>OX596381.1:169840613-170264584 GCA_951394425.1 Tipula unca | reverse complement strand
TATACCTCCAATTTTCCTCATTGTGAAAGGTCAGCCTCGACCTAATCAATCATCAGTTTTTGGAATCAAATAGCTATATCAAACATGGTTCTCTTATCAACTATGCATTACGACACAAAATCCATGGTGCAGCTAATAAACCAACTATGTTATTGGATTAAAACAAGACAAAGGGCAGAGTTGACAATATGGATTAAATGCTTGGAACATAGTCATGTAAAAGACGGAAATCCGATTGTATAAACTGCAGTTGGTTTTTCTAAAATTTACTCAACGTTCCACAAACAGTCAAATTATACCCGTCATTTTGCCACAAAAAAATGAATGGAATAGAAGCTATGTTGTATTATACTTTGACATGTGGATCTAGTCATCTTTTAGATAGTTCGCCCTTTGCTTTAGAACAACGAGATGGTAGAGGAAAAAAATGAGTCAAAAACAAAAAAATTCAAGACAATTTGACCTCTAAATCGTAGAAATGTTTGAGTTTTAAAATTAAAATCTTGCCCTGGCATACGGTTGAGAACATAAAGGTTCGCCTCAATTTATGGCGGAAATTTTTGCAAAATTCAAAAATTAACTAAAATTTTGCAATATTTTTCACTCGAACTATAAAAAATTTAAACAAAATTTTGGAAATTTTCGTATATTTTTAAAAGCCTAAGATAATTTTTAAAAAATTTCCGAAATAATACCTTCCCAAAAATTCGATGAATCAAGCTTCAACGGATTTTCAAAAATTTTATCAAATTTTGAAAATTTCAAAAATTTTAGAAAAATTCAAAATTCATAACACGTTTCAATATTACAATATTTTTGAAAACTAAACAGATTCTAAATTTTTTTAAATTTATTAAATTTTTGGAATATTTCTTTGAATTTGTTCAGGATTTTAGTTATATTTTAGAATTTTTAGAATTTTAGTCTACTTCTATGATTTTGAAAACTCATATTTTTAGAATTTAACCAATCAAACAGCAGTTTAAAATTCGATATTAACGCTGATGAAAATCTTAAATTTTTGAGCATTTCTCCAATTTTTCTAATACTAGAAATTCACAATTCAATTTGTGAAGATTTGATCAGAAGGGACGGAATTAGAATTCCAATAGACACTTGGGAGCACCTTGAGCGAGTAAAAAAAAATTCAACATGTTGGTTGATGATTTTTAGTATAAATTTGTTAAGGAACCCTTTAATTAACACTGGGTCGGAGCACCCATAATTTGGCACTGATAACATATCGATTTTCTATAAACCCAGACGGACTATATTCGATATTTAAACTGAGTATACAAATAAAACTTCGGACTCGAGCTCAGATCTTTCTGCAGAATATGGCATGTTGTTTCTTCAAATCGCCATCCGGTGACTTTCGTAATTTTCGTTAACATTTCATAGAAAATAAAAGTGCCGCTTCAGAGAGAAGATTATTCGAGTTTTTGTTTGTTGCAATGCTATTTTCTTATCAATGGATCGGCTAATTTGTGTACGTCTAATATAATCAATCAACACTCGAAATTGAGACCGCAGCATACTATTAAACGATAACATAAAAATATAAATAATTATGCTATTGGAAATTGTATTAATCACTTTGATGTTATAAACAATATGATGCACACATGAATTCTAATTAAATATATATTTTTGATTTCAAACTCGACGACCAGTATACAATTTAGTAAAAAACATCATCATGCCAATTTTAGTTGTGATATTTCATATTATTTGTACGGTATACGCGGTATCGAATACGAACTATTGTGAATTACAGCAAAGATTTTGTGAATCACGGCCTCATGTATTGTGTTCACAATCACCAAATGTAAGTTTATATAGGCGTGCGTTTTAGATCAATTAAATTGAATTTCTTTCTATATACATGAAGCTTCCGGATGGGAATTTGTTAATTTCGGATATGTTTAAAGAGGGATTGATGAATAATTTTAATTCCAACCGTGACAAAAAATCGCAGCTCAAATGGGATTTTGAACTAGAATTTATGTCAACCAAAATAGCAGCAGATACCAGTCCGAATACCATGTGTATGACATCAGGTCAATTCGTCGATGTGAAAGCCACTATTATTCGGATGTATTACATTCACAACAACAAAACGTATACGATGGCTAAAAATCCGATTGGGAATGACATTGATCAAATTCGTGTTATTGGATGCAGCAAAAATCAAACGAGCATCAGAGACGAGAGTACAGAATATATATTCGTGTGTTTATACAACTTCTCGAGCCGCTTAACATCAGATGCGCGTAAAAAATTAAATTCGGATTTGAGCATAGGGTCGCTTATATTTGCTTCAATCACCTTTGCGCTCGCCCTAAGTTTATTTTGTATGATACTATCATTACACTTTGAAATAATAAAATTGTTAAACTGCTTTTATAACAGTTAAGCCAAAAGGGGTGCATCCCTGAAAGTTATTCTAACATTTATTACAATCAACTATGTACAACTATAATAAGTAAATGAAATCAATACAATAATAAAAAATCCAAATAGTAGCAATAGATTTGCAAGCCATACAGTTATGAATAGGGCACAAAACAGCCACAGATTAAATTCCTCTGAATTGCTATCGGTTTGTGTTTTAGAGAAATATGTGCGTAGTATATTCCAATTTGATACAAGTTTGGTCATATTTTGCGTATCATTGGGCTGAAATACACCATCGTATTCAATAATTGTCGGGGCGATTTGAAAAATTATACAAACAATCCAGAAAATAGCATATTGATGTGGTTAGCGCCATTTCCGATTCAATTGTACACCCAATACTTTGAACGACTGCATTACTTGTTAACACTGAATCATAGAAATCATCAATGTGCACACAATATTTCAGCTTAATCGATGTGATATCGAGATATTTTTGTGAAGTAAAACAAATATTTTTGGCACTCCAATCAACCAGCTGTGATAAGGTTTCCAATTCCCAGTCCCATTTAATTTTCATGTAATTACGATGTTTATTCACTGCCTCTAAAAAACTCAGGCGTATTTTATAATCAAGCGTCATTTTAGTTTCGATGATTGAATCGTTCTAAAATTGTATCAAAAATAAATCCCAACCGTTACAGTTAAATCGATCGGTATACATACCCAAACCATGCATGCAACATGCTTTTTTGTAGCACAAAATTTTATTTGCAAATCGCAATAATTTGGTTGAGCAACCGATTCGGAAAACGTTATTGCAATCCAAGTTAATACAAACAGTTTCATCGTGTGCGCCTGAGATGAATGAAAAATGAAAAACTTTTATTTTATTTTTTATGGTTCCAAAATCTGCGATAACAATTTATTAATAGGTTGACGATCATTTTACGAGATCACGGGGTAGTTGTATCATTTGTACAGTAGATTAATATTATGCGTGCATATCGCATAGCAACGTAACGAAAAATCGCGGTCCACACCAAAACTATTAATCCGTACAATATCCAAATATCATGCGACTCGATAATGAATTGGGATTGCATTGGATAAGAGGGCATGGTGCTGTTCAAGCCGATACTTTTCTGGTACACATCAGCTGTTGAAATATTTGAAACATTATACAAACATTTTATTTTATACATTTTATCCCTATATGGAATTGTCTCTTGTACACATCCAATAAATCTAATGTGTTCATTTTTGATAATAAATTCAATATTATCAATTCGATCTTCGGACCTACTGTAAATTCTCCACAATGCCCAATATTTTATATTTAGAAACCTCGCTGAAATTAGACAAACATGTTTAGGAGCATTGATAATAAATTTGGATAACTCAGCAAGTTCATTATCCCATTCTACTACTGGAAGGTGTATGGACCACCGACCTCCATTTATTATTTTTAACATGGACGAATGAGATATTAATTCGAATGGCGGTATAGCCAGGTTATTCTAAAAATTAGATTAGAACATCAGTAACATATATGGTATAAATTTCTCAAAAAGTTTACCTGCGACAAGCAAGCAATATGCTTTCCACCATTACACAATTTATCCTGAATATCACAGTAGTTCGGCACCAAATCGTTTTGGCTGTGTACCAGCGGTATTATTAAAACAAATATCCATAACATAGTAATTTGGATAATGTAACGTGACTAAATGTAATGAAAATTGTTGAACAATTACCACCCGCAAACACCCAGATAATAAAATTTAAAAATAACTTTGCTGAATCATATTAGAGATTTATATAGTATGATACAGCACGTAGGAGCCTTACCCTTGGTCTCTGTAGAATTCACTTTATTGAGTATTGTGATCAGTATGTAACAGACAAGACATAGTTTATTAAAAAAAAACTGCGAGATTTAATTTATTAAGCGTTTCTCAAATACTGCATTAAAATACAAACAAATATTAGCATAACTAAATTGGCCACCCACACTGTAAATATTAAGGTACAAAATAGCAAAAGATCATATTTCTCCATTTTGCTATCGGCTTGCAATTTATCATAATATTTGTGCAGCATATTCCAATTCCATCCCGTTTCGTTCGAATTTTGCGTTTCCCAATTTGAATCATCCACTGCATTCTGTGGCTGAATAACACCATCGTATTCAGCTATGGTCGAACGATTTGAAAAATTATACAAACAATCTAGAAGATAGCATATCGATGTTGTGTTTACGGTCATTTCCGTTTCAATTGTACAGCCAATACTTTGCACGATCGTGTTATTTGTCAACGCTGAATCATAAAAATCATTATCGTATGGCACACAATATTTCAGCTTAATCGATGTGATATCGACAAATTTTAGGGAGGTAACGCAAATATTTTTTGCACTCGAATCGACCAGCTGCGATAAGGTTTCCAATTCGGGATCCCATCTAATTTTCATATAATCACGATTTTTATTTACCGCCTCTAAAAAATTTAGTCGTGTTCGATAATCAAGCAATGCGTTAAATTCGGTATCCGATTGATTCTAAAAATTGTTAAAATATGGATTATAATTTTGGACAAGCGTTGAACTTGCGCGATTATATTATATATACATACCCCAACCAAGCATGCAACATGCTTTTGTTGATCACAAAATTTTGTTTCCAAATCGCAATAGTTTAGCTGGGCAACCACCGATTCGGAAACCAATCCCAATAACGTGACTACGAATCCGGATAATAAAAACATTTTTACGGTGCGGCTGATCAATATTGAATGTAAAAGGAAAAAATTTTATTTATTTTTTAGCGTACAAAATTGTGCGATAAAGTTTATTAATAGTTTTTTTATTATCTCGAATGTATATCATTCCCCCCCATAGATTAGTTGTATGTGTGCATATCGTACAGCTACGGTTTGAAAAATGGCTATAACTAAAACCCCCGTCCACACCAAAATTATCAATCCATACAGTATCCAAATATCGTGCGATTTCACATTGAAATAACTTTGTAGATTAGCATAGGTTGGCCGGGAATTTATAAGATTTAACAAAAAAAATTCACTTTGGTTTGGCATTATGGGCGCGATGTGGTCCAAGCCGGTTTTTCTCTTGTACTCATCCGTTGTCGAAATGTTTGAAGCGTTATACAAACATTTTAATTTATAACTTGCTCGGATGAATTTTATTTTGTCCACCTGTACTTGTACACATCCAACTATTTTCGTTTGTTCATTATTGACTAAAGTTTCAAAACCTTCAATGTAATCGACCACTTGTAATACGGACCAATTTCTCCATAATTCCGTATACTGTATATGAATGAATTTCGATGAAATTAGACAGACAGTGTTGGGATCTGTGGTAATCATTTGAGATAATTGAACAAGTTCGTCGTCCCATTCGAGTGGTTGAAAAGATTTATCTGCTCGGCCTTTATTTAATTTAGGCAATAATAATTCTGGAGGTATACTTTCCATATTGTCAAAAGTGCGATACGTAAAAAAATTATTCTAAAAATTAATTTTAATAAGTTTGAAACTCATTTAAATTATCAAAATTTATACCTGTGACAAACAAGCGATGTGTTTTTGACTATTGCACAGTGTATCCTGAATATCACAATAGTTCGGCACCGAATCAGTTTGACGGTGTAACAACGAAATAATTAAACCAAATACTATTAGTGTGTTTCCCATGACGTTATGCTGTGTCTAATTTTATCACACAACTAAAACATTATTTATAAACTATAAATTAATCGAGTTGAGCGAGACTCACTCTTGATATAGTTGGAATATAAAATTTAATATTTGTACACTAAAAATAACAACACAATCAGCGCCACATATTTGTCACCCGCGCAACTCAGTAATTTTATTGATATCCAGAAACTGATGCACTGTGGGATGTCGTACACTAAATGTATTAAAAAAAAACTGTTCCAACTGCTTTCAAATTCATTATATTTATAAAATGTGATTTTATACAAGATTTTGATTTGTGCTGTAACTAAAGCCATTCAATACAGCAAGTATTTCAACGTACAGCGAAAAAATCAAAAAAAATAAAATAAGCGCTGTGATAAAAGTGATTACAGCAAACGTAAGCGACACGGTATAAATGCCCGACTTTCTATCGGTATGAGAAATTAATTTTCGATACTCATCCGATGTTAATCGATTCGAAAAGTTGTATAAACACACAAAAATATAAATCGTGTCCCCGTCGATGGTAGCGCGATTTTTGCTACATCCAATAATACGGATTCGACTATCATTTATTATAGGATTATCAGGTATGGTATAGGTTCCGTTGTTGTCAAAGAAATACATTCGTATAATAGACGATTTCACATCTATAAATTTACGTGATGACATGCAACATGTATTTGGATTGTCCTCCGGCGCTAACCTAGTTGACATAACCTCTAATTCAATGTCCCATGTAATATGCAATTGATTGTAACGATTTGAGTTGAATATATTCATTAATTCCGCTTTAATGTGTTCAGTAATTAAAGAGTTCTCACCTCGAAGACTCTAATGCGTAAAAAATTGTTTAATTGAATATTGTTATAAACGTGCCAATATACTTACATTAGATGATTTTGCACACAGTATATGACGTCGATATCCGCAAAATTTTTGCTGTATCTCGCAATATTCCAAATTGGTTGTGTTCGATGCGTACACGACACATATCACGATATGAAATATACAGCAATAATTCAAAATAGCCATGTTTATATGTACATAGGTCTAAATTGAGCTAATTATAACTTTTAAATAAATTTTATACCGAACGTCCAATTTGAAATCATAAATAGAATACGACGCATCACACTATATACAGATAATTTCAATTTAACACGAATATAATTTGAGCGAATCATAATGATCGAATTAATACATATAGTTCTGATGATCCAAATTTTAAAAATTATATTTAATACTGAATTCAAATATAAAATAACGCCTGGGAAGTTAATTAAATTGATGAACATAAATTTAGCAATAATATTATTGTTATCATGAAATATTTAATTGTGTTAAGTGTGACAACAGTATCAGTAATAGTGCATAAATCAAGAGTACATAATTTGTTCACATACGAATTAAAATTAAAATTAAATTCTACATACTGATACAGATAGATAATTGAAAATAGTGAAATAATTTCAAATATTGCTAATATTCCAGAACCACAAAGCACATGACTCTTCTATATACGATCTAATCATGTTCGTGTGCTTTTTAGGTACGAGTATTTTGAAAATTTAAATTTGATTTACATACATTATGGTTGAATGAAATCATAATATTTACCTTTCTCATAATTTAATAATAAAATGATTATCATATTTTATGTAATAAAGTTTGGCATATTTTTTGACATGGGTCTCTCGGTTGATTGACTTATTATTTTTATTTAGTTCCTTACCCCAAACCAACAATATTCGAGCCAATTTTTGAGATAGACCATGTATAAGTATTAAAAGTATAAATGCACATCCATATGTTTGTATGATAATCAATCTACAACTCGGCAACATTTTAAACGTAATTTCGAGTCGGAATTACATTCTAACAAATTTAGTTTTGAAATTCGTTTAAAAATATTATTTTTGTTTTTTGTTTTTATACTTGACAACCAAAGGTAAACTATTTTTCATAAAATTAAAAATATGATCATAGGAAATAAAACAGCAGATCACAACATATTTAATATTGTTAGTTTAAATAAGCTGTTATAGCGAAATAACTGTGGTACTGCATTACAAAAATAAAAAAACTAGGGCCTTTTTCGTGATTTTCTTTTTTTCTCAAATTTTCAAGTATTTTTCTTGTATTATAAATTTAGAACACGAAATCTTCACAATTCTATACTATTTTTAATTATAACACATGTTTTTAAATCAATAAAATTCTAATTAAAAATAGTTGAAGATTAATTCCTAGTTTACAAATTAAGATTCTTAGAACTCATGAAAAAAAGATTTACAAATTTTACACATAATACATTTTTAAAATTTGTCCTGTACATTTTATCAACTCTTCAAATTTAACCTTTTCTTTAAAAAAAATTGTTTCTTATAAATTTTGAATTTAAAAATAATATCTTAATTCAAAATCATTATTTAAAAAATTTTTTAAAATTTGTTCAAATTTCAAAATTGTTGAATTAGTGTTAATTTCGTAAAATTTTAAATTCTTTAGGAAAAAATATTAAAATATAATTTAATTAAATATAACTCTATGAATTCCGAAAAATATTTTAATTTAATTGGCTAACAATTATAAATATTCGAGAAATGTTTAAATTAATTTTCATAAAAAAATTTAAATTATTTAAAATCTAGAAATAACAATAAATATTAAAAACATAAATTTCTAAATTTAAAAAAAAAAAAAAATAACACTATTTTAATACTTGAAATATTTTAAAAGTTTTCATGGTAAGAATTCTCAAAAAATTAGATTTTTGTGGCTTGTTTAGCCAAGCTTTAACAAATTAACATTTTTAGATGTCCCACTATATAAATTCCGAAAAATATTTTAATTAATTTGGCTACAGATCCCTCTGAAAATCTTAAAAACTGTCTGCTCGTACATTTATGAATAGTTGAGAATAATTTATAAAATTCTGAAACTCCAAGAACTAATTATTTTAGAAGTTCTAATATTTAAAAATTTTTGAAAAATTAGATTTTTAGAGCTTGAACTCTAAATATTATCGTTAACAAATTTGTAAAGTTAGTTACAACCGTTCAATTTATAAGTGGTTGACTTAATGTGAATTTGTTAGTTCATTTCAAAGGGTTGTTCTTGAACCTGGAATCAAAACTTGACTTAACTAATTAAAGATTAAGGCCAAATTGAGCTTTTAGTACTTTCACATTATGTCCCATAGTATATTTTTGATTCGATGTCCATTGTGAAGTACAATATTAAACTGAATGTTATAATATTTGTTTGAGTGCTAACTCTTCGTGCCAACTTCATAGACATCAAAACCCGTTCTGCACTACCAAAATATTGGAGAATTGTTTAAATTTTCAATAAAAATGTTAATTATTTATTTTAATCTATAATACAAATAATAAAATAAATTTGTAAATTTAAAATTTATTAAATTCTAAAACTCCAAGAACGGTAAGATTCAGCTTTAGTATCACTCTATTAAAAAATTGGAATTTTTTACACAGTCAAAAGTTCTCAAAAATAAGATTTTTATAGCTTAAACTCTAAATATTATTTGTAAAGTTTATTACAATTTTATTTTTATAAACTGTTAAAATTGAATTAAATAAAATATCACTCCGATATATAGAGCTTCAAATATTATTTGAAATATTTAAAAAATTAAAATTTTTAGAAGTACCACTCTATAAATTCCGAAAAATATTTTAATTACAAATTCCTTTGAAAATTTCAAAATATACTCTCCTCTAACAATATGAATCTTGAAGAAATCTTTAAATTAATTTTCAATAAAAATGATAAATTATTTAAAATCTAGAAATAATAATAAATATTAGAAACATAAATTTAAAAAATTCTGAAACTCCAAAAACTGTAAAATTGGTATCACACTATTTAAAAATTTGAAATGTATTAAAAGTTTTCATAGTAAAAATTCTCAAAAAAAATTAATTTTGGAGGTTAAACACTAAATATTAACGTTTAAAACTTGTACAATTTGTTACAACTGTTCAATTTAAAAATTAATGGATTAATGGAAATAAATTGCTTTAGAAATATATATTAAAATTTAATTAAATTAAATGTACCTCCAAAAAATATAGCTTCAAATATTATTTCAAAATATTTCAATTTTTATATGTCCCGCTTTATAAATTTCGAAAAATATTTTAATTCAATTGGCTACAAATTTCTCTGAAGATCATAAATATTTCTCTGCTCTAACAATTATAAATATTGGAGAAATGTTTAAATTTATTTTCAATAAAAATGTTGAATTATTTAAAATCTAGAAATAGCAACAAATTATAATTTTGAATTGGGCTATACGATTTAAAAATTTGAAATTGTTTTTTAAAATAATTCCATTTTTTTAAATTAGCAGAAAATTATAATCTTGAAGCCTTAACTCTAAATATTAAAGTTTAAAACTTGTAAAATTTGCTACAACTTTTCAATTTAAAAATTGTTGAATTAATATTAATTCGGTAAATTTTAAAATCCTTCAAAAAAAATATTAAAATTTAATTAATTTTAATTTTTAGAAGCTCCACTCAAAAAAATTCCGATAAATATTTTAATATAATCGGTGACAAATCCCTCTGAAAATTTTAAAATACCCTTTAACAATTATAATTATTACCGAAATGTTTAAATTTATTTTCCATAAAAATGTTAAATCAAAAGTTCTTAAATAATTATATGTTTAAAACTCGTAAAATTTAAAAATTGTTGTATTAATGTCAATTCGGTATATTTTAAAATTCTTTAAAAAAAATATTAATATTTAATTAATTTTCATTTTTAGAAGCTCCACTCGAAAAAATTTCGAAAATTATTTTTACCAATTATAGGGACAAATCGCTCTGAAAATTTTAAAATACCCTTTAACAATTATAATTATTACCGAAATGTTTAAATTTATTTTGCATAAAAATGTTAAACTATTTAAGATCTTGATATAACAATAAATTTTAAAAACATAAATTTGTAAATTTTTAATTAAATTTTATAAAATTATGAAACTCCAAGAACTGTAAAATTGGGTCATAGTGTCACACTATTTAAATACTTGAAATTTTTTAAAAAGTTTTAAAATTTAAAAAAAAATTGTATTTTCAAGGCTTAAACCCTAATTATTAATTTTTAACAAATGTTCAATTTGAAATTGGTTGAATTAATGTAAATTTTAAAATTCTTTAGAACAAAATATTAAAATTTAATCCTTACAATTTTTAAACATTAAATTTAATATGTTAAATCAATAAACATTAGATTTAAAAACGTTGAAGCGCAGAAATGCTACTTCATAAATTATTTAAAATACTTTTTAGTTTTCTAATAAATCGGTGAATACTAAAACATAAAAATTTTCTAAACTTGCAATAATCCCTTAATATTTATAAATCGAATAATCGTTTTTTAAATATAATGTAATGATAATTGCATGGTTAATAAAATTATAAAAATTCCATATTTAATTTTAATTTTAAGAATTTTCAAGTGAGAGTTATAAAATGCGATTTGTTTATTTTCAAATGAATTTAAATTTTTATTGAAGTGGAATTTAACTAAATTATAACATTCCAAAGAATTTTTCAATTTTCAAAAGAATATTAGTTCTTATATAGAATCGATCATAAATTACGTTAATCCCAACATAACGCAATCAATTAATGATTTTGTTAAGGATTTGAAGAAATTTCAAAGAATTGAAAAAGTATTTTGGTTACAGAAATCTAAACAAAATTAAAAAATTAAGTTTTTAGATTTTTTTTTTTCATATTTCAAAAATTAAACACAGAAGTAAATTTTTAAATGTATGTGGAATGTTTATAGTTTTTTTTTTTTTAAAAAAGGACGTGGCATAGACACTTTTACGGTCCATAGCCTTACCTTACATTCACACAACATTCATTCAAACCATTCATTCATCCCATTCACACAAGTACAGTATACCACCTGCGCATTGCATAGCTCCATGTCACCCTGTACAGTGACATGAAAGATGGGTCGGCCTATGAGTTCTACATTCCAACAGAGGGGTCATAGATGTTTTCAATTTAATCACCGATCGTAATCGGGAGATGTAAAATCCCTTTTGCACCCCGCCTCTGTTGGGAATCGAACCCGGTACCTCCCGATCCAAACTTCGCAGCTTTAACCACTGCGCTATTTGCTCGGTTATAGTTTCAAATAGTAAATTGAAAATTAAATTTTAATATTTATTATCCAATTACTTATATATTTAATTCTATTAATAAATAAATTCGGTTTTATAATTGCAATAATTAGATTTTAGAAACTTAAAAATATGTTGAATTTAAATTATTTTTCACGATTAGTTCGGGGAACTCACATGTCTCGTAAACCTATAAATTGCACGAACATGTTTTCCAAGAATTCCACCTCAGTACCCTTTGCTTGTTGTGGGAGGCGACTAAACGGTTCAATCGCTGGGCTGACGACCCACATCTGTAAAAAAAGAATTTGTTTATAACGACAACCAAAATAAAAATGGATACCGCCAAAATAACACCGGACCCCCGCTCAAGTACCTGGACACGAGAAAGAAACTCGCTAACCTATACGTTGTTATACAGTGGAGATGACCTAGAAAATCTTGGAGCTGAATTACCTCTTTAACCGCAGATAATGGAGGCTGTTTTGGAATTCCCTGCAGCCAATAACTGATAGTGTAAGTTTCGCTTGCTCATGAAGTTAGCAAACCTGCCGATAATTTGTGTACTCGTGCCCACAAAAGAGATCCAGCCCCAACATAAAGACTCATTCTACAATGACTTTAAAGGATCTAATGGGATCTATACTTGAACACGATCTAAAAATGGTAATTGGGGACTTGAATGCTAGAGCTGGCAGAAATCAGGTCGACTTGTGTGAAAACATAGGTCCATACTCCCGACATGAAACTGCGACCGATAATGATGTACTTTGCAATTGCTCATGATCTTAGAGTAGCATGCACAGCCTTCCCTAACAAAAAAAAACACATTTGAAAACATGGATACATTCCCGCCAAATTATCCGCAGCCAAATTGACCACGTATAAATTTCAGAAAGAAAAAAAAAGGGCGAGTTTGGGTGATGCAGGATATCAGAACTTATCGGTCAGCAACCAAATAGAAGTTTTGACCAATGAAAATTAAAAGAAACGATATTAGACGACAGTATTGAGGAAGAGAGGTACTGAAAACTGCGGTTGTCAATGCTGCTTAACCGACTTAGGTGTAGTGAAAGTCAGACCCAAAAATGATTGGTTTGATGACGAGTGTCGTCTTGCAGTTGAGCAACAAAATATAGCCTATATTGTAGTGCAACTATGTCTCATAATCGCGAGGAAAAACCAGGGCACTATCACTATGTTGGCAACGAAGCGAATTTGCAGACGAAAAAAGCGAGAATGGTGGAAAGCCAAGGTTCTGCAAGTACAACAACTCAGCAATGAGTGCAGTTCGCATAATTTCTTTAAAGGAAATTTGCTTTGAGGATACATCCCATGAGGAATTTCCTAGCGCCATACAGAGACTAAAACGAAACCGCCAACTTGGAGTGGACTGCATTAATTCGGAGCACTTGGACGGGATACTTTGTGGAACTGTCTTTTCGACCTTATTCGATTAGCAAGGTCAGCGAAGTAATGCCTTACAAGTGGAAAGTGGCCGCGATGTAACCTACCTCAAGAAGGGAGACCGTTTAGTGTTAGAATTATCGCGGTATAGCTCTCCTTTGCACAGCATACCAGTTACTGTCCTATACATTATATTGAATAGAATCAGCCCCCCTTTAGCGAAGGGCCTCGTGTGTGACTATCAAGAAGGATTTGCTAAGAATCGAACTGTCACTGATCAGGTCTTTTCTCTGGGGATGGTTTTATCTTAATTTTGTGGGACTTCCATCCCCGTACATCAGGTGTTCTTGATTTCCGGCATGCCTATGACTCGCTCAATTGTCGAGATTAGATATCTGATTAAGATTTTCGCGAGTACACTGTACACTAATAGTATCACCTGAGTAGAAGGAATGCAGTATTTAAATTGATATACTAAAATACTATCAATACTAAAGTTTAGTCGACCTCTCCAAGCAATCACATAGTATACCACACGGAAATTTGTCTTTCATCGAAGCTACACGATTTTTCGTGTGTTTTACTATGTGAGTGTTTGACTAAAATTTGGTATCGACTTATAAATAATAATAAAATCGCAAATATATTTATATTTACCATGCAAATGGAGTTTGAATCCAAATTATGAAGGTTTTGGATAAAGTTTAATTTATTGTTGTACATTTTTTTTTATATTCTCGAAAAAAACCGCCCCTGCAACTACATATATGTGCTGGATACTGTGATATACAATGTTTATAGATAAAACATAGTGCGGAAATTTATGTGGCGTCATAAAATGGTCCATTTATCTGTATTATACAAATGATTCAGCGCCCGCTTATCTACACTTTATGGATTGAATAATGAAAATAATTTATTAGAACTATAGTTAGTATATAGCATACTTCAGTTACATATACAAGGTTTATAACAATTAAATAATGGTTCAATTTTAGATCATAATCATGAGTGTTTTAAAGTACGTCATTATGTTAAGTGCAGTAATAATTGTGTCAGTAACAGCGGATACATCAACCAATGAATATTGTGAGCTACGGAAACTAGTTTGCAAAAATCAAAAGCATTTATTATGCTCAGTTAATCCCAGTTGAATGAGTGTATGCGTGATAATTTTAAACCATATCATAAATAACTAATACAAATATTTTTTTAGACTTTATCACACCGCGCCGAATATCCGATTATCAAAAGTCTGCTGGAAAAAATAAATAAAAACCGTGATAATGAAATGCGCATAAAGTGGGACCTCGAACTTGCAAATTTATCATCGTACGATATTGATTCAGAGCCGTTATGTATGCATTCCTGGAAATTCTTCGATGTACGATCAATTGAAATAGTAATTTTAGATGACTACGCTAGTAAACTAAATACAGTTGAAACAGACATTTCAATTCAAAATAGTGATGTAGTTTCACATATTGGCTGTTCGCGAAAATCTTACATTAGTATCGGTCATTCGTATTAATATAACCTTATTTGTTTATACAATTTTTCTAACCGATCAACTACGGATGAGTACGATAAAGCGAAACAAAATCGATCTGTCCGTAAAAGATATAATGTAACGATATTTCGAGTCCATGTGTAATTTGAATTTTAAGAATTTTCGAGTGAGAGTTGTAAAATGCAATTTCTTTTAATATTTTCAAACGAAATTTTAATTTTTATTGGAGTGGAATTTAATTTAATTATAATATTCCAAAGAATTTTCAAAATAATATTAGTTCTTATGGAATCGATTATAATAGATTATCTTTTCGATTTTTAGAACCAGTAAATTACCTTAATCACAACCTAAACTAAAAATTTAGAATTTTTAGAAATTTTAAAGAATTGAAAAAGTATTTTGGATATGGTAATATATTTAAAAACGTTTGTGAATTTTTAAACTGTTAGAATCAAAACAAAATTAAGAATTGAAGTTCTTTGAATTTTTTTTTTTTTCAAATTTCGAAAATTAAATACAGAACTAAAATTGTTGTTATCTATAAATAATAGTTTTAAGAAAATCAAATTTTTAAATGTGTATGGAAAGTTTATAGTTTTAAATAGTAAAATGAAAATTAATTCGTAAAATTTATTAAGCAATTACTCTTATATATTTCAGAATTTAATTAATTATATTATTTACTAAATTCGGTTTTTTTATTGCAATAATAAGATTTTAAAACTTTAACAAATTTTGAATTTAAATTATTTTCCACGATGGGTTTTAAACTCGAGTGGGTAACATTTTAATATTGGATGTTAAAATCGTGTAATGGAATACAATAAATATAAAAACATTTTTCCATTATTGGGTTTTAACATTCAGTAGGAAGTAGACTGTAACCAAGATTAATAAATTGAGGCCCTTGTGGTCGGGGGCACTCACATGTCTCGTTAACCTAAATTGGACGAACATGTTTTCCAAGAATACCACCACAGAAACCTATGCTTGTCGTAAGAGGCGAATAAACGGTTGGATCGCTTGGCTGACGACCCACATCCGACCCCAGTTCAAGTATCCGGACAAGAGATTGAGGATCGGCACGTGGAACATGCAGTCACTTAGGAACGAGCAAGGAGGAGTATCGGCTAGAACTCGTTGCTCTTCACGAAACTCGCTGGCCGAAAAGTGGAGACCATGTGCCCCACGGCTATACGTTGTTATCCACGAAAATCTTGGAGCTGAATTTCTTAAGCTTCGTTTGCGCATGAAGTTAGCAAACTTGTCGATAATTTGTGTTCATGCGCCCACAGAAGTCAGCCAGTCCCAACATGACTTGAACGAACTGATGAGATCTTTACTCGAATACGATGTTAGAACGGTAATTGGGGACTTTAATGATAGAGCTGGCAAGAATCAAGCCGACTTGTGTGAAAACATAGGTCTGTACTCCCGACGTGAAACTGCGACCGATAATGCTGGGAGAATGATGTACGTTGCAATTGCTCACGATCTATAGTAGCATGCAGTATCATGCTTCTCGCAAAATTTCTTGCAGCCAAATTTACCACTTCATAATTTCAAAAAGGCCAGTTTGGGTTGTGAACGTTGTTAGTGCTGCTCAACAGACTTAGGTATAGCAAAAGTCAGACACGAGAATGACTGGTTTGATAACGAGTGTCGTCTTGCAGTTGAGCAACAAAATATAGCCCATATTGAAATGCAACAATGTCTCATAATCGCGAAGAGTGCAGTTCGTATAATTTCTTTAAAGGAGTTACTGGATTGCACCATACTTTCAGGCCTGCGTCAACTGCCATTCGGGATCAGAATGGAAACGTCTGTGTTAACATCGACGCAGTATTCGCCGCATGGAATGGACACTTTACCTTGACCTGCTTGGTTTTTATCATGCGTCACAGACTGTAGCTGAGTTACCTCAAATACAGCCCGCGGAGAATTGCATTTAGGATCCATCCCATGAGGAAATTTCTAGCGCCATGCAGAGAATAAAACCGCTCACCTAGGGGTTTATTGCATAATTCGGAGCTTTTGATATTCGGACGGGATACTCTGTCGATCTGACTTCTTGACCTTATTCGATTAGTTTGGCGAGGCGAAGTAATCCGAGTATTATGAGTTGAAAGTAGCCGCGTTGTGCCCTACCTTCAATGACTATCAAGGATGATTGTTGATGACTATCAAGGATGATTTCATTCAAATCGATCAGTCACTGATCAGGTCTTTTTCCTGCGGATGATTCTATCTAAATTTTATGATACTTCCATCCCTGTACATCAGGTGTTCCTGTAAATCCGGAAGGCCTATGACTTGATCAATCAAGAGAGTTTGTGATCTGGATATCTAAAAATGCCAACTAAATTGGTACGATTCTGTAGAATGACAGTGACACAGTCTTAATGCTTTGTTAAAATTGAGAACAGGCTATCAAACATTTTTGAGATGCTCTGTTTCCGATACTCTTCAATCCTCATGTTGGAATACATTTTACGAAAAACTGAAATATTTCAGCGCAACCTCTTATATCGCCAGTCCAGGTGCTTGCATATTCAGTTGACATATGCCGATTGTAATGTTTTCAGCTTCTGTTGGACTCCAGATCAATGAGTCCAAAACAAAATACATTATATCTGGATATATAGGCACTTTAGCAAACTAGATTTAGTAGTGGCCACAACACGCTTGAGAGAGTATATTAATATGCGCCTGGTAGCCGGCAGTCGTGGCTTGCCACTGTTAAATCTAAACACCTATCACGTGCCGTGAAGTTGAAGCTTTACAGAGCGTTGATCAGGCCCTTTGTTATGTTTAGATGTGAAAGTTGGGCGCTGACTGATGAGTACGAGGGATGGCTCCTCAAATTTGAGAGAAGAATCATACGAGTGATTTTCGGCCCGAAACACGAAATATACGGTTCATACCAAGCTCAGTTCAATGTCGAGATCAGATATATTTTTTTTTTTTTTTTTTTTCAATTTTATTTAAATATTTTAAATAAACAATTATTACAATCTAGTCACCTGGACTAATGAGCAATTTTATTCTAACTTAATTTACTATGTTGTATTAATCAATGGCTTCTTCCCACTGGTTTTCCATAGTGTCTGATAAATTGAATTAAACCACATCGTTATTGTGGATTTTACATCAGCATTACGCTGTTTACACTAGCAATTACACCAGCTCAAAAGGTTTAGTTCGTTTAAGCCTGCGTACAATATCTGTGTTGTTTAACAGCTTAGTTGCCTCAGTGTTAACATGTTGTTCGAGCCTTTGCCTATGTCTCACTGCATTTTTTTGGATTTCCTTTGAAACAGTGTCCACTTTAAGGTTCCTATGGAGGTCTCTGTTTCTAACATACCATGGTGCATCAACGATGTTCCTTAATACTTTGTTTTGAAATCTTTGGATGATTTCCACGTTGCTCTGTTTGGTACAACCCCAAAGTTGGATACCAAAAGTCAAAACCGGTTTTAATATTTGTTTATATAATAGAAGTTTGTTGTATGTTGATAGAGCGGAGCTCCTTCCTATCAGCCAACACATCTTTCTATATTTAAGCCCCAGTTCTTCACTTTTCTTTTTGACGTGTGCTTTCCATCGTAGTTTTGCATCTAGTGTCATGCCAAGATACTTAGCCGTGTTGGCATACAGTATTATTTCTTGATTAATTGTAACCGGAATATGTTCGAGTCGTTTGTTTGTAAAATTGATGTGAACTGATTTAGTTTCGTTAAGTTTAATTCGCCATCTTTTGGTCCAGTTATGTACTTGAGTAATAGGTAACTGTAAACTATGAGTTGATTCTTCGTTGCTATCTCCAACAGCTAAGATTGCCGTGTCATCAGCAAATGTCGCCACAGTGTTGTTTTCTAATACAGGGAGATCATTAGTGTACAATAGGTATAGGACAGGACCTAATACACTGCCCTGCGGTACTCATGCCTTGATTGCTTTCAATCCAGAATAGGAATCGTCTAATTTTACTCTAAAGAATCTATCTTTCAAGTATGATTCTAATATTGTAGTGAATTGCATTGGTAGTACAGTTCTTAACTTATAGTTAAGTCCTTCGTGCCAAACTTTATCAAAGGCCTGTGCAACGTCTAAGAATATCGTTGAGCAGACTTTTTTCTCCTCTAATGCTCTTTCAATAATATTAGTTATTCTGTGTACTTGATCTAATGTTGAGTGTTGGTTGCGAAAACCGAACTGATGATTTGGAATCAGGTTTTTCCTCTCCATTATCGGATTTAGTCTTTTTACTAATAACTTCTCAAAGAGTTTAGACATAACTGGTAATAGTGATATTGGCCTGTATGATCCAGTTTTGTGTGGTGGTTTCCCAGGTTTAGGAATCATAATTACTTCTGCAATTTTCCAAAGGCTGGGTACGTATTTCAATCGAAAGGCGGCATTTATAATATTGGTGAGCTTTAATAATGCTTTCCTTGGTAGTTCTTTTAAAATGTCTGCTGTGATAAGGTCATAACCCGGCGCTTTTCTCGGATTCATATTTGTTTTTATCTCATACATGACTTCTTTTGGTGTTGCTCGTAGGATTTCTTCACTTTCCTGTACAACCTTTCCAGTTATTATTTCGGCTTCCAATGATTGGTCATCATGTGGTTCAAATATTTTTTCCAGGTATTCAGCAAAATTTCGTACTTTATCTTCGTTATTTCTGGCCCATTTGTTATCTTCTGTTCTGATTGGAGGAATCTGCATTATTGGCCTTTTAATTCTTCTGGTTGCTCTCCAGAGAGAATAATCAGTACTAGTATCATTAGATAATTTTCTGAGGTAGTTATTGATAGATTCGTCTTTCAAATCTTTGATTTCCCTTTTAAGTAGCTGAGTCAGATTGTTTAGCTTAGTTTTATCTTGAGGGGCTCTAGTTTGTTGCCATATTCTCCTTGCCCTTCTTTTTTCTGCCAAAAGCTCTCTAATTTCTCTAGGGTAGTTGTTTCCCTTAATTTTCTTTTTAACTTCAGGAGTGTTTTCCCAAGCTGACTGCTGTATGTCACATATGAACTTGTGAACTTCTTTTTCTAATTGTTCCTCACTCCTTAGCGGAACCATTAAGTTAATTTTTCTTTCTAAAGACAATCTAAAGTATTTCCAATTTGTGTGTTTATTTACTAAACTAGGATAGCTTTTTTTTTGAATGATCCTTTCACTTAATGTCAAAAGTATTGGGGAGTGATCAGAGCTTAAGTCAAAACTTTCATCTATATGTATTTAATTTACAGATATATTTTTCACTATAGAGAAATCAATCAGATCTGACATTTTATTTGGATCAGTTGGCCAGTAGGTCGGTTTACCATTTGATAAGGCTTCACAACCGTATTTTCTCATAGCATTGAGGAGTTCTTTCCCTTTGGTTGTTGTTAGTCTAGAACCCCAGTGAGTATTTTTTGCATTAAAATCTCCTCCAATTACAAATCTTTTCCGTAGTTTACTGAAAAATTCAAGATAATCTTTTTCTTTTAGAGAGTATTTCGGTGGGCAGTAAATTCCAATAACACTAATAGAGTTATTTTTGGTCTTGATATTAACAGCTGTTGCTTGTATTTGTTCTGTTTCATATTTTAATTCCTCGAAGTTATTAATACTATTTCTAATTATAACAGCACTACCTCCCTTGGCAGTATTTCCCGGGTGAATAGTGTGATATGTATTATAATTTCTAAATTTGATAATTGATTGCCTAGTGAAGTTCAGAGATGAGACAGACATCGATTTTCTCTGCGTCCAGAACCATTTGCAATTCCTGTTGGTGTTGCTGGAGTCCATTGGCATTCCAGCATAAAATCCTTAAGTCGTTAGACATGGTTTTGGTTAGGGATGGCTCCCTTGGTACTGTATTCTAGTTTCTGTAATCGCTGATCAAAAATATTAAGTTTGCTTAATATCAGCTTAAGCGTTTGATTTATGTCGTCTGTTTGAGTTTTTTGTTTGTTTTCGTTACTCATCATTACTTGAGCGTAAGTTTTTTTGCCCACTTCTGCTTGAGAGGCTATCGACGCTTTACGCCTTAACTCTCCTTTAAATGATTCAGGCCTGTTTATTCCAACAGTTTGCTTCTTTATTACATTTGTATTTTTAGCATGTATGTTTTTATTTTTGATGTTTTGCAATTCAATAGCAACACTGCATCTTCTGTAGTTAGCTGGATGGTTTTCTCCACAATGTACGCATCTAGGCTGTACATCTGTGGGTTTGACACAATCTCTAGTATGGTGTTTACCTGTACATTTGACACACCTGGGTTCTTTGTTACAGTATTTTTGAGTATGTCCATATGCTTGACATTTTTTACATTGTGGTATAAGCCTAGATCTTCTTAGGGGCTCAATATTGACTTTGCATCCCAAGATGTACTTGATTTGATGTATTTTTTCAATATCATCATCTGCGCTGAATGTCAGCATATACATGTTCAGAGGCTCCTTACTTTTTCGTTTTAGCTTAATTGATGCTTCAGTTGCATTAAAACCTTTTCCTTTCAGGTCCTCAATTATTTTTTCTGGTTTACATGTAGAGTGCAGATTTTTGACCATTACCCTAATTGGTCTGATTTGTTTGTTTTCAAACCTATGCCAGGAATGTCCCCCTTCGCTTAATATTTTTGTCATTTCTCTGTAGGTTTCACCATCTGCTAAGTTTATTTTGATGTTGTTTCCACTCATCAATTTTGTATTAAACTTATCTGTTTTAGTTATTGTTTTAATTTTTTCATACAGTAGATCATAGTTTTTAACTCCATCGATAACTATTGGGGGTGGTGGAGGTAATTTTTTTGGATTGTTTTGGATTATTTTAGGAATTGTCTCTTTTAGTTGAGGAGGAGTAGGTGTATCATTCCTTCTCCTTTTTTTTCTCTGACTTTTGACTCTAATCCACTCAGTTTCGTGAGCTAATTCTTCTTCATCCGTATGGTATTCTTGTTCCATTACTTTTTGGGTAGGAGGAGAATCAACGTTTTCCTTTGCTTTAAGAACTTTAACTTCGTTTTCAAGAATCCTTATATGTTCCTGCATCCAAGCAATTGTATCATTTAATTGCTTATTTTAATTATTAGATTCATCCAATGCAGCATTGGCCTTACGCAATTCCTGATACAGCATTTCTTCTTTTTTAGAACAATTGTTGTCCTCTGGAAAAGCATTTCTCGATAACTCCACAAGTTCTGTAGGTATTATTTTCGTGGTGAACGTGCTACAGGCTCTCGTAGGAGACCTCGGTAGAACCTGACTCTTTTGGAAAGGATCGATATTATTCATTTCTGCTTCACTCATTCGTATATTACAATTCCTCAACGTATCTTGGGATTTTTTCTGATTAGAGCGCCATTGGAAAGAAAATGGCTCCTCGTCGTAACTCATTTTACCGACCGGATTTGATGTTCCCCATCGACCCAATAATTTTGGCCGGGAGTGTATATAAAATAAATTTAAAAATAAAATAAAATAAAATAAAAGCTAACACTGCACTTTTAATTTTTTTTTTTTTTTTTTCACTATGTTCAATATGTACATACATAAAATAATTAAAAAGAAACTACACTCCTCGAGATCAGATATATGATGAAGATTTTTGCGGATATTGTACCATTTACCAGTCGTCAATACAAACATTAGCATCATAAATAATCACAATCACTTTTATGGTAATATTATCAATCGGTACTCTGTCGACTAATTAGTATAACCTGACTAGATGGAATGCAGTATTTTAATTGAAATACACAAATTGAATTAATACTAAAGTTTCGTCGACCTCCGCAAGCATTCACATAGTAAACCACACGGAAATTTGTTTTGCATCGGAGCTAGACCATTTTTCGTGTATTTTACTATGTGAGTGCTTGGCAAGGTAGACTAAAATTTGGTATCGACTTTAAAATAATAATAAAACCGCAAATATTTATATTTACCATACAAATGGAATTTGAAACCAAATTATGAATGTTTTGAATAAATATTACATAATTTATTATTGTACACTTTTATTATATTCACGAAAAAACCGCGCCTGCAACTACATAATTATGTGCTGGATGCTGTGATATACAATGTTTATAGATAAATTTATCTGTATATTATACACATGAATCAGCGCCCGACTATCTACACGTTATGGATTGAATAATGATAATAATTTATTAGAACTATAGTTAGTATATAGCATTCATCAGTTACATACACAAGGTTTATAACGATTAAATAATTGTTCTATTTAAGATCATAATCATGAGTGTTTTAAAGTACGTCATTATGTTAAGTGCAGTAATAATTGTGTCAGTAACAGCGGATGCATCAACCAATGAATATTGTGAGCTACGGAAAATTGTTTGCAAAACTCAAAAGCATTTATTATGCTCAGTTAATCCCAGTTCAATTAGTGTATGCGTGATAATTTTAAACCATATCAAAAATAACTAATACAAATATTTTTTTGTAGACTACATCAAAGCGCGGCCCATATTTAAATGATAAAAATCCGATTACAAAAAGTTTGATGGATAAATTAAATGAAACCCGTGATAATGACATAATGTGGGACCCCGAACTTGCAAATTTATCATCGTACGATATTGATTCAGAGCCGTTATGTATGCCTTCCTGGAAATTCATCGATGT
Source organism: Tipula unca (assembly GCA_951394425.1). Lineage (NCBI taxonomy): Eukaryota > Metazoa > Arthropoda > Insecta > Diptera > Tipulidae > Tipula > Tipula unca. Next base: position 170,240,710 of record OX596381.1, on the reverse strand, counting down.
ACGATCAATTGAAATAGTAATTTTGCATGACTACGCTAGTAAACTATATACAGTTGAAACAGACATTTCAATTCAAAATAGTGATGTAGTTTCAAATATTGGTTGTTCACGAAAACATGAATTAGATATCCGTCATTCGTATAAATATTTCCTTGTTTGTTTATACAATTTTTCTAATCGATCAACTGCGGATGAGTACGATAAAGCCAAACCAAAGCCAAGTCGTGATTACGAAGTGTTCCAAAAAAAATTCGATTTAAATGTATACGACACCTGGCTGATATACGGTCTTATCATTTTAGTGTGGTCAGCAAATTTAATTATCACTACATTTGGATACTATGCAAGAAGATATGAAAATTTAAAGTTAATTTTCATTGGTGAATCTATACATTAAATGTAATTATTAGTTTGACAAAATGTTATTATTTGACAATGGGTCTGAATTTATTTAAATAAGAAAACGGTTTTGTGATTCACGATGTATGTATGTAAGTTTAAGTATTAAATGTAATCATCATTATACGATATATTGTATACCCCTCAGACTCTTAAGGTTCGGGCCGTTCATCTTAACGAAATATGTTTACGTACACTATTATGTATTATGTTCATATCCCATATGTATATACCCGCACTAGATATAATTTCGATTAAACCAAATAAATAAACAAACACAAAAAATAGTTAATTCCAATAAACATTTATTTAATTTTTTGTTGTTTTTTGCTAGTTCTTCTATATATTATAGATGAAAGACCTTCGAAGTCATTTATCTTAACATATATCTAATGTATATATACATATATGTATGTATGAACATATGTATAGCAACGAAATAGTGTATTCAGATCACATTTTTGTAACCATTATTGTATTCTAAATATTTTATCTGCGCTGGCGAAAATATTTTACGAAAAGCTCTAAGGCATACACACACATATACACATAAAAATTATGTAAGTTTATATAGTGGTGTATGTATATGTGTATATAAGAAGTATCTTTAAATGTTTATTTGTATGTAGAATTGATACGAATACAATAAATTGTTGAATCTGTATTCAGTTAAGACAATTGTGGAATTAAAGTCGTTTTCTACATAGGACGTTTCAAATTTTTTTTATTCATTTCGAAAAGCAGTAAGACTTTACTTGATGAACTTTACGTAATACTGTGGCATGTTAAGAAGACTATTGGGATTAATTTTCAACAAATATTAATTTTAAATGTGAAAGTTGGGCGCTGACGGATGAGTACGAGAGATGGCTCCTAACATTTGAGAGAAGAGTCATGCGTGTGATTTACGGCCCAAAACGCGAAATAGATGGTACCTACCGAGCTCTGTATAATATCGAGATCAGAGATCTCATGAAGATCCCCGATATTGTACATGAAGTAAGATCTCAGCGAGTACGCTGGCTCGGGCACGTTCTGCGTGCTGATCCGGAATGAATTGTGCAGCGATCTCTGAAAGAGAGCCACCATATGGTGGGCGCAGAGGTCGTTGCAGGCGACGATGGCTCCACGATGTAGAGAACAACTTGGCCTCTTCAGATTGTCTTAGACAGTATGAAGACCATGCTCGAGATCGAAACCGCTGGAGCCAAATTGTTGACTCAGTAAGGGGCCAGTAATGGCCTTTAAAACTGTTTTAATTAATTAATTTAAAAAAAAATAGTTATTTGACACCACAGCACCCATATTTTAAAAATAATGTACATTAGTGAATTTTGATCTTTAATCTCGGTGGACCAAATGCGAGTAAAGCCAAACATGGAGTTGGTTTTCGATACACTCTGATCAATAAGCCTGGAGAATGAAATATCACTGACAGATACTACACCGAGGTCTTTGATTGTGATGGGGCGTTTAATTAATTAATTAAAAACCTTGGGGTACTCCAGATTTAGCCAAAATAGGATTCAACTTTTCACCATAGCAATTCCTATGATTAGGTATCTTTCCGTTAGGTATGTTTGAAACCATTTTAAAAAAATTAATGAAAAGCCAAACTTGTCAAGTTTCATCAATATCTGTCGATGTCAAATGGAGTCAAAAGCTTTACTGAAATCGTTATGGATTTGCCAGGCGTAAATCCATGTTGATGAAAAGATAGATGGCTTAGAACTGGTTGCAATTCCGCGATAGCAGGATATTTCATTTCTTTTACCAGATTTGAAGGTGTAAGTCTCGAAATTTTCCATTTATTATGGAAAACTCCTGTTCATCGGCTCATTGTACATCGGCCAATAATTTGATGATGGAGGGAGAGGTAGTATCAGGTCCTCAGCCGTCTCCAAAGAATTTAATTACATCTAATATCTTCTTCAAAAATAGTTTGGGTATGGATACAATACTACCAAGCAACCACCCAGCTTGGTAAGTTTGTTAATTTCTTGGATCGTTTCAATGCAGTGTTCGTCTTGACAACAGGACAGTTGAATTACTTCACTGGTAATTGCAGCGTTTACGGCAATTAATACTCCTCAACCCGTTAATTTTTTGCTCGTTTATGAAGAACGGTCGCATCTGTAGACGATATAATCACTCGGGAAAAATTCAGTGCTCTGGACATACATATATCTATAAGAAATTGTACCCAACAAACGTAAGTTCACTTCTTTAAACTACATGCAAATGTTAATTCAAAATTCGTTTGTTCTGTTAAACAACAAGTGCATACAAGTAATTTTTGTGCACTTTAATCTAATATTACAACCATCAAAGAATGCCAGCGTCTCTAATTTCTCAACCAGCCTCCAGAGTTTTGGAATAAATGTATGAAAAGCTACTATTATTACTTTATTCCAAAACTCTGGAGGCTTGTTTATCTGCTTCTTTTCAAATATTAAACGGTTTTTTGCGTTAATACATTACGAACGGTTTACGATGTTAGAGTTTTTTGGTAGCTTTCAGCCAGTTTGGATGCAACTTTTGGAATACTTTCCATCGGATGGATGTTGTGTATTTTCACTATTTCACGTTTCTTGCAAACAGTTAACTCACATAATCGTCCTGATCTAGGTTCTGCTATAAGAGATCCTTCATTTTAATTTTGAATGACCATTAAACAGTAAATGTTGGTTTTTTAATTATTTCCGCAATTTGTCCTAAAGATTTGTGTTGGTTTCTTAATTTAATAACTAATTGATGAATGTCATAAGGTAGCTTACAGTTTCCATGTGACATTTTAATATAATTAATTTTTTTTTATATTTTAACTCGAAAATCATGGAAATACTAGTCTAGAACAAATTATATGGGAATATTCGAAATCGTACGCAGACTTATTTTACTGATTGTATATTACATTAAATTTAGCCATGTATCAACTAAATACGCCAGTTTCTGCGATTCTGTTAAGCCTTATGACAAATAATAATTTGACACAACATACGTGTCAATTTATCCTAAATCTGTCCCTAAAAAGTAACGAACACAGTTTACTCATATATGCGTTAGTGTGCAAAGCAGAATTTCTCGATATAACGTATCGTTTAATATTGGAAAAGGTAGGGGATTAGGAGATTTAGAGCAACAATTCGGATAAGTCATATCATCGAAATATATATATGAGGTCATATCAAACCGGGTTGTCCTAAACGTCCCAATCCTCTTTCTCCAAAATTAAAATATTTTTTTTAGACCCAATGATAATTTGGAATATTCGGCATTCGGGAAAAATCATATAATCGACCTATATCTGGGCACACCAAACTAGTTAGTCGTAAGCCCCTAGTGCTTCCAAAATAAAATAATTTTTCAGACTTTTAGCTTAGACTTAAATGACATCTTTTGGTACATATATACGCCATTCTGATGTTAGCTCGCTAGGATTTTCCCAAAAAATTCCGGGAAAATCATATATTTGACCTATATGATGTCCAAGGTCAGGCCGTGTTTTATATCCCAAAGGGACCCTGGCCCTAGGGCCCGATTTACAGAAGGGCTTGGACAACAAATTTGAATATCACTGGAATTATAAAAAATTAAAACAAAACTGAAGATATTACTAATTTCCGTGAATATTTAAAGCCAGTCAACAATAATTTTTAAAAAAGTTCCGAAATTATACCAAAACTTTCACGTACCAATCAAGTTTCATTGGATTTACAAAAATACATCAATATTTATAAAACTTTCCGAATTTTAGAAAAGTGTTCGATTTCTCATCTAAATATTAGAAAACCTCTTAAATTCCTTAAAATATTTTATTTTTAAAAAATATATTTGTTGTGTGTGGAACATTTAAATCTGACGATTTGAAAATTTATCTAAGTATCGGAAAAATTAAATAAAATTCAGAATTTTCAAAATTGGTGGAATTTCAGTTTCCAAATTCTTATATGTATTTCTAAATTTCGAAAATCAAAATACAAAGTATAATTTGACGTTAAAATTCTGAATTTTAACTCGCTGTTTTGAAATTCTTGTGATTTACCAATTCACGCAGAAGTTTTTAAATTAATTGTTAAATAAAAATTTAGTTGATTCATACCGAACACATAGCAAAGTGTTTAAAACTGTGACGCATGAACATGAGATTCTAAAATGATTTTTGGTAGCAATATGTGTTAGGAAGCCCTTTATTTAATACTGGGCCACGGCCTGAAGTACCCATAATTCGGCACTGAGAAATTTATTTATTAGAACTATGCCAAAACTAATAGCTTGGCAGAAAAAAGTCACATAATTGGTTAATTTATTTGATTAACGCATGATATTGCCACTAACTAACGCAAACTAAATATTTTTTGTTTTTTTAGAACAGGTTTAGGATAAAATTCAAGTGAATTAATTTGTTTTAGTTTTTTATAATAATGTCAGAACTTAAAAAATATAGAACAGATAACACTAATGTTGTTTACAAAATTCTAAATTTCCAGAGATAAATTATGAAAATACTTTAATTTTAAAGTTTAAAAGCATTGAAAGAGATTCTTACAAGGTCGCCGCCCCTTTCGCGTTAACCCTAAAAAAATCTTGACACCGTAGTTTAGAACTAGTTCACGTGGTGGTCTACGTTGTCTACGAGTTGTCGACACCTCGACGTTGAGAATAATGGAAAATTCATGCAATTTCTAAAATGGACCATTATAGGAAACCAAATAAGATTTTGCAACAAACAAACAGACGCACAGAAGAGATAAAAGCTGCTGATTTACAAACAACGCCCTCAAAATTTGATATGTTTAACATTTCAAATTAAACTGAAGCAAATGTTTTTTGTTTTATTTATTAAAAGGACTTGGTATAGACACTTTTACGGTCCATAGCCTTACCTTACACTCACACAACATTCATTCAATCCATTCATTCATCCCATTCACACAAGTACAGTATACCACCTGCGCATTGCATAGCTCCATGTCACCCTGTACAGTGACATGGAAGATGGGTCGGCCCATGAGTTCTACATTCCAACAGAGGGTCATAGATGTTTTCAATTTAATCACCGATCGTAATCGGGAGATAAAAAATCCCTTTTGCATCCCGCCTCTGTTGGGATTCGAACCCGGTACCTCTCGATCCAAACGTCGCAGCTTTAACCACTGCGCGATTTGCTCGGTCAAGCAAATGGTTACTGCCTAACAGTCGAAAGAATTATTCTCAAAATAATGGGATTTGGTTTTGTTGCAGGAAAAAACAGTAGAAGGCCAATGTGGCCACATTTTAACTTTTCAAAATTTTGGAATTGTACTTGCCAATGGTATTCTTTTCTTCCAGAACTACGAAGTTTTAATTTAAATAATATTTTACATAGGTTAGGTAAGGGTGGCCGTCCTAAAGGACTAGCATAGACACAAAATTGGTCCGTAGCTGTACCACATTCAAGTTTCCTGCTCTTCACTCGCTAAACCATCCTGAGCTTACCAAAAAACGATTAAAGTCCCGGATCTCGATCTTACTAAGATCCGTGAGGTTGTTCAAAGGGGAAGTTCTGCTGTACGCTAGACTAAATTTTGTTCTGCTGTACGCTAGACTAAGACAGATAAGCTATCACGATCCTGCCTCTAAGCATATGATCTATCCAGCCTCTGAGTGACTGATAAATATTACTTTCACTTCAGTCCACCTTCTAGGAATGTGACAGAGTTCTAGGCTGCCTTTGAAGATAACTTCCAGCCAGGGTAGGGTTAAGTCAGTAGTTCGCTGGATATTCGCAGTGATAATGCCATCAGGTCCTGCCGACTTGTATGGCTTAAAGCTTTTTATTGCCCATAGGATATTCCGCTTAAAGCTATTACGGCTTAAAGCCATTTATTGGATATTTTACATAAGTATTTGTGTGTGTGTGCCATCAGAGAAGGATACATTTTAATACCCACAAAATATACAATTAAAATATTGTCAGCTACGTCAGGGATGGGCGAGGTTATATATGCCGTGTAATCTACGCGGTTGCCGACACGTAAAATATTACGTAGATTACTTGGCAATATTTTTTGTTAACATCGACAATTAAGAGAATGCCAACCACTACGATATATGTATTAGCGAAGAAATTAAAGAATAATCCAAATTAAATCACACACACCACAAATAAATCAAACCAAAGCATTAATTAAAGAAAGTCTATTGCACTAAATGTTCGAATTGAACAAAATTTCAAATTTTGTTATTACGGATAAAGGCTAGCACATGTTGTTTGATGCTCCCCGTGACACTCTACACAATACTTCCGATGTGACTTGGGCAATAAAATTGTTCCATTCAGAACTCATATTTTCAGCAATCATATCGTATCCGCCATTTGTCTTTTGACTAGTGCTAAATATTTTTGTGGTAGATACTTTGAAATAACTTTGACCAATTTATTGCGTCTTTACAGTAGTGTGAACTTGCTTAATCAGGCCAAAACTTTACTGCTGAATCGTGTAAACGAATTAAAAGCAAAACACGTTTCTACGGGTGTGATAATGACCTAGCTCCAGTGGCGGTTTTAAGCATAGGCACTCAAAGCCTCACGCTTTTGGCGCTAAATGGAACTAATTGAACATTTGTTATTAATTTTTTTATTTGATTGGTTGTAGTATTCTGTTGGGCACAACAAAATTTATTAGCTCCTTATTTAATTAACTTATTTGACATAATTTTTATTTGTAATATAAAGTGACAGTTAAAAATGTAATACAATTCAAACTTTACTTTGTGATATTTTTATTTCATAACTAACTCGATCTACTGTTTCATCCCATAATAGCAAATTTCACAGCGAATCAAAGGTGGGCTTGCTGTAATTTTCTTAAGCCGTTTTGCATATTTTGCATTCCCTCCGGAGCCTAACTATAAATCATAGGCCCCCGCATACTTTTTGCAATTTAACCCAGATACATAAAAACAAATGAAGATCTTCATTTCTCTTCCAACAAATTTTCAAAATCTATCATAATCTTCGAATATTGTGTAGAAGTGGTGCCGCTCTATGGCAAATAATTGAAATCATAGAGATTGCCTCATATATAGTGTCTATATAGAATAAAAAGTGAGTAAATCAAGCTTTCTATATCGATACTGATGGTTCCATAAAAAAGAATTGGACTCTCGGATTTAACTCACCAAACACATTAACACATTAAAAGAATTAAATTTTAAAAATTTCGACTCCAATCGAGCTTTTAACTCTGATCCACGACACGAAGGTCAATGACTATGCTCACTTGCTTTGACCACCGCCGATCTTTTTTATGTGTAGCAAGTAGCCCAGCAAATTGTTAGAAATACTGTTAAAAATTGATAAATAATAATTTGACAGTTTTCGTGTTAATTTTGTCTCTCCTATATAGTTATGACATAATGTAAGAACTTTATTGATCTGTTACAATAATAATTTTATGAACATCAAACTTTTCTAACCTAACTATAATGTTATGTAAATTCTAAACCAAAGAAATCACAAGGGCAAATTCACATGCCTATATAGGAGAAAAGCTACGACCGTTCTTACAATTTTGGTTACCGTATATTTAAGAGCTAGTTCATATAATTACTTTAGGAATTGTCTACACAATCGAATTTGTCTACGTTGTCTACGAGTTGTCGACACATTATAATTGTCAAGTTTAATGTTTTACATTTTTAATTTAGTTTTGAAAAATATTTTATAATTGTAATTCTTGCTAATTTCACAATCAGTTTTAATTTAATGAATTCATCATAGCGATTTTCAGTTAATTTGTTTATTTTTGTACTATTTGCGATTTATCTAGGCCGTCAAAAAAAAAACATAATATTGTGAGTACAGTGTTTTCGGATGGTGGCTGGGACCATTTTAAAATGAATTTTCTATATGGTTTGATACAATTTTATTTATTACTCGGTGTAATGGGTAAAACTCTATACAACTATTGTGATCTGGTGACAACAGTGTGCTACAATCGACCACACGTTGGCTGTTTACCAAGTGCAGTAAATAATATGACGATTTTATATTAATTCTGATTCTTAATTCATCTCATCTGATGACCGAATATTAATTATTTTTTTTTAGCGATTATTGGTTCAACAAGGCGATGACGTATACATATCAGCCTTGCAAAAATTAATTGACCAGAATCAATCATCTCCACAATTTAAATGGGATAATGAACTGGAAACGTTATCCACCATGTTAGCTGTAAATAAATTTAGCGAAAGGAGTCAATTGTGTTTATCCTCGTATAAGTTCCTGGATGTTCGACCTATTGAAATAAATTATACAGTTTCCAGCAGTTACGATTATTTATTGTACAGCTTTGGAACAATTTCTTTTGAATACAATCGTTTCCAATCGATTGGCTGTACACATACACATTTATCACGAAAACGTAACAAAAATTTCTCAACTATTCTGTGTTTGTACAATTATTCAAATCGATCGACGCTACTAGAATACAAAACTATGACGGAAAAATATAGAATCATGCGAAAATATTTTAACTTAAATGGAAATGATGTTGGAATCTTGTATTTTCTAAATGTCATCGTTTGGATTGGAAATTTAATTATTCTGTTTTTTTTGTATGCGATACAACGTTATGAAGTCTTAAGATATATCGACCGTGGATCATATTATTAATTGCCATCTTGTATATATGTATGTATGTATGTATAAAGTTGTCTATTACACATACAAGATTTTAATTTATTCTATCTTTCATATGCTAAGTGTTATATAAATATTTGATAGAATTCAGAAGAAAAAAAAATATGTTCGTACACATAAATCTTTCATCATCATCAGAAAAATATCCCTTTCTATGTATGTATGTATGTGTGTATGTGTATATGCATGTGTAAAAAAAAGTTCTATTAATATTTATACACATACATCAATCCATATACATACGTACATATATATCTACTAAATATATGCAAGGGAGGGAAAAAGTTTTCTAATTTTCTTCTCCTATAACCAAAGTGAAAACATTTTCAATTTTTTCCTTTACGTTTCGTTTATATACAAAGATAACTTTTATATTCACAGTTTTTAGATGCGGATTTGAAATTGAAAATGTTGAGATAACATAAATAATTCTATGTTATTGATAAAGAAAAAAAAAGTAGATTTCTTTGCTCATAAATAAATTTGTGTATTAAGATTTTTATTTATCCTGTTTGTTTATCATTAAATAACGGTATTTAATCTGTATAACATTACGAATAAATAAATTTGTTGTTATTAAAATAATACATGTATGTGGTAAGTTTTATGTGTTAGCCCAGTTGGCCGCACTGTGGAGCTTCATCGAACTTTAGTATTTTTTTTTAGACTTTTCATAATATAAGTTAATGAGTGTACAGTTGGTTTGCCGGTTCCAAACCTTCCCATTCTGATTCTTTGCTTACTGGCATATGGGTGACGGCGCAGGTCTGAAGTTTGTTTCTGTCTGTTGTTTCTTAATCTAACAGTTTGGGATCAGTTTATGTTTGATCTACTATATTAAATCAATCTATGATCAGCTATTAGGCAGCAGAATTTTTCCTTGACGAATTTTCGAGTACAGAATTATTCAAATTTACATCAAATTGAAGCAGTTACTATGGGAAATAAGGTGAAAGTTCCAAAAGTTCAGGCCTCCCTTAATCTTTAAAATGTCAAGGCTGGTTTTGAATCCAGGTTGAAGAACAACCTTTTGACATTTTCCATGCATGTAGTCAAAATTTTTCTATAACGCGTTTTCGCGTTCTCAAATGAACAAAAATATAAAAAAACTAAATTAATATCACAAACTGTTCGTACTATTAAATATACATTTGCAGCAGAAATTTACTTTGCGCAATACCCTATATCTTTAATTATTTTGTTTAAAAAATTAATCAATGGTTGTTTACTTTTTTGGTTTGCTAAGACTAAACTCATTTAAAGTTTGCTTTCCAAAGCCAAGATATCATTGAAAATAGACGGCCAGTACCCTGATTCTCTAAAAATCAAGATAAATTGTAAAGTGATAACGCGATAAATTTAACTTATGAAAAAGTTAACGTGTTCATTTATCTTGGCCCGCTAAAATCAAATTCTGTAAATAAAATTTTACGCAAGATAAGTTAATGTAAACAAAACTTAACGCAGGATAATGTTATTGTTAGCATCAATATATTTTATTCAGCAAAATAAAAATTAAACAGAAACGTCAAAACTGTGTGATTTAGTGGGTGAATTATTTTAAATTTTTATATATAAATATATATATATATATATATATATATATATATATATATATATATATATATATATATATATATATATATATATATATATATATATATATATATATATAAATATATATATATATAAATATATATATATATATACTCGTACCTATGTATAATAAAAGATATGATTCGTCTGATGATAGAGGAAATTGAGGAAATTCAAAGAATACGGCGCATGAGAATTACTCGATTGCGTTTAAGGGATAAACAAAATCCATTTAATTTGCCGGGACAAATGTTTATAAGTTTTTATAGACTACCGAAACATTTGGTGTCCCGTTTAATTAAAGAATTAGAACCAATATTGCAAACGGCTCAAAGAAACACTTCCATTCCACATCACTTACAAATTCTAGCTTTTCTAAGTGTTGTTGCGAATGGTAAGTCCATAAATGTATTACTTTTATTGTGAAAATGAAATTTGTGTACTTAAAGGTGGATATCAAAAGAATGTTGGACACGACTTTTTATTGGCACTATCGCAAACGACAATATCACGATGTGTCGATATTGTTTCAAAGGCCATCGATAATGGATTAGGTGACCATTATATTAAATTTCCACAAAGTGAAATTGAAGTTGCCAGAGTAAAATCTATGTAAGTTTAAATTATACATTGATAATTTTTGTTTGAATTGAATAGAAATAGTTAAGATTATTATTTAATTATTCATTTTTAGATTTTATGAAAAGTTTGGATTCCCTGGAATCATTGGTGCGATCGATTGTACACACATTGAAATTGAAAAGCCCAACGCAACAGTAGAGCACGCTTACTACAGTGGAAGAAAAAAAGCACACACTAAAAATGTGCAAATAGTAAGTAAATACATATATAAGGGTATCCAAATATAACTATTTACTTTCTATTTTAGATCTGAATTTTAAATATAAATGCGCGATATGGGGGTACGACGCATGACTCTTATGTATTTGCTAACAGCCAAGCTAAAACCCACTTAATGAATTTATATGAACGTGGAAATACAAGCACATGGTTAATAGGTTGGTCATTTGCACGTTAAGATAGCAAATAAATTTGATTTTATTTATCTATTTTTTAATGTAAGGTGATAGTGGTTACGAACAGAGGCCATGGCTTATGACTCCGATACGACGAGCAGAAGATGTGCACCAATCTGCGTATAATAATGCGCACAAACAAGCAAGAAATTGCGTGGAAAGAGTGAACGGCGTCCTAAAAGGAAGATTTCGAATTTTGGGCAAAGATAGAATCCTACGCTATACACCACAAAAGAGTGGAACCATTATAAATGCGTGTGCTGTACTCCACAATATTATGGTAGAGGCTAATGTACCAATTAGTGATCATGATTTTGTAGAGGATGTTGATGAGGAAGTAGTGGAAGAAGAAGTACCGCAAACTGATCCTAATGGATCTTTTTTGGAGAGAGGTATCATGACCCGAAATAGGATTGTTTCGGAATATTTTTCATAAATTAAATTTTAATTTAGAAATACTTAATTAATTTATTTATTTTTAATTCAATTCATTTATAGTTATAAATTCAATTTAATTTAATAATAAAAATATATACATATGTTCTTTCAGTTCTTATTTATTTACAATTTCTTTCAGCAATTTCTCTATACCTTGCAATACATCAAGATTTTGTTTCTTAAGCATAATTTTTTCTAATTCATTTTTTTTTTTAAATTTAAACTTCTCTCTTTCTAGTTCTAATTTTGCTTTTTCTGCATTCATTATGGCGTCCAATTTAGATTGCGTTTGAACATACGTTCTAGGTTCTCTAGAGCGTTTTGATCCTCTAGCCGCAACCTATTGTTTAACGTGGACTTCTGGGCATACTTCATTAGGATTATTTACTTCTGATGGTATTTGAAGTGTAGGCAATTCACTGACGGTAATGTCGTCTAAATCGACTTCAAAAGGGACTGTTGAGAATTAAATGAGATCAAGGTATGCAATAGTCTATAAAAAAATTTAGTATCATATAACCTGTCTTCTCCAAATATTGATATTTGAAAACCTACCGGTTTACTAAACCCTTTTTCTTGAGATTTAGAATCACCGTCCACCAAATCCGGCGTTATTATACTAACGACTCTTTTTTCCAAATCATCTAGCTTCGTTAGATGAGGAGTAACTAGGCCATTACGCCCAGATTCTTCTAATTTTCTTTTTTCCTCTGCCGCTTTTCCTTTAACTAGTCGTCTTAAATTATCAAATGAGTTATTAACTATGGGAAATGCTTATTTGCAATAAAATACATACTTAAGATCACGCCAATACTGTTTCCACTTCTCAGTGGTTTTCTTGCAACCGCCATAATTGCATTTAATTGATTCGCGAGCTCCAGCCATTTCTGCTGATGCAGCATTGCTCCAGAATCACCTTCGAATCTAGGAATTATTGCAGTTATAAATAATAAAATGAAATTGTGTAAGGGGGAGATCAAACCTTTCGTGAGAAAATCCAATATTTTCTTCCATATAAGAAATTAGGAAGCTTTTTTGTTCCCGGCTACCGCGTTTTCCTCTATTTTGCTTAGTTCTAAAAAAAGGTTATGTTAATAATATTACTGAATTAAATGAATTAAGCCCTTTTCTATTTTTACTTACTTAGTTTCCATAATAATAATTGTTATTAAAACAAATAATTAAATTATTACTTGTTACAGTTACAGTTGAAATCAACAATTAAATTAGAATTGTTATTTTTAAATTATCCCACTTTGTATTCTATATTGAATATTGTTATCGTCCTTCTTATCCGCAATGTAATGTGTTAACTTCTAATGTTTATTTATGATGATAATTTCTATTAGTGAATATTTTAAGAAAAAACAATTTGCACTCTTGACAAATATCACGCACTAAGGAAACAAGACTATGTCCACTAAGTTATTGTTTTAAAATAATATTTTTTAAAATACGTGTATTTGATATTTTATACTAAGTGCCTATTAACTATATACAATTTTCTATTAAATATACTAGATAAATAATAAACAGTGTTTAAAGGCCATTACTGGCCCCTTACTGTGTCAATAATCTGGCTCCAACGATCCATCTTTCGATCCTGGGCTAGGTCTTCATACTGTCTTAGACAACCTGAAGAAGCCAAGTCGTTCTCTTCAGCGTTGACCCCTTTTCGCCTGCACCGACCTCTGCGCCTACCATATGGTAGCTCTTCTTTCAGAAACCGCTGCACAATTTGTTCCGGATCAGCACGCAGAACGTGACCGACCCAGCGTACTTACTGAGATCTTATTTCGTGCACAATATCAGTGATCTTCATCAGATCTCTGATCTCGATATTGTACAGAGCTACCAGAACTTCCTCACTCCTTCGTGTAGTGGCCACTACTAAAATCTGATGTGCCATTGTCCCTTAAACTAGAGATCATGTATTTCGTTTTGGATTCCTTGATCTGGAGTCCAACAGAAGCTGAAAACTCTACAAGCGGATCAAGTATTTCCTTCACTCCATTGCTATTCAGTCCAATCACGCATATGTCATCTGCATTTGCATGCACCTGATTGGACTGACGATATAAAATTTTGCGCTGAGGTTTTTCAGTTTCACGAAAGATGTACTCCGACATGAGATAAAAGAATATCGGGGACAGAGCATCTCCCTCCCGAGATGGTCTCCCTTCTTCAAGATTGGGCATATCGCGGCAACTTTTCATTCGTCAGGCATTACTCAGGAATAAGGTCGAAAAGACAGTTCCACAAAGTATTCCCTCCGAATATCAAGAGCTCCGAATTAATGCAGTCCACTCCAGTTGAAAAATATCCTAGATGCATAAGTTATTAAAATGCTAAAACGGTTAATCTATGAAAATTACTTATATGCACATTTTTGGTATATTGAAGTGATGTTTTAATTTATCAATTTATATTTAAAATTCCATATAAATGTAATTCAAACGAAAAGATGGCATACAAAATTTAATAGTTACTAATCTGTTATTAGAAATAAACGTATAAATTAGGTTTATTAAATTAAATTATTATTTTTAAATTATCCCACTTTATATTGTACATTGAATACGGTTATCGCCACTCTTATCCACAATGAAATAGATGTGTTAACTTTTGATGTTTATTTATCATGATACTTTACATTTTATCTTGACAGATATTTAGAGAATTTGAATACGCAAAAACAGCACGATAACTTAACGTTTACGCTTTAACACATTATCGTATTGCTTAGAGAATCAGGGTACAGGTATTGAAAGAAATATGTTTCACTATACTTTAAATGCTTTAAATGCTTCTTCAATTGAAACATTTGGCTCATCCGTTTCATGGTCTCATTCAACCTCTTCAGATCAATTTTCAAAGATCGACTGCAAAATTAGTTCATTGCTCGGTTCACAACAAATAGCTTTGCCATGGTCAGATGCGACAAACTCTACAAATTGATCGGCCGATACTCCCTCTGCCTCATGAATGCGTATAACATCTTCAATTTCGCTGATCTTCAACCTGGAATCAAAACCATCCTTGACATTTTCAAGATTAGGGCCAACCTGAACTTTTAGTACTTTCACATTATTTCCCATAGTATATTATTGATTCGATGTTTGTTGTGAAGAACAATATTTAACTCAATTTTATAATATTTTATTTATGTATAAAATATTATAGAATAAAAATTTTCAAACTTAATTAAATATTGTTTTAAATATTATATCTTTAGTACAGGATGTATAATATCTATGACTCAAAGCATAAGGGCTCAAAGTTTATTTTTTGTGCTAACTCTTCGTGCTAACTTCACAGACATACATAAAAAGTATATTTAAAAAAAAAATAATAAATTGAAAATAAATTATCAAATAATTTCTGATAAATTAAGTTTTAAAATGTCTACCATGTTGAATGATTTTGAAAGTCTATTGCTTGAGCTATTATTATGGATAACTGTATTTTTCAATATGTATGAAGAATCAATATGGCCAGAAAGATGTTACCGATGAAAGCTGAGACTAAAAAAAACGACTATTTTCCTGTGTGCAATTTTTATACTCTAAACACTCTTGTCGTCTATGGTAATAGGCGGGCTCATTCTCATAAAACGGAATGTTATTGTCATAGTTCCAGTTTTTTTTTTTTTTTTTTTATTTTTAAAAAGGACTTGGCATAGACACTTTTACGGTCCATAGCCTTACCTTACATTCACACAACATTCATTCAATCCATTCATTCATCCCATTCACACAAGTACAGTATACCACCTGCGCATTGCATAGCTCCATGTCACCCTGTACAGTGACATGGAAGATGGGTCGGCCCATGAGTTCTACATTCCAACAGAGGGTCATAGATGTTTTCAATTTAATCACCGATCGTAATCGGGAGATGAAAAGTCCCCTTTGCATCCCGCCTCTGTTGGGATTCGAATCCGGTACCTCCCGATCCAAACGACACAGCTTTAACCACTGCGCTATTTGCTCAATAGTTCCAGTTAGTTTTCTTTAAAATGAAGATCATAAAAATATACAAGAATAGAAAGTAAGATTATAAAATATAGTGAAAATAAAGGTGTCAAATTGGTGAATTTTCCAGTCCAACACTTAACAAAACCAAACATAGAATTTACTTTAGCAATGCATTTGTCAATGAAGGTGTTAAAACTCATATTTTCAGTGAATGTGAGTCCTAGATTGATTATATCATTAACTCTTTGCAGTTCCGTATCATTAACGCTATAAGCAAAGTAAATCGACTTTCTATAGTGCGATGAAACGACATTCCTTTGCATTTGTCAATATTCAACAGCAAAGAATTTGTATGGCACCGCTGAACGTTTGTAGTTTGTTTGTGTCATGTATATTGTATTTAATTGTCTGATGAGCAAGGGATACATAGTTGATTTGACTCTACACAACCACTCACAGTATAGGCAATTGAAATATGAATTTATTATTTTTATTTTAAGTTGGTAAACCAACAACAACAACAAAATACAACACTATTGCGTATACAGCAGAGACGCAAACCATCATGTTCACCACCATATTTTGTATTTTATTGAACGAAAAATATATGGTGTGCAATACCAACCCAGGCACAAAATAAAATGAAAAGAAATGGTAAAGAAGATGAATTGGAATACGTCAAACGTAATTGAGTTATGTCAGGTTTGTGGATGAGTTATGAGTATGTTACTACTTTTTTTTATGATATTTTTTAATAATTTATGACAAATAACTTATATAATACTATAGGCGAGATTATGGAAATCTCATAGTAAACTCGCGTGACTTCATGTTATCGACCCAAATAAATAATGTTTTATCCTGCAGATGGTGCACCAAACATATTTTAACAATAATTTTTATATTACCTGTTATTTCCAAATTATTTCAATCGGATATTGTCAATTTGGTGTTGTTTATTTAATTTTTCTTTTTTTTTTTTATTTATTTACATTATTTTTGAAAATTTTGTTAAAAAAATGGTAACAAAGTTTATTTGCCAGTGGTGCCATCTAGTTAATATAACCAAACTGCCATAAACTTCCATACTTGATACGCAAATCTGCAGCAGTTTCCCTTATGGTATTATAAGTTATTTGACCTATTTGTACAAATAGATGCTTAATTTATGATGTAAAAAGAAATATTTAAGTGGTGATGGTTAGTACATTCAATCGGTTAGTACATTCAATCCAAACTAAACAATGTTCGCTTAGTTCGGAGTAGAAAGAATCAGCTTTGGTCGAATTAACATGGATAAAATTATTTATACTTTGGGTTAAGATAAAGTATACCTGAATTTAGCTCGGACCATCGGTCCCAGTAATAAGGCTGTTCCGGCAGGGAAGTACCATTTTCGTCAGACTCGCTGTGAAAAAAATTTGATCCAATGGTCTTTTTATCCAAAGAAAAAAAAGAGTAGTAACAATTTTAGACTATCGCCAACGATACGATTAATCTGAGAGGTGTAAGGTGGCTCATGGGACGTTGAACAGACACCCGCACCGATGTTACTTTCTTGAATGCTTCAAACCTGAATATTATTTCGGTGTAAAATACCATCGATCAAATTGCGTTTTTCGTTTGAAACAAAGGATACAGGATGGGACGATGTATAGCGTCGGAGATATTTTGAACATAAAGACTCTTAGAATTGGATGATAAGGTAAAATCCGAGTGGGGAAGCAAGCTGTCATAATGTGAACCAGTGTAAAGTGGGAAAATTTCACTATTATATTCACCATTGTCCGGTAGAAAGGAAGCTGGGTGCTTATTGCCGGTATAACAAACAGAAGCCACCAGTTCGAACATTCGACCAACATCTGGAACAAATCGCAAACTTTAATTTAAACTTATATTTAACTACGTTTAGTTATTATTTAAGGCACATAGTATATAAGAAATTATAACAAATAAGATGGGAAAAAAGGAAGAAAAAATTAACAACTATAACTTTTTATTAATCCTGCACTTTCGGTTGGATTTATATTCAGGTCTGCTTCGTAAACTATACCGGTGGAATCCAACAATGTTGGTAAATAAGCACCAAGATGCTCACTAATAAAGTTCACAATTTCAGATAATAATTCATAAGATGATCCGTACGAAATATTTTTTTCCTATTGCAGCTGATGTATAACGGCATTGAAAAGGCAAATATCAACGCCGGGTATCGGATAAACTTCCATTAGAATTACGAAATAGCTTTATCTAATACAATAATTAAATAAATGTATCTACATTTAATTTGAACTTAGGCTTAAATATCACTTTTTCTAACACATGCTTTGTAGGTTTTTTAGATTTTAAATCACATAGAAGCAATAACAATACTTATTTCAAAATTCAGGATTTAAGGAGGAATAATTTCAAAAAGATTAGAGATATCTGTTGGGGATGATCGACAACTATCGACGTCAACAGTAGCTTTACTCTGAAATTTAGTCTTATGGTAGTTAATTGTTAGTTGTATGCTAGGGATGAAGGAAGTGGGTTGGCTGAATACGTATATGGATTATGAACAAGGGGTAAATCAGTATATGTATAAAAGTGGCACTAAACTATTAATTAAAGGTTGGAATGCAGAATAAAAATAAACCGGTACTAGTTTAAGTTGAATTTTCAGGAGTATCTCATAAGTCTGATCCAGCAATTTAATAAATTTTATTTCGGAGCCCAGTGATGCTGAAAAAATTATAAAAGTAGATTGGAACTGTATCGTCCTGTGTTACTAACTATTAGCTATACCAGGTGTCTTTAACTGAGTCAATTTCTATCATACTGACTGAACCTATCCGAATCCTCTTTATTTTATGTGTATACGGGGGTTCGGTGAGGGCCGGCCATCTCCGGGAGATCCTGCTTAATGAACATTCCAATCAAATCAAATCAAAAAGTATATCTTTAATTGTCTGATAAATATTTATATCATCTGCGAACATGAGAATATTTGAGTATTTTATGTCATTCAGTTATTCCATTTATGAAAACGAATAAAATCCATGGTCCAATATCCCTGAGGAACTCCTGACGTTACTTTGATTGGTTTAGATTTTTCGCTTCCAATTGTCACATATTGCACGCGACTAGACAAATTCAATTTGAACCATTTAATGACGGTGGAAGCAAAGCCAAAGTTATAAAGACTTTCTAGAGCCTTGTGATAGCAAAGGTAGGCAAATGCTTTACTAAAATCAGTAAACATCACGTCTACTTGGTTGAGGTTTTCAATTTCATTAATAACTTTGTTGGTAAATTCAACAAGGTTAGTAGATAACTCCTAGGCATAAACCCATGCTGATTGAATGATATATGTTGGGGTATAGGATTCGTTCAAAGCTCTTACATACAACGAGTACGAATAATTTTGCTATGGTTGAAATGGTTGGTATTCCTCTATAACAAGTGATGCCTTCTCTTTCTCCGTAACGGTTTTACTAAAATATTAGCATAGTTTTTGAATATATACGTTGGAATATTATCCGTCGCCAAACTGATTAAGTACATAAAAAATATCCTCATCACTAATAACTGGTAAACTGATAAGTACAGTATTATTTACGGTTGATTGAGTTGTAAATTTGAGTCTTAATATCGTTCAAACACATATCACACATTCACGTTTGGATCTAAAGTGATTCCAGAATTGTTTAGGGTTGGTTGTAATGCTTCGTTGTACATCCGCAATATATGAGAGGTGCTTTTCCTTGAAGTATATATCAAATTCTTCATTAAATTGAAGAAACGTAGTCCTATCCGATTCTTAACCACTTTTAATCATCTTGACATAGATGATCGTCAAAGCAAGGAGGATGTATATTAGAATTTTTCCGGCACAATGGAATGTGCGTTTCAAAACAAAACCTTTAATAAAATCTGGTAGAATACAACATAGCATCTTGGTTTACATCATTAGTGTTTTGGACATCTTCCTATTGTACAGCTCCTATGTACTGCTAAAGTCCAGTGTGGGTTTTTTTTTTATAGATTATAGGTATTTCATTTGAATCAAAAACTATTTCCATAGATTTGTGGTTAACATTATTAACAACAAATGGATTGAATGATACAGTCACTTTAAATTTTCCGCGTCGCTTGTGAAGAATAAATCTAATATTCTCTCAAGAGCATTGACTATATTGTTGATTTGCTTTAGGTTAAAACAAAGCATACTGCATTAAGAAAGACATATTCCAATTCTGATGTAACATGCATTTGGTAGACAGCAATCCATATCTTGATCATAACTTCACATTACATTTGGAAGATTAAAGTCACGTAGTACTAAGACTAAGTCATTTGGTTTAGTGAGATTAATTAACTCGTCCACTGCATCACTGCATCTGCCATCTATTTCACTACACGGACTTGGTGATATATAGGCTGTATAAATAAACAGATTCGTTTGATTTATTTTAATAAAGCACGCACATGCTCGATTGATGATGGAGTTAAATTTACAGCTATACTGGAATCCATAGAATGCACTGCGATAAGTACACCGCCTCCTGTTTTCAACGATCACATCTAAAAACAGACCAATCATTTCCAAAATGTTCCTTACTGTTAATGTTAGGATTCAATGAGCCTTCACCAATTACATAAATTAAATAATTGGTTTATAGAACAAAATTGGAAAATTTTGATGCCATCTTTTTCACGTTCTGGAAGTACGAGTATTTCGTGAATTTCTCTGATTTTTTATATTTTACTGATTTAGCTGATTGTTGGTTGTTTATTAAATGCAGTATTGAATTATTTGGATGCACCATCAGTTGGTGGTTATTAGACGTTGGCAGCATAGAGGGCTTTGAAGCAAGATGTATCGAGTGAGCGTTAGTCAACGATTAACAAGGCTTCTTATTCCCAGTCTCATGGCTGTACAACTCACTGGTTTTTATCGAGTATCTCACGAAACTGCAGGGTCGGAGTTTCTGGTATTAAAACAGTCTCCTGGTATACGGAAGACCTGGTATATTTTAGTAGTTCTGGACAGTGAATTAATTGTTTTCTTCAATGTCTCTTCAATTCCAGCTTTTCTCAGCATTACGCTATCCAATTTAGAATGTAAATATTTCATGCTTAACATACATTCAGGACAGAAAACTAAGTCCGGGCCTTTCATCGAAATCTAATTTCATGCACTTTTTCAAAACATTAGCTGCTTTAAGTTTTTTATATTTTCCTCCGAAATGAACAACTGTTATTGAAATTGAAAAGTGAAAAGTAACCGTTGAAATTGAAAAATATAGTAAACAAATTTAGCTAAGATACCAACCAAACTTAGCCAATTGTTTAATTTGGGATTATAGAGATGGTAGCGACACTTCAATAAATAGAATTAGAAATAAAATTATTAGACAAACCAGTTTGACCCTATAGGTATGGCTTTAACTTAATTACTTCGGTTTATCGTACTTGAGCGAAAAAAAATTTCCCGCTTCGTCTTCACAAGAACTGGTCGGATTGGGTATTTTGAATGCGTTTGATTTATTTTTGAAAATATCGATTTACCTATATTCTAACGATTTCATAAATAATATTCGCCTAACATATTAAAAAACAGTGTGACGGGCCAACGATTAGTTTTCAGTTTGGATATGTAGGTGTTTTCCGGTTGTTTTTGTGTTGCTTTGTGTCGGGAGTATTTGTTGAAATCTGGCTAGAGACATCACAGCTCTGTAGAAAAGCATATGCAAATAATAGATGAGATCAAATGATGTTAAGGTAAATTAATAAAAGTACCTTTGGTTTGCCGCACCAGGTGGCTGCAGATCTGCAGATATGTGTGTCTCTGTGTGTGTTTTGTGGCTGCTTGATTTTTATTTGTTTTGCATGTAGTTGATATTAAAAAATATTTAATCGTAATTACAGTGTTGTTCAATTTTTTTTAATATTTATTTTAATACAGTTTGCGATCAGTTTATGTTTGCTATACTACGAAAACTAATACATACACAGATACTAGGTAGCTGTAGTAAAATTACAATACGGCTTTTATTTTCAATAGAATTGATTTTGATTTTGTTCTCACGCGTTTTATGATTATTTTAATTCTATTATAGAGATATGCAGGCCCATAAGAGTTGAGTTCATAAAAATGAAAGTGCGTTTTTTGTGTTATAGTCTTGTGTTAGTGATACTTTTGATTTTTATAAGTCATTGATTTATATTTGAGTATTTTTTTTATTTTATAAAAATCCCACCTGTGAGGCACCAACTTATTTCAGCTCAGAAAATAAATTATCATTATTAAAACAGGACGGAATTGTTTTCTTATAAGCCTCTAGATAAAATGGCAATAACTTCCTCATGTAGGTATTGAATTGTTGATATGGAGACTTCCGCAGACTTCCTGAGGCTCATCGTTTTACTTTATCAAATCAATACGGATGGGAACCAACATCAAAGGTTTATAAATTGAATTTAAAGACTAATATTGATGGTGGTTCATTCCATTCCATGTCAACGATTCGATGGTCTTCTAGGATCGAAAGCATTAAACCGTTTGTCAAACAAGCAAGAACCATATTTCAAAGAAAGTCGGACAATCTAACAAGAAACCGCACCCAAAAATGACAATAAATTTCGAAATCAATATTTCTATTTTATTGTTAATATAAAAACATAACATTTTTAAAAACTTTTTTAAAGATAGAGCTTTTATAACACAATTTTTATAAGAGCCTTGTAATTTGTTGTATTCGTTAAGTAATTATAATACAATGATTGATGCGAGCAAAACTTTGTGAAAGCACGTAGTCGATAGTGAGTATTTCCAGTATTAGATAGATCTAGGGTTTGCAAAAAGCCGGGAAATTTCCAATCCCAGGATTCGCGATTCGAAATTTAAATCTCGGGAAATTCCGGGATTATTTAATCATGTTCTGTTTTGTATAAAAAACATTGTTGCAAATAAAAGTATCAATTTAATCATTGTAAAACAAATTGAATATTTTAATTAATTTATTTCAATTCAATGTTATTACTAAAAATTAAACATTAAATTCAGAAGTTAATTCAGTATAATGTAAAGTAATGTAGTAGGTCAAATAAATTATTTTGCCTATTGAAAGTATCATAGCAGGAAACACAAACTATCTAAACTCTCGTCACCTAACTGGCTTCGGATTTTACTGCCAAAAATTCCTGCGGCGAAATTTTTTGAGAACCACAACCATCAAATAATGAATTGTTAGGTCAAATCCTTTTCCAAGGGTTTATTCAACTTTTCACTAATTATTTCATTTGCGATTTATACATCTTTATCAATTGATCATTTCTATCGTCTACCTTTGATGTGTACACATCTAGCTGTGGACTGTTAAAAATAAAAAATAAAAGTAAAAAAAGAATAATAAAGAGTTCAAAATAGGATAGTACCGTGTTTTTGGTTATTTGCATACATATCTACAATTAAAGTGTTAGATTATTGTTTTATTTTTATTTTATTATAGTGATTTAATTTAAGTTATCTGTCGGTAGTGAGTTTATTTTTTTTTTTTTCTGTGTGTGTGTGGTGATTTTGTGCGCGAAACCGCTTATTAACGGCTTTTTCTTTCCACGGAGTAAAGTGCTCCGCTTTTGTAGTATTCGGTTTTTTTTTCAACAGTGTTCTATCATATTATTTTTATTTAATTTTTTTGATATTTTCAATTCATTTCGTCAGTTATTCGGTGTGTCCGCTTAATCCAAGGAAGGTCACACTCTAAAACGAGTATGACGGGAAGTTAAGTAAACCGTTTGTTGTTAATTAAATATTTTTTTTTTTACATAGGTAATTTATACTCGTATTTCTATTTTTATATCTATATGTATATATATATACATACATATATGCTATCTATATGTATATACATTTATGTGTGTATGTATTTGTATTTTTACTCTTGTGCATATATTGTGGTGCAAATATTCTTTTTAGTACAATTTTGTTGATGATCTGCTTTTATTTTGTTTGCCGCTATTTGATTGTTTGTTTTTTTTCTTTCTTCACTTTTAGCGCATCCGACTAATACCGTAATTTTTTTTTTTTTTTGTTAGTAGTCTGATTTTAACCTTTACATATTCTATATTTTTTAAAAAAATTTCCGATTGCCTTGCGGTTTCTGGCTCAAAGTTTTACACACTTTTTTTTTTTTTTGTGATTTTCTCTCACCGTTTAAAATTTATTATTATTATTTTTTTTGTTTTTTTTTTGTTTGTTTTCATGATGTGTTTCAGACTCATCATCTATACATAGTGTTTAGAGTTCATGGATCCGACTGAACTGGCATCCGACTTCGAGTTTGCTGACCACGATAATGTTGGTTGCAACTCGGACATACCGTCGGGTACAGTGGGTCTACTCCTAAACTCGGATGGCGACAGTCTCTTAGCGGAGCTGAGCCATCGCACTCGATCAAGACGTCTAGGCAAACATCGTCGCCAGCGTCTACTAAAAAGACTGCCTGGGCATGCACTAGGCACGAGCACGGAGCAGCCTAGCGGTTCCGCTGGCACTCCCAAACGAGTGCGTACCATAACTGGTACCACTCCGGAAATGGCGACGATAAAGCCGCGCTCGTATGCGCAAGCCGTCGCTGTATCTACGATTATAAAGTTTTATGTTCGAGAGAACAATCCGATTATATCTCTTGATGAGGTGAATTTGGGTATTTTCCGGCATGAATTTAGTAGTCGAGTTCTTCACACGGCCAAATCGTCAGGTTTTGTACCGCAGATGCTTGGGTGCTATCTTTCGGATGGTGTCTTCATTTGCAGGTGCAACAATGACGTGACTTACAAGTGGTTTTGTGAGGCAATCTCCAAAATGAAAGTTGTTTGGAGTGGTTGTCAACTATCGGTTGGCGACTCCCCAAAACCACTTCTTTTGCTAACATGGATTCCTGGTCCGCCTGAGGATTCGTGTGTAGTATCCACCAACATAAAGCTGATGAATCCAGCTATTGCAATTAAGGGATGGAAGGTAGTCCGCTGCAAACGTGACGCAAATTGCCAATCGATTGTTTTCCGGGTTGACCAGAAATCCTTTGAGAGTATAACTGGTTCCGGTTTGTTGTTGCAGTACGTTCTGGAGAGGATCTCGTTTAAGATTATCTCTGGTCCGTAGATAACATTATTCTCCTTTTGCCCGACTTTATAATGTCGTCCATGATTAGAATAAAACAGATCAACTTGCAACATAGTAAGTCTGCTTCTTTTGAATTGAGGAATTTGCTTTCTGTAATCCATACAGATATTTGCCTAATCCAGGAATCATATCTTCTTGATAATGATGTCTCTGGATTGAACTTATTTAATGGCAGAATCTTCTGTAAGAATTCTGCCAATAAAACTCGAGCGTGCATTTTTATTGGCAATAATATCAATGCAAATCTTATTCACGAGTGCAGCTCGGCCGATGTTACGGCTGTGCTCATTACTCTGATATCCAATAACTCCTGCACTAAACTGGTCATCGCCTCAGTTTATTTGCCGTATGACTCCTCTTCGCCTCCTCCCTCTGAGGAACTCACTAATCTTGTGACATGGTGTAAGAATAAGCATACCCCTTTAGTGATTGGCTGTGATGCTAATGCTCATCACACGATCTGGGGTAGTACGAATATTAACCACAGGGGTTCTTCTCTGCCTAACTATATAAGCTCTTCTGAGCTTGAAATTCTCAATACTGGTTGCGAGCCTACTTTTGTCAATTCTATCCGTCGGGAGGTGATTGACATTAGTCTATGCTCCATGTCCATTATTGATTTAATTTTAGACTGGAGGGTGACGGATGACATCCTCACCTCTGATCACAGGTGTATTTCGTTTAATATTAACCTTAAACGACCGCCTCTTAAACCTTACCGCAATCGGAAATTAACCGATTGGGGTCTTTTCTCTCTCGATCTAGGTTCTTTACTTGAGCCTCCGAAGGTTATTCGGTCGAGGGAGGACATTGAAGATAAAGCATCGTCACTTGCATTGGCAATTACGATAGCCTTCGAAAACTCGTGTCCTCTAATAACTAATCAAAAGATTCGGAACAAACCTTTCTGGAACTCTGACCTTAAAAAATTAAGGAAATCTACTAGGAAACTGAAGAACAAAGCTAAAAGGTCTAAGCAACAGATTGATTGGGATAACTTCTTGTTAACACAAAAGGATTATAAAAGAAGTTTAAGATCCGCTCAAAGAGCCTCGTGGTTGAAATTCTGCGAGGAAATCAATAGCCTATCTGCTGTCGCTGGACTGAATAAAGCTTTAGCTAAGAACAGTGCGTGTAAACTGAATTCTCTTCGTCTACCGGACGGACAGCTTACCTCTTCCAACAAGGAAATTGGTGAGCTGCTCCTTTCGGCTCATTTTCCTGGTTGTGATATCGTCAACTCGGATGATGTTGCTGCCGAGCTCAATAGGACGTCTGTTGCAAGTCCCGATTGGAGTATGGCTCACAAGCTGATCAATCGTGATGTCTTGCGATGGAGCTTATTTTCCTTCGCATCTTATAAGGCTGGCGGCCCTGATGGTATTTTTCCTGCTGAACTTCAGCAGGGCTTTCCTCTAATTCAGGATCATTTGCTCCACCTTTTTCAAGCGTGTATTGCTTTTAGCACTGTTCCAAGTTCTTGGAGTAGAAGTAGAGTTGTTTTTATCCCGAAAGCTGGTAAGTCCGATTATACGGATCCTAAGTCATTTCGGCCTATTAGTCTATCCTCAACTTTCCTTAAAGCTCTGGAAAGAATTGTCGATAGATTCATTAGAGATCATTTTCTAATCACCTCCCCACTCAGTAACATGCAACATGCTTACAGAGTCGGTAAGTCCTGAGAAACCGCCCTACATGAACTTGTAACCAGGATTGAAAAATCTTTTAATAATAAGGAGTTTCTAGTGGGTACTTTCCTGGATATTGCGGGAGCTTTCGATAGCACTTCGTTTGCTAGGATCACTACTGCCTGTACCAATTTTGGTATTGATCGCACCATAATCTTATGGATTGAATCCATGCTGAAGTCTCGCACTGTGGAGGCGGAGCTGGATGGGGTGTTAGTTTCTGTTAAGGTTACCAAAGGCTGTCCTCAGGTGTGCTCTCACCTCTGCTGTGGCTCTTGGTCATTGACGAGTTACTGGTAAAGCTGCAGCAATCTGGCTACATTGCACAGAGCTACGCTGATGATCTTGTTTTGACAGTCTCAGGCAAACATCTCAGTGTCTTATCCGACCTAACTCAGCATGCCTTAACTATTGTGGAGGCATGGTGTGTTGAAAAGGGTCTTCACGTCAACCCTTCTAAAACTGATTTAATTGCCTTTACAAGGAAGAGGAATACTCTTGAACTATCTGTTCCCTCCCTTTTTGGGAGAACGATCACTAAATGTGACCAGGTCAAGCACCTTGGTGTTGTACTGGATAGTAAACTTTCCTGGAAGAATCACCTGGATTATAAACTTCAAAAAGCAACTGCCATTTTTTGGCAATGTAGAAGAGCTTTTGGGAAATCGTGGGGTTTAAGCCCTAGGATGCTTTCCTTCATTTATAAATCACTGGTCCTACCGCTACTATCGTACGCTTCTATTGTGTGGTGGCCAGTGGTTGAGCTAAAGGCTTCTGTAGCCAAGCTTAATGGTCTACAAAGTCTGGCTTGCAGAGCCATAACTGGGGCTATGTCATCGACCCCACTTCTTGCTATGGAATCAATTCTTTCGTTGCCTCGATTATGCACCTTTATTTTAGGCTCAGCTTGTTCTGCAGCATATCGTCTGAGGTGCATTGGGGCATGGAATATTTTCGGTTCTATCGTAGGACATCGACAAATTTTTAAAAATTATTCGTCATGTTTACCAGAAATCGATATGGTTAATGACAGACTACTGCCCGAATTTCATTTCTCAAATCTTTTCTCGGTGGCTTATCCTTCGAGAGATTTGTGGAGTTCGCAGGATTTTATTGATAAATTAGATGAGTCCATAGTCTTTTTTTCTGATGGCTCTCGTTCTAACCTCAGTGCAGGTTTTGGAATCTACTGTGCTTGGACGGATCTGAGACTTTTCGGTAGTCTTGGTTCGCATTGTACTGTTTTTCAGGCGGAACTTATAGCGCTGACACGTAGTGTTATTGAGGCTTTAAATTTTGCTTTTAAAAACAAAAGTATTCTACTTTGTACAGATAGTAAAGCTGTACTTAACTCTTTAAGAAATCCCTTGACTGTTTCTAAACTCGTCAAGGAATGTAAACGTTTCATGAACCTTCTTTGTTCTAACAATAAAGTTACGGTCATGTGGGTACCGGCTCATTGTGACATCGCAGGCAATGAGATCGCGGATTGTTTAGCCAAAGCTGGCTCCCAATTGACTTTTGTTGGTCCTGAACCAGCGGTTCCTGTTTCTTTCAACTACGGGAAGAAAGTGATGAAGGACTACGCCTTGAAAGACCTAAGGTCTCAGTGGCTTGAGACTTTTAGTTGTCGTAAGGCGAAGTACTTCATTAAGGAGCCCAATTTGAGGTCAACGAAGTATGCTTTATCTTTAAAAAAGAGCCAGTTAAGAATCTTGGTAGCGATTCTTACAGGACATGGTCGTTTTAAAGATCATCTACATCGTATGCGGTTAGCTCATGATGTTATTTGCGAGGACTGCCTTGAGGAAGATGATGACTGCCTTCACTTCGTCAGCAGTTGTCCTGCTTTCAGTTCTATACGAATTCAGATATTCAACTTTAGGTCTTTAAATTTAGATCAGTTGTCTTCTCTGCCTTGGTCTAAACTTGTTCAGTTTGCGAAGGCAGCAGTGCGCGTTTGCGAATTGGGATAGAATCCTAGGTTTGCACCATGGGCCTTTCTGGCATTGAGTGCGGAATCCTCGTGGGTTCCAGCCAATTTTAATAATAATAATAATAATAAATCAATTGATGGATTATACCAGAGCCACCTATATATACAGAGCCGTAAGGATCAGCCATGTTTTTTGTTGAGCTTTTTCTAGAGGAACTGCTTTTTGCATTATCCCATAAGAATCAATGTAAAAATGACCATTTTCGAATTACTTTTCATCAATGAAAAGTTAAATCTTTCATTTCGATAAACACTTTGTATAATTGATTCTCTATTGAAGCAGCACATATCTGAAAGTCAGAACCTTAAACCTTTTATTAATTTAATAAACATTAAATCAAAATTAAATATGAAATCATCATATTTATATAAACATGAATTTATTTGAATGTGTAGGTAAAATTAATAAATAAAACATATATTGTCATCCTTTCGATCGATGATTTTGTCTCTTTTTTAAGAATTAAATCTCACATTTTTTTTTTAATTTCGCTTTTTCTATTGCGATCGTAGCATGCTCGTATAAAGCATTATTCTATTTCCTTTTATACATTTGAAAATGTATCACCACATATTTCTATTTCATTACCTTGTAGCGAAATCGGAAAAGGGATAGAGTGCAAAATTATTCCAATAGGCTGAGATCGCACTAGAAAAAAAACAAACTTGAATTCACGAAATAGCGTAAAATTTAAAAAGAGAACATAAACATCGATCGATAGAAAAAAAATTGTGATATTGACAACTTACAACATATCATAGGGAGTTCCAATAACAGCTGCACAATTTATTTAGAACCATAATTATGCACAAATGCGTAACAAAACTTTACCAAAATAAAATAGAACCGTGCCAGAAGATTTGTGATAGTCATGATGTTCCATTTATAATCTAAAATCCAAAATTTACGTTGAAATTGAAGTGAAATTAGTTTGAGATTTATTCAAACAAAATCATGCAGCTTTTATTGAAATACCCTATTTTATTTTATTCACAAAAATATAATTCAAAAGGAAACACAACCACATTTTGACTGTTTTCTCTTTTCGTCGTGCAGTTTAATTTTATTGTGTTGGTATTTGTGTGTATTTATATCAATTCAATATAGAAATGCTTTTTTTTCTATAAATTTTATTAATAAATATATCAAAAATTAAACAACTTCTTTGATCAAGCTTTGAATCATTTATAAAATTATAATTGTAGATTCTATTTCAATGTTAAAATACTTAATCCATCGACATTTTCATTGAAAATTATCACACCGAAAAAAATTTAATTTTTCATATGTTTTGTATGGAAAAAATGTTTTTTTCGTCAATTTTAGTTCCTCTAGAAAAAGCTCAATTTTTAACCTTAGAGCTCTGTATATATAGGTGGCTCTGATTATACACTACAAAAGAACTTTCATTACCGTCAGCATCGCAATCTGAATCGGAGCTTTCAGTTACTTCAACATTCTCCAAAGTTTCAGCGGTATATCTTTAACTTCCTATAGTTCTGCTAATTGTCTATGTGTATGAATTGATACTGATGAATTATATAAAACTGAGATAATAGCCAGTTTAATACCATGAGCGTACCATAGTTGTTAATCAATCTTTAAAAGTTTTCCAATTTTTTTTCATGATGCTGGCTTCGACCATCAAACACACAATACATCTTCGAAATTTAAACCAAATGTGGAAAGCTTTTACTTAAGTAGAATAGCACACTTATTGGCTGGCATAGCTCCGCAATTCTCACAAAGCTCAGATTCAAGTCAGTAAATAGCCTCGCAGCCAGCCTATAGCGAGTATTACGATAAACGTTTTTCATATTTGTTCTGGATTGAATTCAATGTCCGCTGTGACTGAAATTTAGTTTATTCATTTTTATCTTCAGTTTAAAGAGTAACTTGCTACCAGAGTGGTGTGAAATATTTCCTAAAATATTACTAAATTTCAAAACATGTTAAATATTACAACATTAAAGTTGAGATGAGCTTCAGTGAATCTATATATCAGTGACGAACATAATTTAAATAAAATTATGGGAATTCACTTTTATAATTTAAGAAAATTTAGCTAAAATTAGTACGCTATGGTAAAAATATTAGAATATAGATTGATTCACTGTTTCTATTGCTCTACTTTAAAAAAATATTATTGTGCATATAAGATATAATAAAACCCAATTTTCAACGATTTATATATTATTGGTATCGAAATGGATTTATATTGCAGTAATATTGCAAAATAAAAAACTTTCTCGTAATTTAAACAAAAAAAATCAATAAATTATTTCCAATCAATTGAACTCTCGTCTGCAGTTAGACTGGTTTCTTTTATAAATGTATTCGATTAACTCATCATATTTCACTTTACGCTAAATAGCAATAAATTTTGCGATTATTATTGGGGCGTATTCTGATCAGGCCACCGGTAAATACTAAAAACTCAATTAAGTTAAACCGGGAAAACGTGCAAATCGAGCATTGGTATATACGAGTACGTTTCCCATATTATATTAAAGTCATTTTCCACAAGGAAATATATAAATAAAAGTCAATTGAGAGATATAGAGTGAGTATCCTCCCGCGCGCATCCTTTTCACTAAACATCAACATAATAATGTCGTTTGGAATATAATAAAAAAAAAATTGGAAAATTCAATTTCCAATTGAGTTACGAAAATTTTATTATTAGTTCTGAATATAATATAATATATTTCCAGGCGTTTTATTCATGTAATATAACAAATACATTAATTTGTTGTTGTCAACGTCGTCGTCATTTTATTTTCACTCTGGTTTGTATCCACAAAATTTTTGACATTTTATTTTTTTGACAAGGGTTTTTTTTTTGTATTTTGTATTTTGTTGTTTCTCCAAAAAATAAAATAATTTTTTATTTTTTTTGATTGATTGATCTTTCATTTAATTTTGATTGGATTAAAAAGTATTATGTATATTTCAAAATAATCCAACGGAGTAAAACCTTTAAGGCATCACATACATACGCGTACACGAATATTGGATGGATTATATTTACTTAGCTAACATCGGTTGGTCAATAATTTTCACAGTTTATGTTGAATAAGTGCATAAATATTTCGGCTATACGTTTGCCAAATTTCATTGTTCAATTTTAAGTTCATAAAACAAGATATAATATTTAAAATTTACCTACAGAAATCAATTATAGTCCTTTTAGACACTTTTAAACTTGTTTCCTCATTACAATTATTAAAATCATTTCTATTCGTCCCAAATCTATAATCATGAACATCACAAACAGAAACTAACTTATCGTATACAAGTATTTGGATAGGATTTTATGCCTAAACTTAAAAACATTTTATAGATTAACACAGTCATTTTAATCCTCTGTCCGATATTCAACCAACTTAAGGATAGCAGTATAAATTTAATTGAGGCGAATATTTGTTCAATTAAAAAATACATCGTCTTACCTTATTCTGTATTTTCTGGAGTCTACACTGGCACGTGGCATTATTCGATCGATCGTAAAATCAAACATTTTATGGACTACGCCACTAATCATTGATCTCGGTATACATACCCATAACAAGATTCATGCGAAAAACTTGTTTAATGACGAAAGCTCGTAAGAAAGTAACAAACACGATAGATGGGGGAAATATGTCAAAAATATATTAGAAAAATAATTCTCTAATATGTTTAGCTTTTTATAAACATAATCTACATTCCTTGAGAAAACCTGGAATTCTCCATCCGGAAAGAGGAGGATAGTAGACAAATTAACTGTTTTATGAACGTCATTCAACTTTACACCAAATATCTTTGTCTGCGATACTTTTTATGAAATAGCAATTGGGTCTGACTTCACATTATTTATTGATATTTATTTATTTATTTATTTATTTATTGACAAAGACATTGTGCTTTGCGATTGGAACCATTGAAGTTCTATGTTCTTTACCCATGTCTTTTTTAGTTCCAAAAGAATTCCAAATATACTGCTAAATACTGTGGTTACGACGAATACCTATTAGTAAACTATAAATAAACTTTCCATATTGCAGGGTTTAGTAGCCTTTAAAGAATTTTTTCTATATGTTTTCTAGCCGGTAGGAATTCTTGGAATTGGGAAATATTTGTTTAAGTATTTTTTTTTTCCTAATTGACTAAAACCATTTAGTCCAAACCTACAAGAACTAGTGTACCGCCACAAACAATTATTTATCAAACTTCGTTTTGTAACAAGAATTTATCATTCTTGTTACAAAACGAAGTAAATTTCCGAGGACATGTAGTCTCGAAAGATGGAGTAAGGCCAAACCTATCAAAAATAGAAGATATCACCCATCCTATACCAATTTCTGTAAAAGAATTAATTTCATAATTTTCTTGGGATTAAACATTCAGTAAAGACAACATTTTTCATCATGGTGAAGAACTCGAACGAACAACGTTTACAAATAATTTAAATTTACTACAAAAATTCCGAATCGGTAATGGTAACTTCAAGAGCGTTAATTCCAATTTTTGATGAAGCGGATTTTAGGATAAACGGCTTCGTCAAAAAATAGAATATACGTTAATGATCATGTGAAAACCCTCATGTGCTTCAAGAAACACCACTTCATCCATAAAAAAATAACTGTATGGTGTGGTTTTCATGCTGGTGGTGTCATTTGACCGTTTTTTTTTTTTTCAATGATGAAAACGACCGTCACGTTACAGTCAATCGAGATCGCTACATAGACATGTTGCAACGTTACTTTTGGGTCAATTGCATGAGCTAGACATTAATGATATGTGGATTCAACAAGACGGTGCGACATGCCACACAGCGGGTCTAACAATCGACTTATTGAAACCTAACTTCGATGAACCTGTTATATCCAGAAATGATCTTGTCGATTGGCCGCCTAGATCGTGTGATTTAACACCTCTAACTAATCGACTCATGCAATCGTGCTCGTGGTGGACATAAGAACGATCTTGAATTCCATACATAAATGTTTTGATTGTACTTCAAGCCAATAATTTTTTTTTGAGACATCTCAAATGGTTTACGTTTTATTTAAAAAAAAAATTGTCAAAACCTTATTGGAAAACTAATAATTTCCACGAATCCAATTCACAAATAGTTCGAGCAAAAGTTCAGAAAATCGATATAAACTGAAACGTTAGTACTTTTCCGAAACTGAAACGTAAATACTATTTCTCGCAGATTCGCCAATTAATATCAAACTACGTTAATAAGTGTGAGATATGTAAAACAAATGAAAATGATAGAAACCCAATGAATATCAGATTCAAAATTTCTCAAACCCCTCAGAAACCATTAAAAATATTTCATAGATAGATAATAAAATAAAACAATGTTTAAATGCCATCAGCTGCGACCCTGAGCTTGGTCTTCATATACTGTCCTGGACAACCTAGACTGTGAAGCCATCGTCGCCTGCAACGACCTCGTTTTCGGATCATGCAGCACTAATTTGGGCCAGTGCTATAGAGAGAAATACATACAAACCACCGGTTTCATCTGTTTATAGGTTAAGCACTTTAAAGGTATGGTTAGTGCATATAGAACGGTATCAGATGAAGCCGTGTGTCTACTGGCTGGTATGCATCCAATTGACTTATTGGCTAAGGAGCGTGAAAGAAAATATTCTCGCCGTGTAAATGGGGATAGGAGAGGAAATCGTATAGTGGCTCGCGCAGAGACCGTCAACAGCAGCGTTGGTACAGCTCGGGGAATGGTCGGTGGACACATCGTTCAGTCCCTTCGCTAGTTACATGGCTAGATATAGGAAACATGGAGAGATTGAGTTCAATTTATGCCAGTTTCTGACGGGTCATGGTTGTTTTCGCGCTTATTTACATAAATTTAAGCAAGATGACTGGAGAACGTAGAGCATGTATTTTTTGACAGCCCGCGCTTCGAGGAAGAAAGATTGGAACTATATAGGTCTGTGGGAAACGACTTATCACCGTTAACAGTTGTTGATTGTATCCTGCAGTCCAAAGAAATTTGGGAGCGTGGTGTGTAAAATGAGTGCAAGGATTATTAAGAAACTGAGAAGTCTAGAAAAAAATAGACAGAGACAACAAAGTTAGATGGCAGCTAAGGCTGAGCCTTGTCTCGCGAAGTAATACATAACAGTAGTTCCAAGAGACAACTATATAGGCATAAGAATTTGGTGGTTAGGGCTCATTCGCAGACACTCTTACATGTTTATGGATTAGGTCCACATGTGAGGTTTAATAAAGATTCCCCCCTCCACCACCAAAAAAAACCCCACAATGTTAACGTGAGTGATAAGGGAGCCCAAATATTTGAACCTCCTTACTCCCTCAAACAAATACGTCAACTGCGTATGCAAGCACCTGATTGGACTGGCGATATAAAATGTTTCACTAAGGTGTTTCAGTTTTACGAAAGATGTACTCCAACATGAGATTAAAGAGTATCGGGAACAGAGCATCTCCCTACCGAACACTGCAAACACTTAACTGCTAAAATTTTTGATAGTCTGTTCACAACTTTAACACACTATCCGAAGCGAAAAGGCCTGAACAGTACTGATCGATTCTGACGAAATCCTTCTTGATGGTCACCAACCAAGTGACCTCCGCTATAGAGATGATTTTATCCAATAATATGTAGGACAGTAACTTGAATTCTGTGCAAAGGAAAGCTATACCGCGATAATTCTCATACTTCAAGCGGTCTCTCTTTTGAAGTTAAGGCACATCGCGGCCAGCTTCCATTTGTCAGGCATTACTTCGGTTCGCCATACTAATTGAATAAGGTCGAAAAGACAGTTCCACAAAGTATCCCCTCCAAATAGCAAGTGGGCCTAATTAATACTGCATGGCCCTAGTGAATTCCTCATGCGATAGCACCTCAATGCAAATCTCCGCAGTCTGTATTTAAGGTGGTTCAACCACAGTCTGTGAAGCCTGATGAACACTAAGCAGATTGGTAAAGTTTAAATTCCATGCGTCGAATACTGCGTCGATGTTAACACATAGGTTTCCACCATTCTCGCTTTTTCCGTCTACAAATCCGCTTAGCTGCCGTTGTTGCACTATTTTATTGCTCAACTGTAAGACGACACTCGTCATCAAACCAATCAACTTCCCGCAGACAGAGTTCAAACCGTCACACTGGTAATTGGCTTCCTCAATATTGTCGCTGACAAGATCCTGATATCGTTTCTTTTGATCTTCATTTATCAGTCGAAACGTTTCATGCATACTGCTGTTTTCCCGGACCTTATTTGGCTACTGAACTAAAAGTTGTCACATCCTGCACAACCCGAGCTCCTCCTTTTAAAATTAACACGTGGTCATTTGGGCTGTCGGAAATTTTGCGAGGATGTATTGCGAGGATGTAAGTATCTGGCAGAAATCAGACCGACTTGTGTGAAAACATAGGTCCGTACTCCCGACACGAAACTGCGACCGATAATTGTGAGAGAATGATGTACTTTGCGGTTGCTCATGATCTTAGAGTAGCAAGCACATTCTTCCCTCACAAACACATACATCTTGAGAAATGGACACATCCTCGCGGAACTTCCCGCAGCCAAATTGACCATGTGTTAGTTTCTAAAGGACGGGCTCAGGTTGTGCAGGATGTGAGAACTTATCGGTCAGCAACCAAATACGTAGGCAGCGATCATCATTTGGTCGCTGCAAAGCTACGATGGGAGTTTTCGTACAAGTCTGAGAACACAGCGAAACGCATGGTACGTTTCGACTGTGAAGGTCTGATAAATGAAGATCAAAAGAAACGATATCAGGATCTTGTCAGCGACAACATTAATGAAGCTAATTACCAGTCTGACTGCGTGAACTCTGTCTGGGAGGTACTGAAAACTTCGGTTGTCAGTGCTGCTCAACAGACTTTAGGTATAGTGAAAGTCAGACCCAAGAATGATTGGTTTGATGACGAGTGTCGTCTTGCAGTTGAGCAACAAAATATAGCCCATAATGAGGGTGCAACAACGTCTCACAATCGCGAGGAAAAACCAGGCTGCTCTTGCAAGAAGGGCAGCTAAGCGGATTTGTAGACGGAAGAAGCGAGAATGGTGGACGGCCGAGGTTCTGAAAGTATAACAACTCAGTAATGAGCGCAGTTTGCGTAATTTCTTTAAAGGAATTGGAACTGAATTAGGAACTGGACTGAACCATACTTTCAGGCCTACGACAACCGCCATTCGGGACCGGGATGGAAACTTCTGTGTCAACATCGACGCAGTACTTGACGCATGGAGTGGACACTTTACTGACATGCTTGATGTCCATCATGCGTCACAGACTGTTGTTGAGCCACCATTAATACAGACTGCGGAGATTTGCACTGAGGAGCCATCCCATGAGGAATTCACTAAAGCCATGCAGGGATTGAAACGAAACCGTGCACCTGGAGTGGACTGCATTAATTCGAAGCTCTTGATATTCGGAGGGGATACTTTGTTGAACTGTCTTTTCGACAATATTCGATTAGTATGGCGGACCGAAGTTATGCCTGACGAATGGAAAGTGGCCGCAATATGCCCCATCTTTAAAAAGGGAGACCGCTTGAAGTGTGAGAATTATCGCGGTATTGCTCTCCTTTGCACAGCGTACAAGTTACTGTCATACATTGTATTGGGTAGAATCACTCCTCTAGCGGAGGGCTTGGTTGGTGACTATCAAGGAGGATTTCGTCCGAATCGATCAGTCACCGATCAGGTCTTTTCGCTGCGGATGATTCTATCTAAATATTATGAGACATCCATCCCCGTACATCAGGTGTTCCTGGATTTCCGGCAGGCCTATGGCTCGATCAATCGAGACAGTTTATGGTCTGCCCTAGAATACCTAGGGATGCCAACAAAACTGGTACGACTATGTAGGATGACTGTGACGCAGTCTCAATGCTGTGTTAAAGTTGAGAACAGGCTATCGACAAGTTTTGTAGTTAATTCGGGTGTTCGGCAGGGAGATGCTCTGTCCCCGATACTCTTTAATCTCATGTTGGAGTACATCTTTCGTAAAACTGAAACACCGCAGCGTAACATCTTATATCGCCAGTCCAATCGGGTGCTTGCATATGCAGATGACATATGCGTGATTGGACTGAATAGCAACGGAGTGGAAGAAATACTTGACCCGCTTGTAGAGTTTTCAGCTTCAGTTGGACTTCAGATCAATGAGTCCAATACGAAATACCTGATCTCTGGTTTTAGGGACAATGGCACACCAGATTTTAGTTTTGTGGGCACCACACGTTTGAGGGAGAGAGGAGGTTCAAATATTTGGGTTCTCTTATCACTCACGATAACAGTGTGGGTGAGGATATTAAAGTGCGGCTGGTAGCTGGCAGTCGTTCTTTGTATCCTCTAAGGCCACTGCTAAAATCTAAATACTTATCAAGTGCCGCGAAGCTGAAGTTTTACAAAGCGTTGATCAGGCCCGTTGTTATGTTTGGATGTGAAAGTTGGGCGCTGACGGATGAGTACGAGAGATGGCTCCTAACATTTGAGAGAAGAGTCATGCGTGTGATTTACGGCCCAAAACGCGTAATAAATGGTACCTACCGAGCTCTGTACAATATCGAGATCAGAGATCTGATGAAGATCCCCGATATTGTACATGAAATAACATCTCAGCGAGTATGCTGGCTCGGGCACGTTCTGCGTGCTGATCCGGAACGAATTGTGCAGCGATCTCTGAAAGTAGAACCACCATATGGTAGGCGCAGAGGTCGTTGCCGGCGACGATGGCTCCACGATGTAGAGAACGACTTGGCCTCTTCAGATTGTCTTAGACAGTATGAAGACCATGCTCAGGATCGAGACCGTTGGAGCCAAATTGTTGACTCAGTAAAGGGCCAGTAATGGCCTTTAGTACTGTTTATTATTATTATTACGACAAGCGAAGGATACTATGGTGATATTCTGTGGAAACATGTTCGTGTAATTTAGGTTTACGAGACATGTGTGCTCCCCGACCACAGGGGCCACGTATAGTTCATTCAATAACAAGTTTAACACCAGTTGAATTGCATAGAGGTAATATTAAGGTAAAGATCATACCTAAATTAGACCTC
The DNA here is from genome assembly GCA_951394425.1 of Tipula unca. NCBI lineage: Eukaryota > Metazoa > Arthropoda > Insecta > Diptera > Tipulidae > Tipula > Tipula unca. The sequence continues at coordinate 170,201,639 of OX596381.1, read as the reverse complement.
GTTCATTTAAATGAATTTCTTAGCAGACGAAACACGGAAAAGCAAGAAACATACAATAGAAAAGCTAAATGTAGAAAGGGATGGGCAAAGCACTGAGACAAACTCGCATCGAATAACAATCCAAATTAAATGTCAACAAGGATGTTAACCGAATTTATACTATATATTTATATTAATATAGTCTGAACAATATTTTATAATTAAAATTTGCCTTTGAATACAGAATTTAGAAGTAAATAGTATTCCAAACTGTGAACAAGCTAAGACGCATAGTGGCAAAATCTAAATAATCTATTTTTTTTTTTTTTTGTAACCGGGAAGCAATAATCCCGAATGACTCATCCTCAACATAAAACTAGAGCAATATTTTATAGATGAGGAATAAATTTGCATTTGGTAGTTAAAATACTGTTCATAAAATTCCGCAACAATCACAAAAATTATGTTTGATTATATAAAATCGAATATCATCTTTAAGAAATCTATTTTTATGTGTAGAGGAGATATATACGTGACCATTTGTACGATCATGTCTTAAATAAATTTTTTTGCAATTTGTTGTAACCAAAATAAGAACAAATGTTGCACATCATTACGAAAATTAATGTTCCTCAATATAGAAAAGATTGATACTTGCTTTTATATTATGTACAGTACGTTTGAAAAATTCATTTCCGTTTGGAAGAAAATTGTAACATACACAATTTGCTATACATATATGTACACATCTCTGCCGTTTGTCAATTGAAATCGAATATATGTTATACTCGTATATATATATGGATAAAGTGTTATATGTATTTGATTTATTTATCGATCAATTCGATGTGCGGGATAGATAATAAATGTCAATTTATTTAAAGCAATTTTAGTTTTCTTAAGGAAAAATCTTAGGTAAATCAGAGGGTGCGGCATCATAAGTCAAATTAATTATACCTATGCCAACTCGAATTTAAACTGTCATTATAAAATCTACACAAAACAAAAATGATTTAACATCCCCGCATACACCACCATTCGCATTTAAAACGGAGAAAAGTCGTTTAAAGCATATACGGATTCTTGAACATTTAAAACAACGAAAAATGAAATTTTTAATCTTTCCATTACCACACCTTCAAAAAGCTTCTTTTCACCATATTTCCATTTTGGAAAACATCAAAAAGATACATACATATATAAATTTATATGTATATCCATCCTTAAGGTACATCAACACGTGAAAAATAGCATCTGTTATAGATGTGTAAATGTAAAATGAATATTACAAATGTAAATGCAATCGTTTTTTATTTTAAAGAGATACATCTTTAAGAGCTTTCATTTAAATTAAACTTTCTATAGCTATGTACGATTTTCACATCAACAAAGAAGTGTTTATGCATAGGTATATATACGTATATAAACATATAAAGTAATTATGTACTTGCCAATCAAATTTTCTGCACGAGTTTAAGTAATTTGCTATTATATGTGAAACTTGGAACCGAGGCTAGGTTAGGTTAGGTTGAGTGGCTGCTACAGCACACTTAGACCGACGACGGTCCGTTGTGATACCACAGGATGTACTTCCCTATTACCCTTATGAGAACCGGATTGAGCTACTTATGTAGCGTGATAAGTCTCGCACCTTACAGTTTTCGAGATCCGAGAGGCAGTCCATTGAGAATTTACCCAAATATTCATGTCTTTTGTGAGCTGAAGCCGGGCATGACCATAGGAGGTGGACTACCGTCTCTTCCTCCTCCTCGTCCCCACAACTTCTGCAAAAGTCATATGCTTCCAGACCTAGCCTCCTCGCATGTTCTCCAAGTAGGCAGTGTCCTGTGAGTATCCCCACGATCGTTGTTAATTCACGTCTTCGTAGGGAGATCAGTGTCTTAGAGCGTTTTAAGTCCAGCTTTGGCCAGACTTGCCTTGCTACACTACATGAGAGGGTGCTCGTCCACCTTTCATTCGCTGAGGCTACTGTCTCCTTTTTAAGCACAGTTTTGAGTGCATTGATGGGCCTTCCCAGTTTTGCCCTTTCAGTTCGGAACCTTTTCTCGAAATACAAAGTTGGTGTAACGTAGTCTAGATTCACCAGTTCCTTCCTTAGCGATCTAATCATCGTCGAGTGTCCTGTTTGAAGACACTTCCACTGAAATATGGCTGACAGTCGGGTGGCCGTAATCACCGCCATCTGCTTACCATAAATATCGACGGTTGGAAGGTGAAGCATAGCCTCCAAGGCGCGTGTTGGTGTTGTCCTAAGCGCCCCGCTTATCAGCATGCAGGCCGTTCATCTCTTGCCGATGACGTTCCTGCACGAGTACATGGCTATATTAGCCTTGTTTACTCTTTCTAGAATGTTCGGCTTCCAACTAAGCTCACTGTCCAAGATTACTCCCAGAAAACTTGCATTGCCACTGATTTTTGTTGGATTAATTCCATTTTTTTGACTGTTTTTTTATACTTTTGTCACTTTGAATTATGAATTTTGAAATTAGTAAAAAACCTTCCTTATTGTGACAATTTGTTTTTATTTTTAGAAATATCGATTTCGGATATTATCCTTGTACGGTTTCTTTTTTACAGTTATTATTATCTTAAAATTACTTAAATTTATACAAAAGTTTGGTTCTATAATTAGGCTCCTCCTATTGTTGTTATTTATTGTTTAATATTAGATCGTATATTTTGTTGGTCCTAGTATTGACTTTCTCGTTCATTAAAGTGTTGTTGTCCTTATTCCTGTATATTTCTAATTCTTCAAGTCTATTGAGTTTGTGTCCTTTTATGGCTGTGTGTAATATGGTTAAATTATGGTCAAAATCAGTGTAATTGTGTTTTTCTGTTTTTATGTGTTGGGCGTAGTTAGATTTTGGATCAGTTCTATTTATGTCTCTAATATGTTCTTTAAAGCGTGTTATGAATGACCGTCCGGTTTGTCCTATGTACATTTTATTACAGTCGTTGCAGGTAAGTTTGTACACCCCTGTGTCTATGGGTTGTCTTTGTGTTTTGTCTTTCAGTTTTTGTTGTATTTTATGGTTATTTTTGTATGCGGCTTTGTAACCAAGTCTTCTGAACGCTTTTTGTATTGTCTTGTTTGTTGTTTTGTTATATTCCACACTTATGTATTTTTCGTCTTTGCTGTTGACTCTTGTTAATGTTGTCATATCTTGTTGGTGTATTTTGAATCTATGTTTGTGGTTGATTTTGTCTATGATAGTTGTACTGAAGCCATTTTTGACCGCTATGTGTTTTATGGTGTTTAGTTCTTCATTATAATCTTCATCGTTCATGGGTATTTTATTGAGTCTGTCAACCATGTGATTATAAGCGGATGTCTTGTGTTGGTACGGGTGGTGTGAGTCATTGTGGATGGTGTGGTCAGTTTCTGTGGGTTTCCTGTATACTTTGAATGCGTGTTTATTGTTTTCGTTAGTTATGGTGAGATCTAAGAAATTAATTTTATGGTTCTGTTCAGTTTCGAGCGTAAATTTTATTGTGGGTTGTATGTTGTTTAGATATTGGTGTAGTTTAGTTAATTGTCTTTCGGTCCCTGTGAATAGGAGTATAATGTCGTCTACGTATCTGTACCAGTATATGATGTTTTTGTGATATATGTTAGTTCTGTTCATAACGTATTTCTGTTCGAAGTCATTGAGAAATATTTCGGCTAGCGTGCCTGAAAGTGGACTGCCCATTGGTAATCCTTCTGTCTGTTTGTAAAATTTATTGTTGTGAGTAAAGTAGTTCTGTTTGGTTATTTCCGTTATTAAGCTGATTATTTCGTTTGTGTCGTTTATGCTCACATTGTTTTCAGTTAATAACTTTCTGGTAATGTTTATTGTTGTGTCTATTGGAATATTGGTGTACATATTAGTGATGTCAAATGATGCTAGTTTAGCGTTTGCTGGTATATTTATTGATTTTATCAGGTTAATTAATTCGATGTTATTTTTTAATGAAAAACTATTCACTTGGTTGATATGTTGTTTAAGTATTGTGTTGATGTGTTTGGCTATCCTGTATGTTGGTGCTGTGGTAAAGTTGATTAAGGGCCTTACTGGAATATGCTGCTTGTGTATTTTTGGCAATCCTGTGATAATTGGTGCAGTTGGGTTAATCATTTTGCAGAAGCGGATGTTTCTGTCGCTTAGGATGTTGATGGAGCTATGAATTTTCTGTTTTATTGTTGATATGTATGTATTCATTAAGTACTGTAACACGTTCTAAATATTATATACCATTATGTTATTGTACTAACACATTTATATATTGTAGTCAGTTATGTACCTTGAGTATTAATGTAAATTATAATCAATAAACTTTAGTCCAGTCTAGCTGTAACATTCGAACCGACTTATCAGTGGCGACGAAGATGGGATATACATATAAAAAAATAATAAATAGTCTTATTTAATTTTTTTTTTCTCCTTGTGGTTTTGTGGATATAAAAAAAAATTTTTTTTTTTAAACGAGTGATTAAGAAGTGATTTATGTTAAAAAAAAAAAAATTAAATAAAAAACAAAATCGGTTTTAAAATGGATACCAGGGCGAATCGTGGAAGTAACGAGTGCAGCTACCTATTTAGTCAATGTGGGAAATCAAATTCGTTTTGCTCATGAGGACCAATTGAAGTTGAGTCATCTTAAAGATTCATTACATCCAGATACATCACTGAGACCAGCGTTTGAAAGTACATCAATTTCGACATCCGAAGAAAATGTTAATGAAGGAGATAATTCACATCCTTTGAGACGCTCCACTAGGGACAGGCGTCCTCCCGACCGGTTAACGTACCTTTAAGTAATATAATTTAGAGTTAGTTTAAAAGTTGTAAAAAAAAAAAAATGTAAACCCAAAAGTTTTTTTTTAGTGGGGAGGACTGATATGTATGTATTCATTAAGTACTGTAACACGTTCTAAATATTATATACCATTATGTTATTGTACTAACACATTTATATATTGTAGTCAGTTATGTACCTTGAGTATTAATGTAAATTGTAATCAATAAACTTTAGTCCAGTCTTGCTGTAACATTCGAACCGACTTATCAATTGTGACGTTGTATTCTTTTGTTGGATCTGCTGGTAATTCTTTGATGTCATTATTCACGATGTACTCCTGTATCTTGTTGTGGTATTCTAACTTGCCCATGATGACTAATGTGTTACCCTTATCTGCTTTTGTAACAATAGCATCATTTTTCAATAATTTGTCGTTTATGTTGTTGATAATTTTAGATTCTGAGTTATTTGTATCTTTATTTTTATTTTTATGTTTTATGTGGTTCATAGCTGTCTGGTTTTGTATTGTGTTTAGTTCAGATACGATCAGGGTTCTGATTTCATTGCCAGTAAAAGCTAGAGTCCTGCTATTAAGGAGAGGTTGATCTACTACCTTAATAGTACCAGATCAGTGTTGGACGAGCTAATTGCCAGTCCGCATCTGATGGCCCACCTTGTAATAATTAGGAGGTGATTTTGGATTACCTCCTTCACCGTGCTTAGATATTTACCAGAGACAGCTATCGCTACGTCATCTGCATAAGCAACCACCCCGATCCCCTCTCTCTCCAGCTCCAGCAGCAATCCATTGATTGCTATGTTCCAGAGAAGAGGAGACAAGACACCTCCCTGCGTGGTTCACTTAGCCGATCACTCCGAGTTAACCATCCTGCACCCCAGCATGTGATTGATTAGCTCACCTACAGGGTAATCCACTCTTAGGAACGTCAATCCCTCCAGAATTGCCTCCGTCTTAACATTGTTGAAGGCGCCCTCAATATCAAGGAACGCCAACATATAAAACTCTTGCGAGAATATCGATTTCTCAATTGTACTTACCAGGGCGTGCAGAGCTGTGTCCACAGATTTTCTTTTCCAGTAAGCATGCTGAGACTGAGCCCAGTCACTAGGCTTTATTTTTGAACGTATAAAGATATCCATCAGTCTTTTCAAGGTTTTCAGTAGAAAGGATGATAGAGTTATGGGTCTTAAGTCCTTTGAGTAGCCATGTGAGCATTTACCCGCCTCCGGAATATAGATCACTATGACCTCTGCTTACCTCCACGGAATACAAACCAGTTTTAGAAACCCTTTGTAAATTGCCTTCATCCAGGGGAGAATAATCAATGAGTTGTTCTCAATCTCCGCTGGAATAATTCGGTCAGGACCAGTGGATTTATAGAGTTTAAAGCTTTCAAGTGCCCATAGGATCCATGTTTTGGTTACGATATCCTCTATGCGCAGTGAATGTGCATCCCGATGAGTACTAGTCTCTGTCGAGTCGTCGGAAGGTCCTAACTTCCTTGGACCACTATGCTGGTTTTTGCTTGCCCCTGGGATTAACAATTGGGCAAGCAGCGTTGAAGGGCCTATTGCAGGCTCTGGTGAGTGTGTCCACTATGCAATTCAGTGTTGCTGGCGGCTCAAGCGCTTTCGGCGTTAATAGTTCTTTAAGCGTTTCCCCATACTTGCTCCAGTTTGTCCTTCTAGGCTTCCTAATGGCCTTCCTGGTAGCAGTCTCCTCTGCGTCAAGACTAAAGGAGATGTTCAGAGAAGGAGTGGTCCTCCTCCACTCTCCATTCCTTGACCATAGGACACACCCAAAGGTTGGTATTTAATAGGTAATCAAAAAATAACTCACCCCGTTCGTTGATATAAGGAGCACCCCAATATTCTTCCTTTCCGCTTCGAGAACCAGGTCCCCCAGGTTATCCGGCGGAACCTGTTTGTCTCGGTCCATATAGGTTGAGACCAACCAAACTAAACTGCCGCCAATCTCCAAGCTGACGGCAGTTATGTCACCATTGCTGTATTGAGAAAGTAGCAAAATGCAGGATCTGATTTTCCCCGAGGCCACAGATCCTGTTACTGTTTCTTAACTTGGAACCGAAGTCTAACTAATATTTTATACCAAATTGTAATATTTTGCTTGAGAATTAAAGCTCAGTTTTCAGCACTTCATTTTTGTAAAGAGGCAAAAGAGCAGCAGGTTCAGGTCCAACGAAACATGAACGTTAGCCAATTTTCGACAAATTGTCTACGATTTCATTACCTTCAATGTCACAATGCGCAAGTACCCACAAGACCGTAACTATGTTATTATGGCAGAGAAAATTCAAACAATTCTAGCAATCCTTCACCAGTTTTGAGACAGATTTACTGTCAGTACAGAAAATAATATCTTCACAATAAACCGTGAAATTAACAGAAGTAATGACACAGCGAGTAACCGCCATTCATTCCGCCTGAGAATAATTATAGTAAGTACCCAAACTGCCAGAAGTTTTCAGGGCAGCAGATACCGAAGCCAGCACCCTGTTCAGAGAGTCATCTGAAAAAAATGCTAGCGATTCAGATACTCGCTTGAGAAAGTTTGGTGAGAACCACATATCTCTCGATGGGTAAACCACCTCGAATGATTTGTTAAAGTTATATTCAGGCAACAGTCTGTCATTAAACATGTCAATTTCCGGCACAGCTGGTTTAAAAAGACTAAGAATTAACCTATGTCCCGATATAGTGCCGAAAAAATCGCTGTGGATTTTTGTAGTTTGTAATCCAGATGATACATCCAAGACAGTTTATTATCTAAAATAATACCAAGGTGTTTGACGTATGCTGAGCTATTAATCTTACACCAAAAAAGATATGGCACAGAAAATGCGTCAGTATTACTACGTCTAGTGTAACTAAATCAGTTTTAGAGGAGTTCAAATGTAAAACCTTATCAAGGCACCACTATTGTACAATAAGAAGAGCGTGTTGCGTTAAATCAGATAAGACATTCAAATGCTTACGAGAAACTGTCAGAACCAGATCATCAGCGTAACTTTCAGTGATGAGACCGGATTCCTGAAGTTTTACAAGAAGCTCGTCAATGACCAAAAGCCTTTACAGAGGTGAAACCACCCCTCATTGTGGAAAACCACTGGCAACTTTGACTGAAACCGAGCTTTCATCTAGCACGGAGATCACGATGCGAGAGTTAACCATAAATTCAATCCATTTGCGTTATAATCAAAGTGGCCTACTCATACTACATCAGAGCCATTGTTATATTCCCAATGTATGTTTTATCACTCTGGGTGTTCCTTTTATTAATTACCAGCGGGTTAAAGGAGTCTGAAAATAAATAAATTAAGTATATTGTGATAATTATATTTACTGTGTGCATCCCTCTTGAATATACCTCGCTGTATACCTCGACGGGTATTTTCAATCCTTCTCGAAATTCACACCGGGTAGGATAAATTATATTAAAGTCGACAAATATATATCCAACAATAATAAGAAGATATGTATTTTGTTCAACTTAGTTATGTTCGGACAATTTTGTTAATGTCAAGGTTTTATTTTATTTGATTAAAATTTAAACTCACACTAAACTTATAATTTAGATCAACTCACTAATTATTCTGTAATGGTTTAACACCACTACATACTGTATTAGTTAACATTTTTATTTCTATTGAAGAATATACCATCTATACTGGTCGTGTTCCACTTTGTTCCACATCCCGATGAAGTCGAGATTTAAAACCTTTATTTAGAAAGTATTAAAGAAAGGCTTCAGTGGTTGAAGCGCCCTTACCTTTAATTATTTCCGAAAACCCTGGTAATCAAACATTATATCCTGTTGACAGCTCCATGTTTCTACAAAGAGAGCAACATGCGATGCCTTTCTGATTGGATCAATGTTAATATCGAGCATATGTTGACGGAGTGACTGTTTGATTCTTTCATCTACGGTTATTGATGGATATATAAAGTAATACCATATATGTTTTGTAATAATTGACGGCCATTTTTGAACTTCAAATTTTATTCAACAACCTGTAGTTGAACATTTTATTTTCTCTATAATTTTGATTTAATTTTTCCACCCACATTTCATTACAAATTTCTGATTTTTTTTCACAATTTTGAATTTATAATGTATGTTTGTTTCCCGTGTTGAATCAAATTAAGCTGCAGGCTCTACTTTCCAGCCATACTTCCCCGGAGCCCAAAAGCTTATGGTTCTCGGAAAGAGCCATATATGTATGTCCATCCAATTCCTAGGTGGCATCGTTTATGCTTTGAAGTAGGGTGATATCTGATCGCTTTTGAACCTATAACTTTCATCCTTGCTTAATGACTTGATCTAAAAACCAATTGTAAAAAGAAAAAATGTCTTATTCCATTATTCCATGCAGAGAATATTTAGGCACAAATACCATGCTTTAAGCACTCCAATTTATTCAGAGTAATTGTACTATTCAGCAGCACTCGGAAAATAGCATTTATTTAGATTTGTTATACCCGGATAAACTTACGTTTAAACCACTACGAACCCAGTTACGGTAGTTGACACAGTGCCATCTGTGCTTAACCGCGGCTGCTGGAACCAGACTTGCCCTCCAATTGTTCCTTATTAACGGATTTAAGGTCTACCCATTCCATTTATTGGGCCTCGGATTCTCCTGTATTGTTATTTTTCATCATTCCGAATTAATGAAGGCTACCCCCGGTGAGCGGTTACGTTTTACTCTCTGCATTGCCTTAGCAATTTGGTTGGTAAAGTGTCCACTCCATGCGTCGAGTACTGCGTCGATGTTGACAGATGTTTCCATCCCAGTCCCGAATCGCGTTTGACGCAGGTCTGAAAGTATGGTGCAATCCGGTAATTTCTGTAATGAAATTATGCAAACTCTCATTGCGCAGTTGTTGTATTTTCAGATCGTCGGCCTTTCATCATTCACGTTTCTTCCGTCTACAAATCCGCTTAGCTGCCCCCCCAGCAAGTGCAGCCTTGTTTTTCATCGCGATTAAGAGACGTTGTTGCTCTTCATTAAAGGCTATAGGTTGTTGCTCGACTGCATGACACTCGTTATCAAGCTTCTTCCTCAATATTGTCGCTGACAAGATCCTGATATTGTTTCTGTTGATCTCCATTTAGACCTACTCGTACATAGTCAAAACGTCTCATGCGTTCCACTTGTACGAAAACTTCAATCGTAGCTTTGCAGCGACCAAATGATGATCGCTACCTGTGTATTTGGTTGCTTACCGATAAGGTTTCACATCCTTTACATCCCGAGCCTGCCCTTTTCAAATTAACACACGTGGTCAATTTGGCTGCGGGATGTTTTGCTAGGAATGATCCATATTTCTTAATGTATTTGTTTGTGTGGGAAGAATATGCGTGCTACTTTAAGATGGTGAACAATTGCAAAGTACATCATTCTCTCAGCAGTCACCATTATCGATGGCAATTTTGTGTCGGATGTACGGGCCTATGTTTTCACACAAATCAGCCTGATTTCTGTCAGCTCTAGCATTAAAGTCCCCAATTACCATTTTAACATCGTATTCGGGTTGGAGCTGGGTAACTTCTGTAGGCGTGTGTACAAGAATTATCGACATGTTGGTTAACTTCATGCGCAACCGAAGCTTACATAATAGGTTATTGACTGCTTCGAAATTCTAAACAGCCTGCTTTACCTGCGGCCCAACAAGAAATCTAGCTCCAAGATTTTCGAGGTCATTTTCACTGTGGAGCAGCATATAGCCCTGGGGTTTATGGTCTCCACTTTTAGGACATCCAATTTCTTGAAGAGCAACGAGTTCCTGCCGATACTCCTTCATAAACGTGATTAGGCCTTTCATAGCTCGTGGTTTTTTAAGTAACTGCACATTCCAATTACCGATCTTAAATCTTGTGTCCGGATCCTTGAGCGGAGGTCCGGTGTTTTTTGGCGGTTTTCAGTTTTCCTTTTGTTGACATTTGAAGAACCGTTTAATTGCCTCTTTTGCTTTAGTTACGAGACATGTGAGTGACCCCCGACCACAGGGGCCCAGATTTTTAAAAATTATTTGTGATATTTCGCAGTGGTTATTCCTTGCATAACATTAATAGAGTTCACCATTTGACACTAACGGAGATCGGAATAAAATAAAAGCTCCCACCGATTCTTGGTTTATGAAAACTTTTTCAGTAGGTACTCGTATAATTGAATAACTTCTTCCGCCAATCATTGAACTCATAATTATTTTTAATATATTCAAAGGTATGCATCTTAGATTTACTTTAAGAATTCGTCGTGCATTTTTTTCAATCACCAATATATTTTACTTTGACCCTTCCACATTCAAAAAGTATCTTAAAACCTTCAATGTTCACTTCGATTAATGCATTTCGACAACAGAATTAAAATTAATTTTTTTGGCGTCAACTATATTTGACCTGTTCTGCTGACAAAAGTGTGGTGTACGATATTTTTTTTATTCAGATAGCATTTTCATGTTTTATTTGAGTTGTTGAGGATTGAGAGGATTTAGCTGGAGATATTCTTTTCCACGCTTATTAGTAATACTTGTAATATATTTTGACCGAAATTCTAAAGTTAAAAGCTACATATAGATTTTAATCCATACTACATACTTACAGCAAAACTTTTTTAATTAATTTTATTGTATTTTTTTTTTCCAGGCCAAAATTCAGAGACAGAACTTCAAATATGCAAATGCGTACATCAATATTTTTACTAGTCATAAACATATATGAATATGTACATAAGTATGTATATTGTAATCTACTAGATGAGATTTTTGTATGCTTGTGTTGTTCTTGACATTTTTAATAAATTCAAAAGCGGATTATTGGATGGAAAAAAAATAAAAAAATCTATTCTTATTTCTGGCTAATGCATTAAAACTAGTTTTCAAAAATATTAAATTTATTTTTTGAATTATGCTAAATTGGGTTGTTCTTAGGGATTACCAAACTCATTGCTATATAACGTATATAAATAGAACCATGGATGAAAAATAATCGGATGAAAGCTTATAATTTAAGTTTTGTTGATTTAAAGAGAAATTTATTTATTTATTTATAGTTTATATGAACATCCAAATATGCTACAATATATATGTGTACAATAAAGCAGTGCATCTTGTTCGACAGTAACAAAAATTGAAATAAAAACGATTTCATTTTCACATTAAGCACACATAACTGGTAGCAAAAAGGAAAACATACGCTATGTATATATACAGGTATACATACTCTACATGTAAAGGATGATAAATAAAAGAAAATCACATACAAAATCTGTGTCACATATTTTCCAGGTTTTCTTCTTCGTTGTCAACGTGTGCCGGTGTTGTATTGTTATGGTTGCTCGAATAATTTAGAGATGAACAGAAAAAAATTTGTATTTTGATGTTTTGTATGATGTTTGAAATGAACAAGATGTTAGAAATGCCACATTTTATACGCTCCTGACTTTCGTATAATTCATGTTGCTATTGTTACAGTGTATTTTCGTCGCTGATTAAAGGAAATGAATATATTATACATCAAATGATGAGATGACAAGTAGTTTTGTTGCAGGGAAAAATCGATAGAAATTTAAAGGCAGATTTAATTTTGTGTCCGATTGTACGCATGAATAAAATGTAACTTATGTGCATTATAAAGCTTATCTTAAAGTTCATGGTTATGTACATACACCCAAATCTACCAATTCTATAAAAATAATCAAATATAAATAAAAGTATCCCTTTAAGCATCGTTTGTGTATATTTATAACTTAAATTGAACCAGAATAAAAGGTTTTCTGTTTTTGCTAAACCCATTTTTTTTACTTCTAACGTCGATTTAAGGTTTTAAACTTTGTTCTCTGTATACTATGTACATAGGAGGTAAATACAAATATATACGTATACCAAACAATAAAAATCGAATCCTTTGATATATCAAATACATACATATTCCGGAAATAAGTAAATTGTATATGTTGTACCAAGATAAATATATTTAATCTATAACATTTTTTTGTGATGCTGCGAGGTTTTTCGATATAATATATTCTCTATATATTGGTTTCATTTTACATTTTACTATATTCAAAAACATACAAAGAAAATTTTCGTCGATTGAAAAACATAATCTGGCTTAAAGTCTTTTTAAATTTCATTTAAATTACGTATCAAAATTCAATTAAAGCATTTTGTTAGATTTATGTATATAGTCTCATTATATGCTACTTCTAAAATAATATTATATTTATGTATAGATTTTAATCGGATTATATGTACAATTTTGAAGCATTAATTTTGATTATATTATGTCTAATTAATAATTTATACGTGCGAGTATTATATTACCAGATTAATTTGAGTGGAACCTGAATAACTTAGTTTCGTAATCGTCTTTCATATTGTTTTTCGTCCCCAGGGTTTTGCGATTAACGACTATTGCAAAAAATAGAAAATTTGACCTTTTAATCAGGGTTTAAGTGAAAGTTTAAAATAAAATATACTTGTTAAAGCTGCATGGTAAAATATAACGGTTAAAGCTGTGACGTTTGGATCGGGAGGTTCCGATGCAAAAGAGATTCTTCATCCTTGAAATCGAACAGGATGAAGATGAACATATTTATGATCAATCCATAGTCCGAGCCATCGTTCATGTCACTACAGGCTGGCATGGAGCTATACATGCAGTTATACGTATTTCCGCCGCAATAACATTTATTTTCAAAATGTATTTACTGATCGCGTCCCATTACATATAGTTTGGGTGCATTTAAAATTGTCAAATCAACGAATATAAATCTTTTAGCCATAGTTTATTAGTCCAGATGAGTTGAGTGAATTTAAAAATTATTAGTAACATGTTATCCCGTACCGTGTTATCCCGTAACGTGTTTCAGTAATCTTTCTGAGTCCCTTTGTGCAAAATCGAATATACCCGGCTTCATTTAGATACTCAATGTCAATCTGGTAGAGCAAAATGCTTGCGTTAATCCACTTCTTGAATTAACTTGCGAAAAATTTCAATGCGTTGAAAATGAACTTTGAATATTTGAAAATTTCAATAAAGCATTAATTTTCTCACTCAAGCTATAACTGGCAATGGCAATGGCTACATATATTCTACAGCTAAATTAGCAATATTATAGTGGTCAAAATAAAGCAGTTCTATTTGAACTAGTGTTCTATTTTATTTTATTGAGATAAGTCTATTATATATGACTTGAGAAATTAAGATTTTTTTTTGATCTTTTTTTTTTAACAGCTACTGGTCGTAGAAAGATGCAAGCTACTGTAGATCTGTAGTCGGACTGCTACAATCATTTAGTAGTGGATTCTCAACATATTTTAAAGATAAGTTTTTGTCTTTCGCAATGAAATTTATTTTGTTTGTTTTTATTTTAGACGTAACTCAGATTCAGTCATATTTTTAAATAGATACCGGGCATTTAAATGTCGATACTAGAACGCCAAAACTACTTGGATTTTATTGTGTCAATTTATGCCTTTTGCCGTAACTTTAAGAAAAACGAAGGGTTTTCTGACGTGATTAGGACGTGTGACACCAGAAATCCCATATATTTCCTTTAATATATTACTTACATTTCTTAATATATTTCGGTTGTGCCACATTGTGCATCACTAAATTACGACACTACAATGACTAGAATAGGCCTAAATCGGCCAAATGTAAACGCAATATATCTCAATACAAATGTTATATTGTATGATTGTCACTGAAAAGATTTCCGAAAATCAAACTTTTATCACGGAACTAATTGAAACAGAGTAATATGCATGTTTTGACCCAGTATCACGTTTGTGCATGCTCTACATTGGCCAGAATCAGCCATAGTGTATCCAGAAAAAATTAAATTTATGGTTTCCCGGAGTAGTTAATGGTTGATTTCTGAAAACCCCAACTTGTATCACGGAATTAACTGAAATAGACTTTAATGCACATTTTGGTGTTTTATAGTCTGTTTCAATTAGTTCCGTGATAAAAAGTGGGTTTTCTAGAAACAATCCATACAACTGCTCTAGAAAACCGTAAGTTTGATTTTTTCGGGATACTCTATTGCGCAATTCTATTCCAGGAAATCGTTAATTTGATATTTTCTGGATATTCTATGGCCAATTCTAGCCAATGTAGTGTATGCACAAACGCGATATTGGGCCAAAATGTGTATGATAGTCTGTTTCAATTAGCACCGTGATAAAAGTTGGGTTTTCAGAAATAATCCATACAACTCGTCTAGAAAACCATAAGTTTGGTATTTTCTGGATACTCTATGGCTGATTCTAGCCATTCTACCGCCTACAAAACTCTACATTTAGGCGAAAATAATTCAATTTTAGAACTAGATCACCTAAATGCCATTTTGAAAAGTAACACGAATAGCTATTGAAAAAACGCAAATTATTAACCCGAATAAAGTTACGCTAAATAAAATAATTACAGTACAAAACTATAAATGAAATTTTGAAATAGCTATCCAGGTTAAAAAAAACTCAAAATGTACATTTAGTTAAATTAATTGTAAGACCTAATTTTTAAGTTCATTTAAATCAAAATAATTAGTATATATAGACCAAAAATTGTAACCATAAAAGTAGTTCATTTTCGGTAATCAAATCAATCAATCAGTTCAAATAGTCATTATCCAGTAGTCAGTAAACAACAACCAATTCAAAGGTATAATCAGAAAAATTCAACTCTAATAAACAAGTAATAAAATTTAAATTCAGTGTTTTGCATCAGTGACTAAGCAGACTCACCAAATCAATCAGTAAGTATATTCTAAAACAACAAACAAGCAATACCGTCCTAGCCACCAACCAATCGTAAGCGGGTATTGTTAAAACTAAAATACTAACATAAACGGTACCGACCTTGGTACAAATTGGCGGACGAACCTCGTACGGCAAAGCGAGGAGGGAAGAAGTAAGAGTGTTTCAGCGCTCAAACTTCCCTAGTTACGGTTGTCTACCAAGATCTTTCTCTAATACTAACAACAATATCATAAATTGATATTTCTCCCGATACTACAATTTAAAACCCACAATACTTAACGCATATACTAGTTCTGAACTCATAAACAGGTTCTACTTCACATACACGTATAACAAAAACAGTATTATACAATATTGCCGTATTCACATGATATAGTTAACTCACACACATAATATATCCTAAATACCATAAACGTATCCACACTAAATTAACCTTATACTAAAAATATATAATAATCAAACATTTATTACAATTATATTACAATATGGACACTACCAAATTCACACACGTATAAACTACCCATATATATACAATATTGGCGCTGCCGAATTCGCACCTGTGGCGAATTAGTTAGGAAATAATTAGGCAAACAGAAACTCCCATGCAAAACGATTCACCATTCGCTTCAAAATCTATCTTTACATCGCGATCCACAACTAAACAAGTTGACTACACACCAATACACAATACACGTAGCAAGAAAATCGAAGTAACAGACGACCTTTTAACAATCACAAAAACAAACGACGAAGCACCAACTACTCCCACAACCCAAATTCCACATAGACCACAACCTACAAAAGTGACCAACACCCGTAAAACAAAACAACCAAACAAAATGAATCCACAACAAATACATCAAACCATAACTAGCTTCGTACCGGAATTCAGTGGTGACGAGACGAACCCGGCACAAACCGCAACCAGCCTTGCGAAATTCCTTGGAGCATCAGACAACATCTATGGTAGACTGTAATCCAATGAGGACAAAGGAGAATTCAACTGAATCATCAAGTACCGGCTGATGAACCGCCTTCACCAGAATATACAGACGGCAAATAAAGGACTACCCAACACTGAAAATCACGCTGAAAAAAATGTACACCCCAGTATACTCATTGACAGAACTTGGAAACAATTACACGGGAATACGACAGCAATACGGGGAGTCTATCAAAAAATACGGATATAGACTGAGCGAAGCACTAGACCTGTACAAAATTGGTTACAGATCAAAGTACGAATTGGCTAACCTGGACGATACTTACATAAAACACCTTGACGCAAATAGTGTGGAAGTATTCAAAAGAGGACTGACAAACACAATATTGAAAGAAAAAGTAGCAACAATCGCAGCAACAAATATAGAGAAAATAATCGAAGAAACGGAACGAATCGATATTTAGAATCGATAGGATATTTAGAGAACAAGGACCAAGAAACATACAATACCAAAACAACCAATACCGAGCAAACCAACCACACTACCAAAACTCACCAGTCAGTTATCAAACCCAAAGACAACAGAACCACCTATATACTTCCCACAAAACCAATACACATCATCCAGACAATTTCCAAACATCACCACAAGTCAAATCACATACACTCCACCTCAACAAAACAATTTCACAAACTACCGACAACCCACAATCACAAATGACCAAGACAGACCCCCTAAATACTGCACTGCAAAACAACAAAGGGACATACATTCGACGTGTGCAGAAGCAAATTCCAAACAAATAAAAACTACAAAACGGAACAATATCGGAACCAACCGCGATCAAATGATGTAGAGAACTTAGGAAACAAGTTCACCGAAATAAAACTCAACACAATCATCCAACAGCCGATGGAAAACATTGCCACACGCAGACAGTATAACAACCAGGGAACAAAGAACACCAAACGCAAATAGCAAACGGACATGATTAGTCTCTCCCAATGGGTATAATTCCAGAAGTATACCTGAAACCTACAAAATTAGAAGACACAAGACAAAACACGCAAGATTCTCAAGTTAACCGACAGAGTACAAATACTCACGTTAACCGAACGAATCCAAACATAGATAATAAGGAAACCCAAACAGTCACCAGCCTGACATCAAACCAAGATTCTCAAGTTAACCGACAGAGTACAACTAATCACGTTAACCGAACGAATCAAAACATAAATATTAATGAAACTCAAACAGTCGCCAGCCCGACACACAAAGCCGTTGCCCGACCAACGCAAATACTAGAATTTAAGGAAACTTAAAATAATTCTAGCCAATGTAGAGTATGCACAAACGCGATACTGTTTCAATTAGTTCCGTGCGATAAAAGTTGGGTTTTCCAAAAATCATCCACACAACTGCTCTAGAAAACCGTAAGTTTGATATTTTCTGGATACTCTATTCCCAATTCTAACCAATGTAGAGCATGCACAAACGCGATACTGGACCAAAATGTGTATACTAGTCTGTTTAAATTAGTTCCGTGATATAGTTTGGGCTTTCTGAAATCTTTTCTGTCACAATAAAATCCAAGTATAAAAAATATAAAATATTTGGGTTTTCTAAAATGGGATTTCTGGCGTGATGCTCGCCTTAAATTCTATTCTATTAATTCTCTCTCTCTATATATATAGGCTTATTAACACAACACAATGTTCTAACCAAATGGGGTGGCTTGAATGGGTCGCGTTACATACTCGGTTCCAAATTAAATTCCAAGTGAAATTTAATTTCAAAAACTTGAGCTGTCAACATCGCGCTCTTTTCGCTCCATAAACTACAATTTAAACAAATTTGATATAAACTAAATTCAAGTGAGTAAGATGTCGTAGTATAAAAGACTTAAAATGAATTAAATCCACGTTATGTTGATGGTATGAAATGCGGTAGTGCTCTTTGTAAAAGAGATGGAATATCTATGCTACTCTTGTAAGAAATGGGTATGTTCTGCTGAGTTTGAACCCAAGTGATCATATCACAACATCTCAAAATAGTGGAAGTTAATATCTTATGCTAAAACAATTACAAACATGGATAACAAAGCGAATAAATTTAGTGATAAGTTTACTAAAGTAACATTTGATAATCTTAAAATTGGCTATACTGTCCCGTATGACTAATTTCAGCTTCACTCAATTATGGCTGAACGTTTTATTTCCGAGTAGCAGTCAGTCTTCTAAATAAGGAGGTTATGAAAATAGACGCCATTAACTGATCGGTCAGAGTAATGCAAAAATACACTGTAGCGATCAAAAATATTTTCTTTTTTGGTGAACGATGTTGAAATTGTTCCATTGTAGTGTTAAACATAAACGAGTTATAGTCTACGCCAAACTTTTCGCAATATTAGCCACTAGAGCCTAGAACGATCTGTAATTAGAATAGATTGAAACTCAGTCACTAAATAATTGCGCTGTACAGTATTTAGTTTCTGTGACGTGAATGCTATTGGTGTTTCGTTTCCAGCAAAAGCCCCTGCTAATCCTTGGGTACTTGCATCGCATTTTATAAAGAACGACTTTTTAAAGTATGGATTATCCAGAACTGGAGCTTTGAAGAGTACAGTTTTAAGCTTTTCCAGCACCATCTCTTCATTCCATTTAAATTTTATACCTTTACGAAGACGGTTTGTAATTGGTTTTTCTGCTGAAATTTCGTTAATTCCTTCTGGAACAAAGTTAAATTGTCTCGAAAAACGTACGCCCAAATAAATTTCTAATTGTTGAAGTGGAACTATTTACAATTTAATAATTTCAGGTGTGCTCATATACATAATAGGTAAATAAGCATGTCCTAATCCTGAGTTTGCTGTGCCATCAGCTGTTTATACAAGTGCGTTTAACTTTTTTATGGGTACCCTGCGAGACTTAAATAAATCTTCTCAATTTTTCCCCTAAATGCTTATACGGGCTCCAATATCCAGCAACCCAAATTTAACTGTATTCCCAATGAGTATTTTGGCGTAAGAACGCGAATCTTCGTCTTTATATTCTCTTATAGTGCTCATCGCTCACGTTTCAAGGAATGCTTTCCTGAATTTCCAATATTGGTAAAATGGATATTACCTTTTTGTTAATGTTGTGGTTTTAGTGAGATTCGTTTATAATTCCAACAAACAGTTGAAACAGGTGGTTGTCTAGTATAATATCGAAATCGTTGTATTCGTCATCCTTACCATCTTTATCTGCTTCAAAGTTAAACTTAGACGGTTTTTAGCTTCAATGAGTGTTCCCGAATGAAACCCAGATGACATCCACAGCTTTTCATAGTTGTGCATGTTGTCCAGAAATGATTCCAATAACTCATAGTCATTAAAAAGTTTAGCCAGGCGATGATTCATATTCTATATCTCCAATAAAAACTCGTTAAATCGTGCTTTAGAATACTTAGTTCTGATTCTAGAATTCCTTGGCAGAGCACGCTCGTTTGGAATTGTCGATCACGAAGTTTCTCATTAAGTAAACCAGCTTTTGCTTTGACACATCATCCTGTAATGCAGCTCTTCCAATTTCATAAACAAATTCAGAACATTTTCATCCTTAATTTCGCGTCCGTAAACTTTGATTTTCCATTTAGTTGGATTTTGTAGGAATTTCAATGTTGGTCAATTCTTCAAGTTTCTGTGAATATCTACTTTCCATTAAATATTCTAACTTCAAAGTAGCTTCCAGTTTTGAAGAGAGACCAGGTTTATTTCAATGGTGTTTTTGCGATTGCACTTGACTCTTTCCTTCTAATGGAGACCCTATAGATCAACAAATTGTTAATTTTTTTCACCCCCAGGAAATCTAAGAAGTACTAGTGGTTATTTCGTTGCTTAATCGGAATGCTGCAGGAGTGGTAGATGTATAGAGAAGAAATTGTTAATTTCAGCTTATTTATATGTCAGTTGCTTGAAAATCTGAAAATTGCCAATGTTGTTCCGATCGGTCTAAAATAGACCGATTTCAACATCACCTTCAATATGAACATTTTTTGAGAAAGACAAATAATATTATTTCAGCATACGATGATGGTGTAGTAATGTAATCGACTAGTAAATCTGAGGTATTATTCAATGAAATGCAGCATGATCTGAACATGCTAAAAATCTGGTTAAATTTGAATTTGTTTTGCAAAATTACAATATGTTGTCTGAAAACAACACAGTATGGAGAGAATTCCGTTGTATCATGTACGTTATTTCGAAGAACATGGGTGATTGTACTAAACATTTGGTTCTCTTTGATAATTATAACTACAAATGGCAGCCAATAACGACCGGTTGACTCTCTCCGAAGCATAACTATGTGGCGATATTTCGGAGTGAATATTAGTTATATTACCGTCACGAGTACGCGGATAAAGTTCTAGGAAGTCTACAGATAAACCCTCGGCCAAAGTCGAAATGTCACTGAAAGATAGCTGAGTATATTAACGCCTTGCTCCTAACATCAGTTTTCAGTGCAGGCGAATAGTAGTAATACCTATGGAAGGTTTGGGTAGTTTTTTGAGCTGATGAGGGGAGCAGTATGCTGATTCTACCAATTGTGATTACGATGATTGCAATAATTTACTTTCAGTGCGTTAAATCACCAGAATTTGTACGTTTGAAGTTCTTGAGCAGTTCTCGATTGCTCTCACCATTTCCAAATACTGAGGAGAACTAAATGCAGGGGAATTTAAATTAATATTTATTGGACTGATTTAATATGTCTAGTTTGTCCATGTTTATGCGTGAAAGAACGTCTGGTGCAGAATGTTGTGATCCTTTCCGATGGTCTATGACGTAGTTATAACTTTAGAGTATGTGTAACGAAAAAAAATATAAAAAAAAAATGAGTCCATTCCCGTCGTCCAAATTGCTTTCCCCCTAGTTTCTGTCTTGTCATGATTTCATTATTTCTCATGTACAAAACAAAATATTCCTGTGTTGTTATTATAAAGGAGCTGGACGTGGTGGTGGACACCATGGACGAATGAATGAGCAGTTTCAGGCGGAGTACAAGTAACGGATAGCCGTAGAGGTGATGCGAGAAGCAAACATATGAGTGACCAAATTGTTATGTTTCTATGTTTGTTGATACGTTCGTCAATCTATGGGTTGGAAGGTAACTCAAAACGTCGCGCCTGCCATATCAAAGAAATTAAGAATAGAATTGAAAATTTTGATACTCGTTTTCAAGACTTTAAAATAATAGAAACTAATAGTTTGTTAACGTGTTTTCCATTTGATGAGACCTTACAAGTACAGACAAATGCCGAAAAACGTTCAATTTCAAAAATTTTCGACAAATGCCGAAAAAGATTCCTGATGAAAAGGAACCCCCGCACAATAAGGTAAACACGCACACAAAGACCTAAAGAATTTTATAGAAAACATGAAAAACTTGACTTCATTGGCTTAGAAGCTCAAATTATTAATTAAAACAGTTTTAAAGGCCATTACTGGCCCCTTACTGAGTCAACAATTCGGCTCCAGCGGTTTCGATCCCGAGCATGGTCTTCATACTGTCTAAGACAATCTGAAGAGGCCAAGTCGTTCTCTACACCGTGGAGCCATCGTCGCCTGCAACGACCTCTGCGCCTACCATATGGTGGCTCTCCTTTCAGAGATCGCTGCACAATTCGTTCCGGATCAGCACGCAGAACGTGCCCGAGCCAGCGTATTCGCTGAGATCTTACTTCATGTACAATATCGGGGATCTTTATGAGATCTCTGATCTCGATATTGTACAGAGCTCGGTAGGTACCATCTATTTCGCGTTTTGGGCCGTAAATCACACGCATGCCTTTTCTCTCAAATGTTAGGAGCCATCTCTCGTACTCATCCGTCAGCGCCCAATTTTCACATCCAAACATAACAACGGGCCTGATCAACGCTTTGTAAAGCTTCAGCTTCACGGCACTTGATAAGATTTTAGATTTTAGCAGTGGAGCTCAAATTATAATCCTGGATTTTTTATCTAAATAGTTTCTGTTATACCCGAATCTGTTATAAAAGTATGTACTGTTTGATTATTTCTTGGTATGGGGCGTTTTCTTGTTATCAGCTAATGTGTCTAAGTAAATACCAGACTTTTGTAATTTGTAAAACTCATTTGGTTCAATAAAATAAATTCTTCTGGGTAAGTGGTTGAATCAACGGCTATTTTCTCTTAGCGATTGAGTTAAGGACCGTGTTGGCAACCACTATCCTATAGCGTTGATTTTTTAAGAACCGGTAAACTTCCCGCTATGTAACCAAATGCCATCATTAAAGTAAACATTAAAAATAATTTACTTATTACTTGTGTGAAAAGTTTAATCAGCAGTTATTAATTTTAGTAAAAAAATTTGATGTGAAAAATATGTGAAATCGTGATGTTCCACTATTCTCCACCTCAAATAAGAAAGGCTGGGCCACATCTGCAGAAAGCGATGTCTGCAAACGAGTTTGCGCTAAACGCCACGACCACAATATTGACTAATAAAAAGGTGCAACATAGTCCAAAAAAACAACAAATAGCAAATTCGTCAAAAATTACTTTGCCGCAGGTAATTTAATATCAAGTGAACTAAAAATTAACGTTAATGAACTTAGTGCGTTGAACAATAAAAGTGCATCGTTGACAAATTTTTGCGATGAAAAAAACAATGAAAGTGCATCGACAACAGATGATAATAAAATAAACAGTGATGTAGGTCAGTGTTTAGTGCAAACAGGGCTGAACAGATATATTACTGCCACCTCAAAGCGAAGGAGAAGCCCTAGATCAGCGGCTTATGCAAACGTGAATAAATTCACCAAGTTAGCTAGTGCTGAATTAACTCAAAGCAACCGGTGTTCTTGTTTGGTTGTTGAAGACTCGCCGGCCACATAAGCTCCAAAACCAGAGAAACCGCCATCAATCTATCTGAGGGAAGAATCAAATAAAGAGCTCGCAAAGACAATCGAGTTCATTACTAATGGAAAATTTTATATCTCCGTGAGAAAAAGAGGAGATATAAAAGAAACAAAAATTCAACCGCTCAATATTGTCGCTTACAGAGCGTTAGTTAAGCATTTCGACGAAGTTGGTAAACACTACTACACTTACCAACTAGAAAGCCAAAAAGGATTGGTCGTCGTGCTAAAAGGCATAGAAGCCTTATTGGATGCAAATGAGATACGAGCCGCCCTCGCTGAAAAAGGATTTCAATATAAATCAATCACTAATATCATTAACCATGAGAAGTTGCCCCAGCCATTGTTCCGTCTGGAATTAGAACCAGATAATAAAAAAATCAAAGAGAAACATGCAATATTTGACTTAAAATATCTACTGCACAGAAGAATTATCGTTGAAGAACCCAGAAAAAGAACTGGACCGGTACAGTGTGTTAAGTGCCAAGAGTGGATACACTAAAGCATATTGCACTTTAAGCGATGTATTTGTGTTATCTGTGGTGAACTCCATAACTCAAATGCATGCAACAAAGAAAAACCGGAAGCATCAGTGAGAAAATGCAGCAACTGTGGTGGAAATCACACTGCAAATTATAGAGGGTGTCCAATTTACCTAGAATTGAAAAGAAGAATCAATCCAAGGCAGCGAGCAGAGCAACCAATGCTTAATCTTCTTTCTTCCACTGCACCAAAAGTACGATCATAATGCACAAAATAACCAACCAAAAACAACTGTAAACAATACACATGCGGACTGGTTATATTCCTCAAAAATGGAAGATATCTTTGATCACAATGATACATAAAGCTGGAAAAAATGAAACACAGATTTCATCATATCGTCCAATAAGCATGCTGCCTACAATCGCGAAGTTATTTGAAAAAATGTTACTAACGAAGTTGAAACCAGTATTAGAAGAACGGCATATTATTCCAGACCATCAATTTGAGTTCCGAAACCAACATGGTACCACAGAACAAGTACACAGAATTGTAAATGCAATCAAAAACACATTTGAGGAAAAGAAATATTGTTCTGCTGCCTTCTTGGACATTGCTCAAGCCTTTGATAAAGTTTGGCATGTTGGGCTAATCTACAAAATTAAAGGTCTTCTACCGAAGAAATTTCACTCAGTTCTGGGAAACTATCTCCTTCAAAGGTAGTACATGGTTAAACAAAATAATGCAACTACTTGTTTAAATGATATCAACGCAGGTGTTTCACAAGGCAGCGTTCTAGGTCCAATATCATACCTGCTGTACACAGCTGACTTACCTGTAACCAACAAGGTAGTCATATCAATCTTTGCCGATGATACGGCCGTCCTGGTGTCACACATTAATCTCGAAACTGCCTCAAAAGAATTAATTAATGAATCATCTGAACAAAATCGAGAACTGGCTTAAGACATGGCACATAAAATTAAACGAAAACAAATCAACTCACGTCACATTCACGCTAAACAAACGCACTTGCCCGCACCAGTGGAATTAAACGGCATAAATATTCCTCAACAAACCAAGGTAAAATACTTAGGCATGTACCTGGATAGAAGGCTAACGTGGAAAAATCATATCGAAGCAAAGCGCAAACAAATAAAAATAAAATTTTCCAGCATGTATTGGTTGATGGGCAGGAAATCTGAGCTGTCATTAACCAATAAAGTTTTATTGTACAAAGTGATAATCAAAACCATATGGACTTTAAATATATCAAATGTTTAGGTTTTACATATAAATGTAATCTAAATTAATTAAATAGTGATCACTAATAACAAGTATATTAACATTGGTTAAGACTTAAAATATGTAATAATTTCAGCTTAAGATTTGAATACTTCTTGTTAGTTTCTTCTGTAGAAATATTCAAGAATAAAGCCATTGGAAGCATTTAAAAAAAAAAAATAAAATAAAAATAAAAAAAATTACAGAATCCAAAGAGCTAACTTTAAACTGGTACCGTGGGCGCTCTGAGACGGTAAACACATTATTCTCCCAGTACTATGGATCTAGAATCTAAAATCAAATTCAATTATATTTTTTTTATCCCCATAATAGTGGGTGGAAGATGTAATATATATTTTGTAATGACGTGTCGAAATAAAATGTCGCTGAGTGCTTTCCAAGAATCAATTACAAATTGAACAATCCACACTCAATCAATCCTCAAAAAAAATTAAAAATAGGAATAACAATACATGTTGGTTTATTGAACAAACAATAATGTGTAGCTAGCCTATATATTCACAAAATTATGTTCATTTTTTTACAACGGCCATTGTCACCCCTATATATACAAAGTATCCCAATCAAACCGCAGAACATAAATTTATGTCGGATACATCCGATAAAAACGATATAATCATCGTCTCCTCTTAATTTATCGTCGTTGTTGTTATTTTTATTACTTTAGATTAAATTAATTGATTGTAAATTGAAAAATCTATTATTTAAAATTTACTGGATAATTTTTATGTCTAATCATCGCGAGTGGTTTTATTATCCTGCCCCAAAAAAAAAAAAAAAAATTTAAATAAATTAATTGTCGAGTTTGTATCAAGGCTCTTGATAAGCATATTATCTATCTACTATACATCTATGAATACATAAAATAAAAAGTGAAAATCAATTTTATCATACATATATAGGAGCTTCGTACAAACATAAATTACATAAGGCATATTTTTATGGCGCCGATTATAGTGTTTTTTGTCTTCTGTTTATTATCATTTTATCGGTTTTATATAGTTTATTTATTGACTTCTCAGTATCCATATTTAGTTTAAATAAAAATATTTAGCTATTTATACAATTTAACATTAATAAAAGCGGGACCACCAACAAAAGAAAAATTATTTAAATATATGTACGTTCTCCTGAATAAACAAAAGAAATTTATAATTAAAAATTATGCACAGCGAGTGTAGTGTACACCTTACTCATTTACATAACAATATTCCTACACGCACACAAAATTGGTCAACATATATAACTGCCAAGGAACAGAGCACAAAATTTTTAGGGCTTCGTTTGCTAATTAAAAACAATATTTTTTTTTTGTTTTGTGTTTGGGTAAATCAAAAAAAGCTCGACTAAACAAAAGAAATAAGTTCCGGTAAGTAAATAATTTATATTCTTTCTCTATCATACAATAAATAATTATTATTTAATTCCTTTTAATTAATAAAAAAAAAAAATAAAAAAATATTATTTAAAATGTATGAATAGAAGCTCTGGGCGTGTGAACAATAATAAAATACCATCTAACGTTCTAAACATATAGGGGAAACAGGGGCAAGTTTTATCAAGTTTTGCTTTTAGCCTCGAATAAATAGAACTATAAGGAGTCACCGGGCTTCAACGAAGTGCCAAAGGAGCACCTGATTATGGCAGTCATTGCAAGGGCTCAAGAAGATGGGAGAATCCCACATCGCGTATAAAATCATTAGGTAGAATCAGATTGGTGGGATCAAATTAGAAGTAGTTACGAGAGAAGAAATTCCCTACAAGCCCAGGGCACTAGCCTGGATCCCTGCGGAACCACGTAACCCGAAGGAGAACCTGGAAATGCTGCAAATCAGCGATGAAGCCGACAGATCTGAGGCATCTGCAGCAGGTGTGGATACCACTTGTCTCGCCTGGTGTTGGTGACCGAAAAGTCCAGAGCATCCCGAAAGACGATCAAGAGATATTTTCCGTTGACTCGGAGATTTTGAGATCGTTGGGGCTGCAATGTGCGGTCCGAATGGACGAATTGTCAACGGCGGAGTCTGACTCAAAAGTGGTGGAGGTAAGCACTATTTAATGCTTAAGATCAGTAAACCTTGTGTCAGTGGTGACCGGGTACTGGGGCTCAGAACTCCAAATTACAAAATTGTACATGCGAAAAATGAAGGTCAGATACGTTCCTGCATTCTCGCTAGAAATAATTTGAATATTTGTATACAACTAAATTACAGCAACGCTGATGTAGTGGTAGCTAGCATCCATATGGGTGGGCAAAATCTCATGCTATCTACCATACGAGGTGGAAAATTTAGCGAAAATTTAGGTTGGGCAGTGCAATATAACGGAAGCTCAAAGACGAAAAGTATTAGTCATCATTGGCAGTGACGCTAATGCGCATCACTCAATTTGGGGAAGTATAAATATCAACAGGCGAGATGAGTTACTACTTGATTTTATTTTAAGTACTACAGGCAAGAAGTGCTATACAGCACACTAGTCTCAGATTTTATTAATGTGAGGGTATTGAACTGGAAAGTGTCCGAAGACCATTTCTTTTCTAACCATTGTTATCTCCAGTATGAAGTGAATACAAAACCCACTAGTATACCATCCTTCAGGAATAGGAGAAAACCTGACTGTGATTGCTTGAGAATCAGTCTTGGATATACATTACCGGTATCTGTTCTAAACCCACCTATACAGGAGCTTGATGTTCTAGTAACCAAGCTATCTGATGCTTTCAACAAAACTATGTTGGATGCATGTCCTATTAGTAGGCCTTTGGGTAAGTCTCGGGAACCCTCGTACGAATGCTGCCGCTGGTTGGGACGGCTATATATAGAATTCGTGTATAAAATTTCAAGTCGCTAAGTTTGAAGGAAGTCTTCAAAGTTTACAAGTATGAGCTAAGAGCAGCCAAAACAAGTGCCTGGATGCTCCACTGTGGCAATATACAGGAGTATTTGGAGGACTCCAGTATATTGCCACAGTGGGGCCAGACTACGCAAAGTACTATGTTCTAGTCCTTCCATCCCGACTTATCTACAACGACCAGATGGTTCATGTAATACGTGTAGTGAGGAACCCTTGGAGCTACTACTAGAAACGTATATCTCGGAGTGTTCGGAACTAGCTCCGAAGAGACCTGTGAATAGGGGCATAGAGTACGTAAGACATATAGTAAATAGGCGGAAAATGAGATGGTTATGGACAATACGGCGATAAGCTTCTTTACGAATGTCTCAAAAACAGATAGAGGGGTTGGGTGCGTGGTATTCTGTGAGGCACTAGGGGTGAACCTCTCTATTCATCTTCCCGACTTTTGCAGTGTTTTTGAATGCGATAATGGAAGTCATGGACTGGTTGAAGTATAATGTAATATATCAACGAGGGATATTAACATTTATACGGACAGCCAAGTTGCTATTAAAACGCTACAATCATACTCCTTGACGTCAAAGATAGCCCAGAATTGTCTGACATCTTTGAATGAGATGGCTGATCAGTTCAACATCCGCTTGACGAGGCAGATGAACTGGCCCGCAAATACACAGCACGCCTTATATCACAAAACAGGCTGGATATAAGGATACTGGTTGCTTCCTGTAAACTACTGTTTCAGGAAGCCATAAAAGAAACGGACGTCAGATAGTCTAACGCTAGTTCGTGTGTAATAACCAGGTAGACCAGTACTTCTCCTCTTTTTCCGTCCGCATCGGTTTTCCCTCCTAGGACCAGCTTCGGGAAAGGACAAATGAAATTTGGTTCGAAAATTGTACTTATTTTATTTGGAGGTTGTGAGGTAGACAGTGGTGATTGATTATCCGATTGCCCAGGAAGATTTAAAAACTCTACTTATGTAGCATATATAATTGGTGGAGACCCAATATCAGTTTCTTCAATTATATTGGCAGCGATAGTTAATAATTCGTAACAGGTAGTATCGTTCAATTTGTGAAAAATTTGTAGCGAGGCATCAGTTCTTTTCATGAGGAAGGAGGTTATCAAGTTTAAAAACGCATTACCGTGAGTTTGGGTTGCAGGCTGTGATGGAAGAAGCTCTACATCTCCAAAAATATGTCCATCAGAAGGTTAAACTTCAAATACTATGATGCCCTTATGGTAAACAACTCTGGCTATAAGGCTCGTGTCAAGGCTTGAGCCATCAAACCAGGAATCTCGAATATTGTCATACACTTGCCGGGATTAATTTATTAACCAAGCTCAAGATGCTCGTAATTGACATGAATTGTTTGAACGGGCCGTTTACTGACTTATCTAATAGCTGAAGCCGATGGGAGCAATACGGTGGGAATGATAGTAATATAACTCCATTAGCCTTAGTAAGATTAATAGTTTTAATAGATGAATGAGACTCATGATTGTCTAACGTTAATAAAATGGGGTTCGTATTTGATGGTCCCACATGAGAAATGAAATGTTCTGTTGCAGTCATCCTACCTGAACCATTTCTTCTACCAATGAGTTTCCACATTTGATTTATTAAAACTAGTTGCTTTTGCCTTCTGGTAGCTCCTGGAGTCCGGATGGAAAGTACAGATTTTTTTTTTTTTTTATTGTTAGGAATTCTGCGCCAGCAATTTTATTTGTGTGTCATGGCGTTGGTACGTCACAAATAAATTTGTGACGCATGTTTGAAGTAAGCCATTAGTTCAGCCGTTTATGTCGGGGAAAGACTCCCCGATCTTCAAGTCGTTCAACAGCTTTGGTAATTTCGGCAGGTGGCTATGTTCTTGAATAAGGGATGGTAATTGTAAGGATGAAGTTGATTACAGGAAAAAAAAATTTTTTAGCCAATTTTACTGCTAAATCTTAGATATTATTAAGATTGGCTGTAAACTGTTTATATCTATCGAATATTTTTTTTTTTTTGAAGTAGATCAACTACAGGAAATGTTTTTAATTCACTTATTGCGAAAACTTAAAAATTTACTTACGTTCCTGGAGGGTAGTCAGATGTTAGAAATTGACGGATTGGTGCTGAGCCCACTGATTTGTGGTTTCATTAATATCTTAGTTATAGTGGCAAAATTGATTCTTCTGTTATTCTTGAATTTATAGATATAAATATACGTTCCGAATGAAGTTCACAAGACTTACTCGCCGTTTTATTTAACTAAGTAACATAGTCTTAGTTTTACTCTCAATTCATCATCCCCATGCCATCGTTTACCCCTCATTTTATTTCAGATCATAATATATTGCATAATAGTTTATGTACTAATTAAAGGTGTTTTCGAAATGCGAAATTTTCGAAAATTTTAAAGTAGAATAAAAATAATGAAAATCAGACAATTTGGTAAAATTTAATGCACGGTTAAATAATTATAGGTATATGTATAAAAATTAAGAATAGAAAATGGCAGACTTCATTCAACATGTCAAGTTTTATGATAATTGGTCAAGGATTGGCCAAGTGCAATTCCGATTAGCCATGTTCCATAAATCATCCAAAAATCATTTTCCAATTACATTTCTAAACCGCCAACAATTTATTTAAGAGAGGCGTCAAATAATGAACTCGTCATTATAATCGACAAGTTAACGGATTGAAAATTTTATATTGCTCCACTTAAAAGAGCCAATATATCAAAGAAACGAAAATCCAACCTTTGGAAATTGATGGTTTCAGAGCGCTTGTAAACAATTTCGATCAAACCGGAAAGCGATATTACACTTACCTGCTGAAAAGTCAAAAGGGGTTGACTGTTGTTTTAAAATATATAGAGAGCAGCGTAGAGGTGACCGACAGTCATGCGGCTCTCGCTGCGCAAGGTTTCCATGCCAAATCTAATGCAAATATTTTAAATCGGGAGCAAGTTCCTCAACTGATGTTTCGCATAGAATTAGAGCCTGATGAGGAAAACAAAGGAAACCACAGTATCTATAACCTGAGATATTTACTGAACCGCAAAATCACTGTAGAAAAACCCAAAAAACGAACCGGACCAGTACAATGCATCTAGTGCCAAGAATACGAAGAAAAGCTTATTGCACGTTGAGTGAAGTTTGCGATGTCTGTGGCGAACTTCATGATTCAAAAAAATGCGATAAGACGAGAAATGATCCATCAGTAAAACGATTTTAAATCCATAAGTCCAATCCAAACAAGCAGTTCTGCACAACCAGGAGTTTTCTATGCCAACATCCTAAATGGGACCGCCCCAAAAACGAAAGTTCAGTTCAAGGAAGAAGAATTAAAAAATTCACGCAACCGTAAAACTGACCGAAGCGATCCAAAGTTGCATGATGATGATGGAAAGTCAAATGAGCATGATAATGCAAAATATGAACACATTAATGCAAATTATCGTCAAAAGCCAAAAATAACACTCCTAAAGATAGTTGTATGGAATGCGAACGGTCTTGACGATATTGATGCGACGGCGGATGGTTTGACACATATATTAGAAATAGCAGCAAAAGAGGCCACCCCTGATATTAACAAATCTGAAAAAGTTAACAAGCCATCACCTAATATACAGCAGTTAATCCAAGAAAACCGGACAATACGCCGGCTATGGCAGCAGCAAAAATCTCTATTACTGTTATGTTGTAACATATATTTATAATTAATAATAAAATACACTTTTATTTTCTTTATTATTATTGGTGATGTGAACAATTAGCCACCGTAACATCGAATGATCAACTCGAATATTCTAATTACAAAATCTGTTATTAACATAACGGTAGTATGTATAGTATGGTTAAGTTACAGTGGATCAATACATTACATTCCTCCACCTGTGGCTGGAACATTACCAGATGCTTGAGTTCGTACTCTTTCAGAACGACGGATATCATCTGGGTTGATTGGAAGTTTCATCAATTTTGTTTTTTGGCTTTTGGTCGGTTTAGCAGATGTTGGTTGCTCCAGCTGTTGATTTTGAACTTCGGTGGTATCATCTGGTAGTGATGGTAGAATGACGTCACTCGATGTTGATGGTACGTCTGATGGTGGATCGATGATATTGGGTGAATCTGGTTGATTATCGCGCAAGCGCAATTGATCAATGTGTCGGCGAATGATGCTGCCATTTTCAGTCTCGACTTGGTATGAGACAGGTCCAGTTGTCTTAGTGACTATTGCTGGGATCCATTTAGGACCAGTCGCATAGTTTCGGGCCCAGACATCTGATTTCTCCGATAGTGTTCGGGTATTTCGTTCATCGTTGTTTCTTCTTTTTGAAACCGTGATCGTATCCGGATGAAGACGGTCGAAATAAGTTCCAATACGACGATTGAAAAGAAGTTCAGCTGGACTTTTTCCAGTGCTGGTCGACGGTGTTGCATGATGGTGATGCAAAAATGTTGCCAAGTTACGACGAATATCTCCGCTTTTCTCTTTCTTCAAATAGTCCTTGGTGGACCGTACCATTCGTTCTGCTTGCCCGTTGGATGACGGGTGGAAGGGGGCGACAAACGTGTGGAGAATGCCGTTTCCTTTGCAGAAATTTGCGAAATCGACTGACGAAAAGGCAGTACCGTTATCGCTCACGATGACTTCAGGAATACCGTGCGTGGCAAAGATAGAGCGCAGCGATTGAATGGCACACGCTGATGATGTAGATGATACTAACTGAACTTCTAGCCATTTGGAGTACGAGTCTACTAAGATGAAAAACACTTTTGACTGGAATGGCGCCGCGAAATCAATGTGAACTCTCGACCAAGGTCTTTTCGTTTCCTCCCAAAAATGTATAGCTGCTTGGGAGTTCTCGGGTCGAGATTCTTGGCACGGCGTACAAGAGCGAACAATCTTTTCGACATCCTCGTCAATCTTCGGCCACCACACATAGCTCCTCGCCATGGATTTCATGCGCACTACCCCCGGATGGGCTGTATGCAGCGCACTAAGGACAGTCTTCCGATAGCACAATGGAATAATCGTGCGTTGGCCCCAGAGAAGGCAATCCTTGATGCAACTCAGTTCATTGCGTCGAATCCAAAATGGTTTGTATTGGTCTTCCACCTTTTCAGGCCATCCTCTCATACACCATGAGAGCACTCGTGAAAGAACGGAATCTCTTTTCGTTGCCTTTGCGACGTCCTCCGCAACAACAACAGGCTGTTCGAGCGACTCAATCAGCATTACCTCTTCTTCTTCGGAGACGATTTGTGTCGTCATATTGGGTAGACGGCTAAGGCCATCTGCGTTGCCATTCTCTTTCCCTGGCCTAAAGATGAGGTGGTAATGGTAAGCATTTAGGAATACGCTCCATCGCATCATTCGTGGGGACAGAATATGCGGTGTCGGTTTAGTTGGACTAAACAATCCGAGGAGCGGTTTGTGGTCGGTCACGATCGTAAATTCACGACCATAAACAAAATCGTGGAACTTTTTAATGCCGGCGATAATTGACAGAGCCTCTCTATCAATTTGCGCATACCGACGTTCGGTGGCTGTGAGTGTCCTAGAATAGAACGCAATTGGACGCTCATTATTCCCCACCTTATGTGAAAGGACCACACCGATGCCATATGGGGAGGCATCACAGACCAACAGTAATGGGAGTTTCTCATCATATGGTATGAGAACATTGTCGGTTGAAAGCGCGGTTTTCAACTCGTCGAAACTTTTCTGCTGTTCAGCAGACCACGACCACTTGGTGTTGTCGTGCAAAAGTTGATGCAGCGGTTCTGCGATGGTAGCCTTCCCTTTGACAAATGCGTGGTAAAAATTTAAGAGCCCAAGAAAAGCCTGAAGTTGTCCTTTGTCTGTCGGTGGCGGTGAATTTCGGATAGCTTCAATTTTTTCTTCAGTGGGACGAAGACCGTTGACGTCGATCTTATATCCAAGGAAAACGACGGCTTCACATCCAATTACGCATTTATCCTTCCGAAGATGAATTCCTGCTTCATCAAGTCGTTCAAAAATCTGGCTCAATCTTTGGTGAAGTTCATCATCAGAAGAGGCAATAATAATGACGTCGTCAAAATATGGGATGACCCCTGAAATCATACGAAGTAAGTTTTCAATAAAATTTTGAAAAATACCTGGAGCTGTTGAGATTCCGAACTGGAGGCGTTTCACTTTGAAAGCCCCTTTGTGAGTCGCTATGGTTTGGACCATAGCAGTATCATCATCAACGGTGAGTTGCTGGTAGGCTTGGGCTAAATCCAGCTTGGCGAATATTGAACCTCTAGGCATCGTGGACAACAAATGAGTTGCTGATGGTATCGGGAATGAGTGTGGAGAAAGCGCTTTGTTGACGGTAGATTTATAATCCCCGCAAATCCGTACTGTTCCGTCAGATTTAATAACAGGGACAATGGGTGTCGCCCATTCGCTGTAGTCAACAGGCTCTAAAATTCCTTGGTTTAACATTTTCTGAAGCTCCTCTTCGATTGGTACACGAAGGGCGAGTGGAGTTCGTCGAGCTGGTAAGCGAATTGGTACAATGGTTGGATCCAATTTTAACGAAACAGGAGGACCACGAAATTCTCCAAGCTCAGTAGAGAACAGGTGCTGGTATTTCTCCAATATGTCTGAGAATTTATCTGATTGAATTGATTGTACTCCCTGGATGGAGATTCCCAGAGGCTCAAACCAGTTAAGACCCAAAATGTTGGTTTTGTTTCCGGTTGTCACAAACAACGGCAGCTTCTCGACGAAACGGCAATTATATTCGACGTCGACTTCAATGCGACCAAGAATCTGGATCGGGTTTTGTTGAAAATCTCTCAGATTTAATCCAGATGGTTGGAGAATTGGTGGTGAGTTCCAAATAGATCTAAAGGTCGGTTCCGAAATAATGGTATGTCGGGAACCCGAGTCGACTTCAAAACGGCAAGGCACTTTATTGATTATTACAGTTGTGTCCGTTCTCAAGTCGTTATACATGGATACCTGTTTGACGGAGTTTCTACGTCGGTTGACTTTCTTGGATTTCGTTTTGTTCTCCTCACGGTTGGCAGGAAAAGAACGACAGACTCGCTGTAGATGCCCAATTAGTCCGCAAAAACTACACACGCTGCTTCGATGTTTACAAGTAGAACGCAAATGATTTTCCCCGCAGCTTTCACATTGAATGGATCCACGTGGTTGACGGTTTTGGTCACGACGGCTAAAACTTGTGGCTTGGGCACGAGTATTGTTTGACGGGTGCCGCGGTTGCTGAATAATTTTCACTTGACCTGACTGATGATGAGCATCAATAATTGTTTTGTGATCTTGAGAAGCCGCTTCGGCAGCGATGGCTTTGTCACATACTGTCTCCAAGGTCAAGGTCTTATCAGCAAGAAACTGTTGTTGTAAGGCCGAATTGTTTATACCACATACAATTCGATCACGGAGCATGCGGTCGAGACTTCCGGTTGGAAATTTGCACTCTTTTGCTAGTCGTCGCAGTTCGGCGATATAATCTGCGACCCTCTCTTCAGGCATTTGCTCTCGTTTGAAAAATTTAAACGAGGCCGCAATTTCCGACGGAGTAGGAGAAAAATGGTCAGTAAGACGTTTAATAATGTCTTTATACACTATTTCACTAACCTTTTTTGGAGCTATAAGGGATTCCAGTAGCTCGTATGTATGTCCTCCACATAGCGTCAGAAAAGTTGCCCGCCTTTTAGTGACATCATCGATCGCATTTGCCTCGAAAAATAAATCGAAACGACGGCAATAGGCTTGCCAGCTGGCTCCTTTTCGTACATCAAATTGTTCCATGGTTCCAATTGACATGTCGTCAATTAATATCGTATAGTTAAAATATTTAATAAACAATTTGCTCCGTATTTGTTTCACCACTTATTTAATGTTATGGCACTAATAATACTAGTTTTTATCCTCGTCGCCAATGTTATGTTGTAACATATATTTATAATTAATAATAAAATACACTTTTATTTTCTTTATTATTATTGGTGATGTGAACAATTAGCCACCGTAACATCGAATGATCAACTCGAATATTCTAATTACAAAATCTGTTATTAACATAACGGTAGTATGTATAGTATGGTTAAGTTACAGTGGATCAATACATTACAATTACTAAAAGGGAAATTGAATTGAAACGAGCATTGAGAGAAGAAGAACAGTCAGGAATCCAGAGTTACCTTACTGAACTCTCGGTGACCGAGAAGACAGATTATTCACTATGGAAGGTAACAAAAAAACTAAAGAGGTCAACATTATCGAATCCACCAATTAGGCAACCAGATAGACATTGGGCCAAAAGTGACGTAGAAAAGGCTACTGCTTTCTCTAACCACTTAAAAAAAGTATTCACACCAAACGAAAAAGCTGGCAACAGTGAATTACCAAAGTTTACGGAGGATCCTTTGAAACCAATTCCAATAAAATTTAAGTGGAAAAAAGTTAAAAATACCATTAAAAATTGTATAAACCCAAAGAAAGCTCCAGGACACGAATTTATTACCGGAAAAATTATCAGAGTATTACCTATGGTAAATGCATAAAACTCATAACTTACATCTTTAATGTGATTATGAGATGTGGCTATTTCCCTGAAAAATGGAAAATATCGCAAATCACAATGATTCCGAAGCCGGGAAAAGACGAAACACAAGTCGCATCGTACAGGCCAATAAATATACTTCCGATGATTTATTCTTAACACAGTTAAATTTGCATTGGAAGAAAAGAAATATTGTTCGGCAGTTTTCCTAGACATTGCGCAAGCTTTCGACAAAGTATGACATGAGAGCCTTATATATAAAATTAAAACTCGTCTGTCATAAAAAATCCATGCAGTCCTTGAAAGCTACTTATTTCAAAGGATACTAGATTACCAGGTTAAACACAATTCACCCATTACTGAACTAAATGATATAAACGCAGGAGTTCCACAAGGCAGCGTACTGAGGCCAGTATTGTATTTGCTGTATACTGCCAATCTACGAACAACTGATAAAGTTGTAACGTCAACATTTGCAGATGACACTGCAAAGATGCACTGGCTGATTGGAAGAAAATCAAAACTTTCCCTAGAATGCAAGATTCTACTTTGTATACCAAATGATCCTAATTCCTATATGGACATATGGAATTCAACTATGCGGATGTACAAGCGCATCAAATATAGATCTTTTACAACGAACGCAATCAAAAATACTTCGCTGTATTACAAATGCTCCGTGGTATATCCAAAATTGAAACATTCATAGAGACCTTGGGATTAAACCGGTCAAAACTATGATACAAGCACACAGTTTGAAGTAACTTTCGAAACTGGAAACTCAACCCAATGAATTAGCAAGACAACTATTAAGTCAACCGAAATATAGATTTAATTTAAATTAATTAAATTCAATAATAAGTATTTAACATAGGTTAAGGACTTAAATAATAAATTTTATTAGATTGTAAAGATTCAAGAATAATGATGATGGCAGTCTATAAAAAAAAAAAAAAATCCATGTCAAGTTTCATGATAATCGGTCAAGAAATGCTCTAGTTCCGTTCCAGTTG
The DNA here is from genome assembly GCA_951394425.1 of Tipula unca. Taxonomy (NCBI): domain Eukaryota; kingdom Metazoa; phylum Arthropoda; class Insecta; order Diptera; family Tipulidae; genus Tipula; species Tipula unca. Next base: position 170,163,949 of record OX596381.1, on the reverse strand, counting down.
GCCCTATTCCATAGCTGTATCCAAAAATCTTTTTAGAATCCTGTTCCCATCAAATAGTTTGAATTCATTATATAATCGGTATAGTAGCTCCCATATGTATTTACATTTTCGGTGAAATGTCGATTTCGGTGAATTGTCGTTTTCGGTGATTTGTCGGTTTCGGTGAATTGCGTTTTCGGTGAATTGAGTTCTTCGGTGAATTGTCGTGGAACCCAAGCTGACACGTCTGAATGCAACGAAATTTGGAAGGGAACTAAAATATGAGAAGGGCTATCGCCTAGTATCTATTCTCAAAATGTTCAACATGCCTCGTGTTTCAACTGGCCCCCGGTCTCCCCTATTTATATAAGTATATATAACGTATCTCTTCTCTAATTAGATTAATGTATATGGTTTGAGGCAACCGCACTATTTATAATATAAACACTTTCTAGTGAAGGTAAATATTATATAAATTATACAAATTTATTATAATTAGATGCATCAAGTGGATTTTCTAACATACTCTATACATACATACATATACGTACATAAGAAGAAAACTAATCTTTTCCATAGACATGACGTTTCGAAATATACATATATATGTATATATATAAAACATGATTATGGTATAATTGAAACGATTAATAAAAATATAAATTCAACATTAAATTAGACTGAAAGCTCATCAGCAAATAACAAAAGCACAAACGGAAAAACTAAACAGAATAAAAAATTCATTCGCATTTATCTTCTCGTTTATAAGAGCATAGAGCGCGCGCACAGAACAAGAAAATCAATAAATTTAAATACAAACATTATTTACTTTTTAAGTATAAGAATAGTATAGTACATAATATACACTATATCGGTATATACATAGTATAGTGTATAGTGTAATAAAATAATATAAAAAGGGCTGTTTAGAATCTTCAATTTTAGACAATAGCACTTTATTTTTATTGTTTTATTTCAATTACCTACTTTAAGCATTGAATAAATTAGACAGTAGCGTTTCTACTTAACACAACCACTTTTTTGCGGGTATAATAAATCAGTTAAATAACGATGGGCGAAGGATGGTATAATATATTTTACACACGCACATCAAAATCAACTATACGATACCACCTACATAAGTATACAAATTATTCAACACTTAAAGAGTCAATTATGCTGAAATATTTTTTATTTTTTATTGATTCAATAAAATCTACAATTTGTCTCAAGTAAGATTATTGCACATTTTTATACATAAATCAGTAAAGTATGTCACTATTTCTACACCTCAGAATAAATAAGTTTTATAATATAAGAACCAATATAATTAACACTACATTAGGTTAGGTTAGGTAAGGGTGGCCGTCCTAAAGACTAGCAAGCGTCTAATGTCCCGGATCCCGATCTTCCTAAGATCCGTGAGGTCGTTCAAAGGGGAAGTTCCCATAAATTTTGTTCTGCCGTACGCTAGACCTGACACTACATTAGTTTGTTCCCCTTGTACGTAAAATATACCAACTATATTTAAAAAAAAAAATAGTAATCTACTCATAGTGATATATTGACCCACTGGATTATTGAAAAATGACTAATAGCAATAACAATAAATAACATATTTTGCGGTAACAAAAACATAATTACTATTTTAGAAATAAATTTTTTTCATTTCATTTCAGATGTCACTTTTATATACGAAAAACATGTTCCCAGGTGGTCGAACCTTTAAAATTTTTGCTTAAGATAAAAATCTTGTGTTCTAATACTACTTTCTTATTTCTACCTACCGCTCAAGACGGTACCACAAAATTTCTTGATAGAGCTGAGGTTGTTTGGCAGCACTAAAGTTAGTTTAATTGCCGGCCTCAGCCAGATCACAGTCACAGAGGTTGTGTTCTATGGTATCCTCGCCCTGCCCAAATTCACAGGTGCTTGAGTCCGCTGGACTCAGCCGATACATTTAAGATGCTATTCTTCCATGCCCCGTTAACATTTGGGTAAACCATACACTTAGGGGAATCTTTGTATCTAATCTCGCTTCAATGTTTGGCAGATAACTTTATGTTATTCTACCATCCATTGAATGCGACTATCTTGTATGCGAATCTATCTTTCCTCGTTTTCATCTTGAGCAAGCACAAGAGGTTTGGCCGAATTTGATCGCTTGTAGTTTGCAGTTTTCTCATTTAAGAGTATATCAATCAGCGATGAGCATTTATGCGTCATCTATTAATTTTTACATCGGACAACTCGTCGACAATGTCAACAATGTAGACAACCTCTAGAATGGTTATTTATTGAACTAGTTATAAACTACTGTGTTCCAATTTTTGTGAATTTGATACTGTGATGAGCCTATAAAAATGATATGTAGAAAGCTTTCATAAATGTTTCGGATTTATGTTTAATATCTGAAACTATCGAAAAGCTGTTAGGCACTTTATATAACAAGATATGAATCAATGGACTTTGCTGGAAAGTTGTACATAGCTAAAACTTTCCCAGTCGTATATCTGAAAATGCCAACTTATGATAAATTCGCACACAAATTGCGATCTTGGTAATGCTTTAGAAAGGATTTAACGGATTAGACTTTATTCAGAATTAGAATTATCATTAGAAACTCGGAGGCGCATACACATCTACTATATTTATTAAGATAGAAATCTTGTGTTCAGATACTACTTTCTTATTTCTACCCAACTTTCAAGACGGTACCACAAAATTACTTGAAAGAGTTGCGGTTGTCTGGCAGCATTAAGGTAGGTTTACTTTCCGTCCACTCAACTCTTAAGTCAATAATTAGTTGATCTCTAGCTTCTTGAACCAGATCACAGCCATAGAGGATGTGTTCTATGGATTCCTCGTTCTGTTCACTTTCATAGGTGCTTAACTCCGATAGACTCAGTCGGTACATATAAAAAGCTATTCTTCCATGCTCCGTTAACATTTGTTTAAACCATTTACTTAGAGAAATCTTTGCCTCTAATCTCGCTAGAATGTTTGGCAGATAACTATATGTTATATTCTACCATCCGTTGAATGCGACTATCTTGTATGCGAATATATCTTGCCATATAGCTATAGATACTTTTCTCGTTTTCCTCTTGAGCGACCTCAAGGGGTTTGGCCGAATTTGATCGCCTTCTACTACCACGTTAATGGGTCAGTTGACACTGTTCTGTATGGCTTGGTAATTTCGAGCAACAAACTTCTTTGGGCACTAAGTAGTATCGCCAATGGTGATAGTTAATTCTGTCTGCCCAAGTTCGTTGCTCGAGTCCCCAGCTCTCTGTATTGTCAATTCGTTTCAGCACCGCGAAAACCATTTTACTATTATTGACATGTGAAGTTACTGTGAGTCTTTCGTCGAAGCCAACTCTCAGCCATTTAACAGTTTTCACCATCTTAATTCTTTGGCCATTTATGGAGACTAATGGTGGTTTCCTAATGTCCAGTGAACCTTTAAGTTGGATCATAACTGTTTTTGTAGAGGATAGCTCCATTTTGTAACTTTTGCACCAGTCTCCCATCCCGTCTATGGCTAATTACGCTGTTCCTTGAATATTTTGTCTTGAATTCCCAGCTAAGAGAACCTTATCGTCCGTGAATCCAACATCTTGTACTTCTCGGTTCATGCCTCCATTGAAGACAATATTCCAAAGGTGTGAACCAAGGATGGAACCTTGCGGACAAGGATGGAACCTTCCAGAAGAATAGTTGTAAATGATGTTACAGAGATTATATGGGCCACCACAGGTTTTCGAACGCACCAGGTACATTTAGGAAAACTCCAAGATTGCACTTTTGGTTAGACTCTTTCACCGCGTCCTTTGTGGATCTATTTTCACTAAATCCAAACTATTTATCACTTTATAGGTACCACTTTTTTGGAATATGTCCATTAACCCGACAGCAATTAATTTGTCAAATAATTTACCTAGGACAGGCTACAGCATGATTGGTCGGTAAGATTTGAGATCGGTGTGCCGATCCGGTTTTCCTAATTATAAGTAATTTACCATTTTTCCAAGCTTTGGGAAATACTCCTTTGCTGAGACAAGCTTATGAAGTTCATGATACAGGGCCCTATAATAGGCCAAACACGTTGTATCACCTTAAACTCGATATTGTCTAGGCCTGGCGCTTTACCAGCATTCATAGAAATGATAGCCAAAGTGGCCTCTTCATCACTGAAGTGGCTCACGTCTGGTGAACCGTAATATGTTAGTACCTCATTCGTTTTCAATTTACATGTGCTACACTTATAGACAAAGCCCCACGTTTCAGTATTACCAGATTCCGTGATATTAACTTTTTTAAGCTCATTTACTCTTATAATTTTAAAGTACGGCTTTCGGTGTACCACATATAGTTAAGCCTTTTGCTTTTCCGATTTTCGGGATTTTTATGTGTTTGATATAACTTGCGCAACTTACGAACCACTTTTCTTGATTCGGTTAAGTTCGGAGACCACTAAGGCAATTTTGATTTCCAAGAACACATTTACGTAGTAAAGTAGCGCTACAGTAGCACGTATAGTAAAGTAGCGCTGTTCAACTCAATCGATATCGCCATCGATCGATACCATCTGGTCTTTTGCCAGGCTTTGCCAGATGCTATTTAGTTGGCGGTAGAAACTCTTCCAATTGGCATGCCTTAAGGCATACCGTAGAACTTTATTTAATGATAGGGAATCATTATGTGTATTTTCCGAACCATAGATCGAGACAATCTCTGTAGCTCTGTAGGTACTTGATGCCCAACTTTCATTGGACGAACTTAACATTTTTCTTAACAGACCGCCATCAGAGTGAGATCAATATTCGACTCCCTATTGTGAGAATATGCACTTGGCTGACCATCTTCGTTGATAACGAATAGGCCACTTCCTTAGATAACGAATAGGTCCCTGCATGCAGAGTATGTCAATCGCTTATTTTTCAATAGATTGTCTGATCTCATATCCAACAACTTTAGCATTTTGCATATTCAGTATATTCAGGTACGCCCATCCTCAATCGACAATTATTTTTGGTTTTAACTGTCATAGATATGTGCATTTGATGTGATACAAACGCTGAAGGAGTCTGAGCTGTGTTATACCAAATAGACGACAAAGAGTATGAGCCATCCTTGCTATTAAAAAATATCGAGTTCACACCTATCACAGATGCCTCACTATAATGGTTGATGGATCAGCATGATTTAAGTGGTCGACTGGCTCGTTGGAGCTGCAAACTCCAAGGTTACAAATTCCATAAATACGTGAACGGCAAAGAAAACGTGTGCATTATGATGAGATTCCAGAATTCATGGATAGCATACCTAAGGTCACACAACACGATTTTTTCGATCCTATACGCACTTTGATGAGAAGGAGTATATTGGTTTTAGAAACAAAATCCTGTGTTTAAAGTATATGGTAATCATATTTTTATACGTCTAGAACGAGGTAAATACCAGTCAATAGGTACTCATCGCTATGAAAGTTATGGACTCATCATTATAGAATCTCCGCTGGTTTTCGAAATTCTAGCATAAATAAGGAGCATGATGAACCACTCTAATCAAATAGAGGAGTTATGAAAACACTTGGGGAAATACGCAGATTATACTTCTAGCCAGCGATGACTAACTGTATTGTATATGCAGTACCACACAAAGATTCCACAATTTAAAATCTAATATGACTCCATCCATGGGATTACAACATAAAGTTGTAATCCCATGGATGCTGAACAAATAATTGATTTTTGTCTCTTTAATGTTTAACAAATTTTACAAAATATCATCCATGGTATAAGTATTTCTTAATTCAATGTTGGCTGAATTGGTGCCCCAAATTTATTATTTTTGTCGACGAATACCGTTCCATCTAAATTGTTCGATAGATCTTGAGTTCTGCAACACTCGGCAACGATAGGTTTGGTAAGGCTGGCACGATGTGTTTCATAGTCGGCTGTATTTCTTCGACTGTAAAGATTGTATCAGATTTTTAAAAAAAAATTGACCAATTATCTCAGCAATATTTTGCCTCGCCAGTACCCGGCTCCAATACTTTTCCGAAGTTCTCTTCAGACATTCGCTTACACGAAATACGATAGACTGACGGGGTTTTGTATGTTGAGCCACAATTTAATTTTGAGTTCAAAATACAAGACTGTGAAAATAAAAATAAATTTTACGATCTGTTTGGCTAAAATTGAATATCTACTAACAATCACCAAAGGTCATCAAAGGTCACCAAACAATTTGCACTGCAGCTCCTATAATTTTAATTAAAAACTATTTCTCCTTCGTAAATGGCATAGTTTCCGAGACAATCGAATTTGATCTTCTTAATTGAATAGAATCTGATGAAAGTTATAATTTGTTGATGACAAAATAAAAATATTCGATCATTTTACCCAAATCTCTCGCGTCCCAAACAAATTTTACCACGTGCCAGTAAAATGCTTCTCGCACTATACTAATTTCCTTTGTCAATTAAACTATAGTCAATTGTAAAAGGTTTAAGACGAAATGAATAAAGGATATCTTGCAAAAACCTAATACAAATTGGAATCATGGTTAAGCATGACACATTTCATTGAAACTATAGTTAACTCGAAATTATTATTTTAGAACTAGACATGTTTTATAGTAATCAATAGTTGTGGAATAGTTCTGAAATGTCTAATAATTTAGAACTGAACTTGCTAACCAACAATTTTCTAAATCTCTTTTGATTGAATGAAACCTAATTAGAACTTTAGGTTACGAACCAAATTTATTTTATTTACACAATCCAATTATTTTTTATAAGCTGCTAAGCATTTACAAGCTCAGTCAACGAACCTTTGTTATTATTTTATATTCCAAATAAAAAACTTTATTTGTGCTGGCTACATATATTACGGCTTCGGGCGAGGTTTGTTTATTTTGTATTCTTACTTCGAAAAGCTTTTAACAATAACTGTAGTTCATTGAACTTAGCTCAAATTAACTGTATACTTTGTGATTTTTAATCTAAATCTGTCTTAATTACAAAAATACAACAACACTTGAATATAGAAAAAAAACTCATCTTCATATTTTATAATCCATTGTAAGTACAAAACAAGCTTTAGATAAAAAAAATAAATAATTTTAATTTTTTTTTCTGCTTATCTTGATTCCGTTGACTCTTTATGATAAAAATACAAACTCAATAAAAATTATTCAAATAAATTTCGAATAAATCAAAAAAATAATGAAATTTTATGCCAATGTAATGAGAGGACCCGGCGGAACCATTAATTTTATTTTAATTTTTTATTTGCTATCGCACAGCAGTGTATACGGTACGCAACTATTTAAATGTTTTATTTGATTAATGAATTTGACTTCTTGGTTATTTGACAGCTTTTTTAGTCAAACAAGTGTGATAGCGCGCACTATGGAACATGCATACATATTTTATTAAAAACCTTTTGAAATTAACTAATTCTGAAGTGGGTTGCAGAAAAATGTATGCTAATTAGGGTTTAAATTTATAAAATATACAAACAATCAAATACAAATTGGATATGGCTGAAGGGTCAATTTAAATCTTAAAAAGTAATTAGCAACAAACCACAATAAAGTGCTCAACCTGTTTAATTTTTATTATGCATTGTGTGTCGAGGGTTGTCGTATTTACTATAACATATAATATAATTATTTTCAATCGTTGAGTCCCATTGAAATTGCCGTAAGGTACTGTATATAGATATAAATAAAATAGGAAAATTTATTTTAGGGTAAAGGTATAGAATCAAAGTTGTTGAAATATGTTACATAAGGATCTCTCGTATCTATATAAAATCGTCGTCAAAATTAATTTGAATCATTGCTCTTTTGATTTTGTTTGGATTTAAGTTGTATCTCGGGCGTTAAACGTAAACGCCGGGCGAATAATTTGCAATTTCATCACCCCGCATATATATACCAAAACCCAAATCCTTCTAAAGGCGTTTTATCGATTTGGTATTTGTACATAAATATGTATAAAGGGTGTCCCAAAATTAACGCAAGATTTGAATTAAATAGAAAACACAGTTTTTAGTCTTCAAATTGTGATTTTTTATTGAATCATAAAATACATAGGATAGGGTTATTTATGGAATATCACATCGGGCAAATGGTCTCCGCTTTGCTGGTTCATACGCACTCTTTTATCGAAATTTTCCATGACCTGTTTGCATAAATGTGGCTGAATTTCGTTGATACAGCTTAATGGTCTTTATTCCAACGTTGTAACTATGTGGAAATCACCAATTGTGTTTAGTATACCTCCACGTGGTAACATCCGGGTAACGATTTTAAACATCGGCTAAACACTAAATGCGAGTGCAATGCACTATAAATTATGTAGTATTGGTCACCACGAATGTGGAAACAAATACCCCAGGTGGCAGACCTGATTCTGAGTCCCAAGGATTCTGCGGGGGACCAGCTATTGCATTACTATAATTTTAAAAAAATTCCATGATACGTTGAGGAATCGTAATACTCGAATGAGTGAAGCAGAAATGGATATTATCAATTCTTTCCAAAAGAAACAGGTTCTAGCGAGATCTCCTTCAAGAGCCTGTAGCACGTTCCACACGAAGATTAACAAAATAATACCTACAGAAAATGTGGAATTACCGAAAAATGCTTTTCCAGAGAAAAAAAATTGTTCTATAAAAGTAGAAATGCTGTATCAGGAATTGCGTAAAGCAAATGATGCATTGATGCATCTAACAATTTAAACAAGCAATTAAATGATACAATTGCTTGCGGATGCAGGAACACATAAGGATTCTTGGAAACGAAGTTAAAACCCTTAAAGCAAAGGAAAACGTGATGAAACCTACAGAGAAATGAAAATTATGTTAAGCGAAGGGGGATATTCTTGGCATACGTTTGAAAACAAACATATCAGACCAATTAAGGTAATGGCCAAAAATCTGCACTCTACATATAAACAAGAAAAAATAAGAGAACCTGAAAGGAAAAGGTTTTAATGCAACTGAAGCATCAATTAAGCTAAAACGGAGAAGTAAGCAGCCATTGAGTGCAGATGATGATATTGAAAAAATACATTAAATCAAGTATACATCTTGGGGTGCAAAGTCAATATTCAGCCCCAAAGAAGATCTAGGTTTATACCACAATGTAAAAAATGTCAAGCAAATGGACATAGTCAAAAATACTGTAACATAGAACCCAGGTGTGTTAAATGTCCAGGTAAACACCATACTAGAGATTGTGTCAAACCCACAAATGTACAGCCTAGATGCGTACATTGTGGAGAAAACATCCAGCTAAGTACAGAGAATGCAATGTTGCTATTGAATTGCAAAATATCAAAAATGAAAACATGAATGCTAAAAATACAAATGTAATAAAGAATTGTTTGAATAAACCGACCTGAATCACTTAAAGGAGAGTTAAGGCGTAAAGTGTTGATAGCCTCTCAAGCAGAAATGGGCAAGAAAACTTATGCTCAAGCAACGATGAGTAATGAAAACAGGCAAAAAACTCTCAAACAGACGACATAAATCAAACGTTTAAGCTGATATTAAGCAAACCTAATACTTTTGATCAGCGATTTCAGAAAATAGAATCGAGCACTAAGGGAGCCAACCCTAAACAAAACCATGTGTAACGACTTAAGAATTTTATGCTGGCATGCCAATGGACTCCAGTAACACCAATAGGAATTTCAAATGGTTCTGGACGTAGAGTAAATCGATGTCTGCCTCATCTCTGAAACTCCTTCTCAAAATATTGCTAAGGGAGGTAGTGCTAATTGATATCTTTATAGTGAAAAATATATTTGTACATACTTAAGGTCTGATCACTCCCCAATATTTTTGACATTAAGTGTAAGGATCATTCAAAAAGAAAGCTATCCTAGTTTTGTAAAAAAGCATACAAATTGGGACTGTCTTAAGAAAGAAAAATTAACTTAATGGTTCCGCTAAAGAGTGAGGAGCAATTAGAAAAATAAGTTCACAAGTTCATATGTGACCTACAGCAGTCAGCTTGGGAAATAACCCCTGAAGTTTAAAAAGAAATTAATGGAAACAACTACCCTAGAGAAATTACAGAGATCTTGGCAGAAAAAAGAAGGGTAAGGAGAATATGGCAACAAACTAGAGTCCCTCAAGATAAAATTAAGCTAAACAATCTGAGTCAGCTGCTTAAAGGGAAATCAAAGATCTGAAAGACGAATCTATCAGTAACTACCTCAGAAAATTATCTAATGATACTAGTACTGGTTATTCTCTCTAGAGAGCAGCCAAAAGAATTGAAAGGCCAATAATGCAGATTCCTCCAATTAGAACAGAAGATAACAAATGGGCCAGAAATAACGAAGATAAATCACGAAGTTTTGCTGAATACCTGGAAAAAATATTTGAACCACATGATGACCAATAATTGGAAGCCGAAATAATAACTGGAGAGGTTGTACAGGAAAGTGAAGAAATCCTATGAATATGAATCCGAAATAGCGCCTGGTTATGACCTTATCACAGCTGAAATTTTAAAAGAACCCTTCGATCCCTTCCGAATAATAAGATTTCTCCAACCCTTCAAAATAGGCGTTGCATCGATGATATTCTCATTATAGCCGAATCTCTTTCCACCGAGCCATTTTTTCAAGTTCGGAAACCGGAAAGAGTCACAGGGGGCTAAGTCTTGAGAATATGGCGGATGTGGAAGCAATTCGAAGCGTAATTCATGGATTTTGGCCATGGTTGCCACACACGTGTGTACCCGTGCATTGACTTGATGGAAGAGAACATTTTAGTCTTCTTCGGCATAGATTCGTCAGTAGATATCCACTGGTTAGACAGTTATTTGTTCTCCGCTGTATAGGGATGGATGGATTCATGTTTCATCCACAGTTATGAAACGACCCAAAAACTCCTTAATTTAATTCGCTTGAATATCGCCAAACCTGAAGTTGTCACACGTGTGCGTTTTTGGTCGATTATATAAGCAAATGCGGCACCCAACGCGCGGAATGCCATATTCAAATATTCGTGTATTACATTGCGTACACGTTCATCTGCGATGCCTATACCATCTCAGCACTTTCACTCTGCGGTCTTGCTATACCGTATATCATGGTGGTGACTTCATTTGGGCGTCCTGAACGTTCGGCATCAGCTGAACTTGTGAATAATTTTAATCGATGGTGAATAGTCGCCATAACATTTATCAAGCTTTGTTTGTGCTTGCGTAATGGTTTTTCCACGCAAAAAATAATGTTTAATTAACACACGAAATTCACTTTTTTTCATTTTTGCAATAAAGCAATTGGTTTTTCAATGGCGGTCTGAAAATTTTAATTTGGTCTAGTGACAGATTGTATTGACACATGACATCTGGGGTTTGCGATTGTGGCACCCTCTGTTGCAATTTTACCAGACTTCTCAATACGCCCTCATACTATTTTAGTTATTACAATTTGTAACATTTCAAAACAATACTAAGGATATGTGTATGGAGAAATACATAGGAGGGTGCTTGAGAAGCACTCACAATTTTGGCTTTATTGAAAGGTAACTAACATATAAATCGAACAAATTGTTTTATTAGGTATTTTCATATTAAGCGATGAAACAATTAGGCAGCAGCACATTTTGAATAGTGATCGATGTTGAAACCACTATAAAAAAGTGGTTTCAGTTTTCCAAAAACCGCCAGCGGCGAAATAATAACAGCGTGATAAATTAATTTTAGGATATTAGTATTTGTAGTTAGGTACGATGAAATTACTTGGCAATGAATTACTAGTTAAGTAAAGAGATATAAGTTTTCTTTATTTAATTTTATGAACAATGTTTATATTTGATTAAAAAATTATGACTAATTATTTTACATCAGTGTTGCCAATTTAGCTCTTTCAGTGCCAGATCTAGCACTATCCAATTTATTTTAGCACCGTAATAATCTGATTTGCAAATTCACAATGTATACATCTTTTTAGCACTAGTTACTTGAGATTAATTATTAATTTCTATAGTTTATTCTTTTTTGTCACGAGTCATAAATTCAAGAGAATAAATCCACCTTATTCGAATATTTATGCTATAAAACCTGTTACATTTTCAGCAAATTTACAGTTCATCTTAACGTTGTTCACCTTGAATATCCAACATATTGAGCGCCAACCCCATTTTCGTTCTCATTTCTCCTACCCTGTTTTTGCTTTTCGCCGAGTAACCTCAATGGTTCAAACTTCGGATCAATATCGGCGGGAAAGTTAAACTTTCCGATATCCATATACTAGATCCAAAATAATTGAATAGAGTTGAATAAAGCATTTTACTGAATTCTGATCTGACATAAAAGTACTATTATGAAAAGATGAGCTTCTGTCACATAACATTCAGAATTGGAAATTACAATTTTCATATTTGTACCATCGCATTGTCATTATGGGCGACTTTAACCTGAATATGACGGATCCAGTTGCTGCAGCTAAACACTTTGTTGATTCGATGACATCGCTTTCCATTGACATTTTGCCTTTCTCTAATACAAGATTAACGTCTTCATTGGATTTAATGATGATTGGCAGCATGGATTGTGACAATATAATTGCGCTGGGGCAAACGGCTATACCAGGTATCTCGGATCATGATTTGATTTGTATGTGCTACAGATACAGACATCCTCGCTCTAAAATGAAATATCAGCATGTTAGAGATTTCAGCAAATTAAACGAGGCTGCATTTTTAACTAATAGCTTGTCGCTGGACTGGTTTAATATTTACATGTGTTCCGACATCAACAGTAAAGTTAATTATTTTAATTTCAATTTTATTAAACTATTTAATGACCATGTTCCAATTAAACGCAAGTTATGTAGAAATAAGTCAACTCCATGGTTCAATAATTTCATTTTGGAGTCCATTAAAAAACGAGATCGTACGTTACTACTCTGGCGCAAGAGTAAAAATCCTGCAGATTGGTCGGCTTACACTAAGTTACGGAACAGAACTACTTGCCTTATACGGGATGCTAAACGAAAGTACTATTTTGATAAGTTGAACAATGGGCATAAAAATGGTAACATTTGGAAGTTTATTAAGAGTTTGGGAATGATACCTACAAACGATTGTGCAGTAAATTTATCTGCTGAAGATTTTAAGAAACTGTTTTCCATGGTGGCTGCAAAGACTGTTGCTTGGCCCATGACTGAATCGAATATTGATTTTTGTAATGAATTTAATTTTATTGTGTAGCGGCACAACAATTACAAAAATAAATAGTATCGGCCGTTGCAAAAATAATTATGTCCGCGCCGCTTAGTTTTGAGACATTGCTCAATTGCTGAATAAAAATATTTCGATACTCGAGAATATCGATTATTATCGATTATCGATATTCTCTAATGTATGCAACCAAAACATAAATCGGCATATTCAATGTATCGCGATGAATTGCAAAAATTCAGTAGTAATACAGAAGTAATACAATCGGGACACACTTACGAGTACATAGATATAACCCATAAAAATAACTAATTATAATTGTACAAAAATCATAATATAAATATATAAACAAATATTGTTTAAATATTATTCATTTCAATTAATAAAATACCCACTATAATTGCATTTAGTGAAAGTGAGGTTGCATTGGCGTTCAACCAAGTTAAATCAAATGCTACTGGTCATGACAATATAGTGCCTAAATTAATGAAAATTTTATTGCCAGTAGTTTTACCCTACTGTACTCATATTTTTAATCACATACTAACAACATGTACTTTCCCGGATTCGTGGAAGAAGGCTATCGTGATTCCTGTACCAAAAGTTTCAACACCATCTCAAGCATCAGACTTTCTCCCAATTAGTATTTTACCCTACTTATCAAAGGTCTTTGAGAGTCTTTTATGCAAGCATATGAAAAAATATTTATATGATAATAATCTTTTGGACCCATTCCAGTCTGGTTTCAAGAGTAATCACTCCACGACTACTGCTTTAGGAAAAGTATATTATGATCTACTGCAGAGTATGAATCAGTCTTACTTTTCTGTTTTGGTATTACTGGATTTTTCGAAAGCGTTTGATTGCATTGATCACGTTTTACTTGCACAGAAGCTGAGACTCTACTTCAAGTTTTCTGATTACTCTACACGTCTTATCATTTCATACTTAGCAGACAGACAAGGTGTAGTTAAATATCAGGAGGAACTATCATCCCCAATGTTAATTTCTTCTGGTGTACCGCAGGGTTCTGTTTTGGGTCCATTATTATTTTCATTATACATCAATGATTTACCATTGCGCATTCAATACTCTAAATACCATGTTTATGCTGATGATTTACAAATATATTTAGCTGGTCCTGTGGATAGCATGGATGATATTTGTAGAAATTTGAATCAAGATTTAGCGTCAATTTATAGCTGGACCGAGACTAACGGTTTAATTTTGAATGCAGTGAAGTCCCAATTATTACCAATATATAAAAAGAAGCTTAATGTTCAGTTACCTCCTATAGTAATTAACGGTGTAAACTTAACGGTATCTGATACTGTCCGGAACCTCGGAGTAATGTTCAATAATACCTTAACCTGGAGTGCACATACTAATCTGATCTGTAGAAAAGTTAACTATGTGTTGTATTCACTTAGAAAACTGAGTTGCATAACTCCTGTTACAATCAGGTTATTGTTGGTCAAGAGTTTGATAATGCCCTTATTTACTTATGGCGAGATATTTGTATATAATGCCGATTATCAGTCAAAGTATCGTTTGACGTTGGCTTTTAATTCGTGTATTAGATATGTTAATTCTCTGCGGAAGTTTGATCATGTTTCTTGCTTTCAGAAAAGTATACTGGGTGTGCCATTAATGACATATCTTTTAATTAGAGTTCTTTGCTTTATATTTAAGCTATTGCACATTAAGCATCCAGCTTATCTGTACTCATTGTTGTCATTTAGCTCATCACCGAGAGTTTTTAGAATCAGTTCCTTGTCATCTAGATTCGCTTGTCATCAGTTTTCATCATCCGCTTTCGTTCATGGAATTATTCAGTTTAATTCGCTGCCGGAAGCAATCAAACTTTCAAAATCCATTAATAAATTTAAAAAAGCGTGCTTTGAGTTTTTTCAAGACAAATAACAGTATAGCGAACTATTGGATAATGATGTCAATGTAATTTTTACTAGTATTTATTATGTATTATGATAATTGTATTTATAACTCAAAATGTATGGTTTGATATTATGTATACCATAGTATTAAAACTTTAATTGTATTGTATACTGAGGCATACATCGACAAGGTTTTTGGCCTTACGTGCCTTGGGTGTGATGAATAAAAAAAAAAAAATAAAAAAAAAAAAAAAAAAATAAAAATTATCTGCTCCTTTTAAAAAACAAGTGTAAAATATTTTATTTGATTCCAATGCGACAAAAATCTCATTTTATGAAAACTTGTGCTTTTTGGCAACAAACTTTCAATTGTCCCTCCAATTGGAAATTAATTTTTTAATAATTTTATTCATCTGGCTTCCACTATTAAAGAACCAGTGTAAATATTTTATTCGTTTCCGATCCGATGTTATACTTATGATAAGGAGAGCTTTTTAAGGAAGGTTTTACTATTGTCATTAAAGTTTAAGTATTTGTAATCAAGCTATAATTAAAAAACAAGTGTAAATATTTTATTTCACTCTGACCTTACATAAAGTTGAAGAAGTTAAGCTTTTGAAACTAAGTTTCACTAAATTAAATTTTAGATTTTTCAATTATGTGTTTGTTTAAACAGAACAAATAAATTTAAAAGTTATTTATGAAAAAGTGTGCTTTTTGAAAAATGTTTCATATTTTATTTTAAATTTTTAATGAATTAAAGATAAGTGTTAAAATTCTAATTGATTCCGATCCAACAAAAACTTCGTTTAAAAAAATGAGCTTTCTGTAAAAAAGTTTCACAATTGTCCTTTTAATTGGAACACGTACAAATTTTATATTCAATTACGATCCAACATAAAAGCTTCTTTATGAACAAATGAACATATCGAAGAAATGTTTTACAGTTGTTATATTTTGTAAAACTGTTTCTCTAAATTAAATAATTAGCATATTTTTTTTTATTGATTCCCAACATAACACTTTTTATGGAAATCGAGCTTTTTGAGAATTGTTTTTCAGTCTCTTCCAATTGGAAATTTTAATTTTTGAAATTTGAAATTTTAGTTGATTCCGATCCGACAAGAACGTTCTATTATGAAAAGATGAGGTTTTGGTATAAAAGTGTATTGTTAAATTAAATTTTTGATAATTTTAATTATACAAGCTTCTTTTATTAAAGAGCAAACAAAAAGTTTGTTAGATAGATTTCAATTCGATAGAAAGTTGAGCGTTTTGATATTTCTAATCACTTATTTGTTTTTTTTTATTAAAACACAGTGAAAATATTTTATTTATCTCTAATTTGCTATAAAAGATATTTTATGAAAAGTGAGAGCTTTTTGAAAATCAGTTTTACAATATTGTCATGCGAATTGCAAATTAAATTCAAAATTTTTGTAATTATCTGTGTTTATAATTAAAAAACAAATATTTATTTTCGATTTGATATAAAGCTTCTTTTATGACATAAGAAGCTTTCGGAAAACATTTTCGTATCTGTCCTAAGAAATTAAAATTTTGATATTTGTATTCATCGGCGTCCTTAATTAAAAATCAACTGGGAATATTTTATTTGATTTCGGTTTGGCTTAAAAGTGCTTTATGAAGAGATGAGCTTATTGAAACCAAGTTTTACAATTATTCATCACATTTTTACATTAAATTTTTAATATTAGTAATCTTTGGACTCTTTAATTAAAGAACAAGTGTTTTTTTTTATATGGTCCTCATTCGACGTAAAAACATATTTGTGAAAAGCTTTATGGGCATTTCAAACAATTTTTAAACCGTTTTGCAATTTTTTGGTGTCCAAAAGAGTGATAACGAAAAATCGAAAATTAGCTCAGAAAATAATTGTACATTTATTTCAGTTTCAAATCATACTTCTTACAATCATGATAATTAATAAAAAAAACTGATATACAAATTATATAATGGAAAAAGTTATTTAACTTTAAATACGTTGTGAAACAACACAATAAAGTGCATGTGTTTATAATATTTTTCAGTACTTCCATCAAATATAGAATAATTCCGGTTTTTGCAGGAGATAATTATAAAAATCTGCACAATCTATGTTCATATTGTACACACATACTTGCATAGCTAATAAGATTCCATTAATTATGTTCACTTTCAAATGATTCCTTTGTTTGTTCCACTGGCTAGCCGCTAGTGGTTAGTTATAAGCGACTAACCCCTTTCTACATTCGCATTGTGTCTAAAACCGCACGTATTGAGATATTTTTAAAATTTCGGAATATCTTCCAGATTTTTCGACTCTCTGAAATAATCTGACCATATTTGATGTGCTAGTAAACCATTTCATGGTATATATTCCTTTTGTAAATATTTTGAGCTGAAATCCTATAAATTGACGGATTATTCGAATAATTTACTACCGTCTAGGTAAATATTTTTTATCATCATTTTGCACTCTATATTGTCAATCTAGCACTATTTTGACATTAGTCTGTCACCCACGAAAAATAACATTTGGCAACACTGATTACACTGCATTATGACATTTCTTTTCAACTGTGGGAATCGGTTCGCTTCGAACCATTAGAAGAACGGTGTTTCGTAGAATTTCCGTCTTTGTTTTGGTGCAGTTCTTGAGCTCTTTGCTCCTTTGGTTTTTCTACTGTAAATATTGCACATCCGATCTTAAAAACATAAGTTTTTAATTTTAGTTGCATTTAGGATCCTTAATTTCGCATCTTTTTTGCATTTTATGATTGTCAATATTATGATTATGATGATCACTAGTGAGAGTGATCCCCAATTCCAAACGTGCTGTGTAAATGTTTCGGTCTTCATGTCAAATTTTCGAACTTGATTAGATAAGTTTCGTTTGGGTGTTGCGTTTGATTCCATGTGTTGATATTTCCATCGTATTGATTTAGTAATATTAACCCATCTGATATCTCGTTGACAGTTGGTACATGATAACTATTGGTATATGGTTGCATTTGGATGGATGGCTTTTGAGTAACTTGGGTATACAGGTAGAATTACTTATGTCTAAAAGATTGTCTTGCTTACAAATTGAAAGAGAATTGATTGTTTTACATTCATTGATAATGCTATAAATTTGATTGTGATTCTTAATAACATTTTCATATTTAATTTCTGTCATTCAATTGTTTCTTTTTTACCATTTACGGGTTTTACCATTCATTTTTGGAAGTTTTTGCTTGCATGTCGTATTTTGGAGACATAACTGATGCGCCGGCGACGGTTGATCTTGGACGTAATTATTAGTTGCATCATTGAACAATCAATGCTAGTTCAAACGATGTTAGTCAGATGGTGCAATACTTCACTATAAATGTTTATTGTGATGTTTCGGCTATTGGATGTGTGATGGGGTTAGTGAACGCTTAATTCAAATAAGTTGATTTATATTCGTATTTCACTAATTGTTTATTGTGGCAGTATCGAATATCGGTGAGTCGAATATTCGAGCTGCTACAATTTTGTCATATAGGTTCAGCGTATAGTTTACGTCATATAAATTATATAAAGTATGCACAATGAAGTGTGTTATCATGTCGCGATATCAAGCACCAATAACAGTTACTGTCAAAATACGTTGTTCTATCGTGTAACGCCACATTTTTACTAACCTTCACCTCTCAGCTGTCAAATTTTTTTTTGTTGGTTTGCCAACACTTTACTGGGACACCCTTTATATACGTACATAATTCGTTTGTGTGTGTATGTGTGTGTGTGCGTGTCCCTCTAAAAATACCAAATATCAGTTTGGATTATATTCTATATGAATTTCAATTAAATAAATTTACATAATTTTGCTGTTTGTGTTTATACCGTCCATGTACCATCATCATCATCATCATCATATGTATGTATGTGTATACCTTACACTATATACATATGTATATTGGTATACATACCCATATATAGTTTTATAATTGAATCAGGTACGAAATTATGGAAAAAACAGATTTTTTCTGCCTATATATGCTTGTTTGCTTGATATACCCAAACTGTTGATTTTGATTTGGATATATATGTATGTACAGGTAATTTTAACACTAGGTCATATTAAATTCCTGAAAACTACTTAACGTGACTTAATCCTCAAAAGGATATATTATTATATATAAATTTGGAAATATTATTTCAGTTTGTACACCCTCCCTCTCTGCATGTGATCCTTTCTATATGTTATTCCATATAAATGTTTAAAGTCAAACACAAAGACGAACTGAAATATTAAAGTGAAAAATAGCATTTTCCACCTTGAGGCCTTTTCATTTTTTTTTTTTTTTAATAATCTCTGTTTTAGTATCACCGTTGGGGTATATATGTGTATATGTTAGCTAGTATTTTTATTATTATACAAACGGATCGTGGAAAAAAAGAAAAACGGAAAATATGTTGTCATAATAAAATAACCGAAAGGATAAACAGTTGTCCTTTTTTTATTTTATATAATATGATGTTGATATTTTTGTTTGGGAAAATATGTGTATGTTGAAAGGTAAACAGCCAGAATTACCCTAAGGTGGAAGTGAAATATTAATATGAATCTATATATAGGATGTGAGAGCAAGTCTATATACATAAATATTATAGAGCAGAGCTTTTTTGTTGAATTATGGCAAACTTTTATATTTTAATTTAAATTTATTATGATTTATTCGCAGACTATGTACAAAATTTGAGATAATTAGTTATGACACCGTTGAAGAAAATTTCTATGTAATTTAAACAATACATACAGGATAGCAAATATAGAGGATGTTTCATTTCAGTTTATTGCCTTAAGTATTAAATTGTAACCCATGGTTTAAATTTAATTATTTTGGGCAAAGCTTAACATCGACCTAGCTAAATTTAAATATTCAATAATTTTTTAAAATTTTCGATTTATTCATAATTTGACGATTTCCCAATTTTAGAATGTTACAGAATTTTAACGAGTTATGAAATATTTGAAGTTACAATATATCATTTTTCAAACTGGTACATCGGTACCCGTCAAACTTAACAGTTGTATAATACTAAATAGTGTTGAAAGGCTATTACTGGCCCCTTACTGCGTCAACAATCCGACTCCAGCGGTTCCGATCCGGGCGTTGGTCTTCATACTGTCTTAGACAACCTGAAGAAGGTAAGTCGTCGGCTGCAACGACCACTGCGCTTACCATATGGTGGCTCTTCTTTCAGAGATCGCTGCGCAATTCGTTCTGGATCTGCACGCAGAACGTGACCGAGCCAGCGTACTCGCTGAGATCTTATTTCATGTACAATATCGGAGATCTTCATCAGATCTCTGATCTCGATTGTACTTTGATTGTACTTTGACTCATTGATCTGGATTCCAATTGAAGCTAAAAACTCGACAAGCTGATCAAGTATTTTAACAATTTATTACACACAACTAACACTTTCACTTTTTACCTTCTACTAACTCTATCACGGTTAAAATCCAACTAACTAACTTCTTTTACTTCATCTCGTATTTATATCACATAACATTCTAAAATATTCCACAATATCCGAGAGTGTCTAGACTATTTCTGAATAGTGCAGACACAACTTATTTACTACTCGAGTAACGGCTAATAACGATTTATGTAGGTATAACGGCTAAGAAATATAATTTTGATACTTATAAATTTGAAGTACTATTTGTAAAAAAATTTCTAAAATGTCCGCAGATGACCGCAGATAAAATTTTGAATTAGAATGTTGCACTAAGATTTATTTAAGATATCTGTTAAAATCAAATCAGAAGATTGAGCAGCGGGTAGGTGTTTCGAAATGCCAAATGTCCTGGTGCCGGCGATAAAAAACGGGCAACATATATGTAAAATGTTGCACCGAAATTCAATGAAAAAATCTGTTAAAGCAGAAATCAGAAGATAAACAGGTCAGTGGGTGTTTCGGACCGTTCGTTGTCTAGGCAACAGAAAGATTTAATGAAGAAAAGTGCTAGACATAAATAACAAGATTAACACGCGGGTGGATGTTTCGGATACTCAGATATCACAATAGTAATGTCATTGATACGTCGTGATAGAATTCTAGACTTGATTTTTACAAATGAACCGTCTGTATTTAAATCTAATGAATCACCAATATAGCCATTGGTCATTAATGACATCAACCACAAATTGGTTGAATTAAATTTGAAGTGCGATGAAATCAATGGTATTAACATAGACGCACAAACTATAGATTTCTCATTTGTACAAAAACAGAGGAGTACAACAAACTTCTGATTTTTCCTATGTCATCGTTGTGTTGGTGCATTCTATTGTATACCTCTAAGATTGATTCCTCTAAGACTGATCAGAAGAGCTTTTGGCAGTTCCAGGGGTCTGACCCCCAAAATGATGTTGTTCATCTTCTATAAGCACTGATTTTATCTTTATTGTCATATGCATCATAGTTGTATGTATGGTGGCTGGTCGCTTAACTAACGTCTTCTGTAGTAAGGTTGGATGGACTGCAGATGACAACCTGTAGGGCTATAACTGGAGCTATGTCTTATATTCTTCTTCCTGCTATGGAGTCTATTCTATGCTAACCCGAATTGCAGTCATTCATTCTTAACACAGCGTGTTCTACTGCGTTTCGACTGAGGTGCATTGGACCATTTAAAGCCTCCGGAATTAGCACGGAGCATAGACAGATTCTTAGTAAGTATAAGTCACATATTCCAAAATTGACATGGTGAATGACAGGCTGTTGCATGGATTAAACATCACCAATTCTCCGTCGTTTTCTCTCCGTGAGAGTTGTGGCTCATTCAGTATTTTTATAGGCAGTTGTCTGAGTCAAGAAATCTTTTTCAGAAGTCAGTAGCGTTCTGCTCCTAACTGTCGAAAGGCTCACTATTTCAGCCAACCAACCAACTCAGAATTCTAGTCGCACTAATTACTGGTGACGGACGTTTCAAGGTTCATCTCAAACTCACGGTACTAGCTCAAGATGCTCTTTGCTACGACTGTCTGCAGAAAAAGTGGAGGACTCCTTAAACTATCTTAGCAGCTGTTCGGTCGGAGCTCCCAAGTAGTGTTCTCTTCCGGATCTTTGAAGGTAGATCAGTTATTAACCACTTCTTAGTTCAAATTTTTACAGTATGCTACGGTTGCAGTGCGCTCTTGCGATTTAGGGTAGACCTATGTATGTCCTTATCTCTGAAAGTTGCAGATTTGAAGGTCAAAATTGGTTAAACTACAGGGTGTTGAATAAATGTCTAAAAAATGATTTTAATAAAATTTGAGGTCCAAATATTTTATTACATTATATAACCTATCTATAACAGAAGATAAGATAATCGACGTATCGCTGTAAAGAGTCAAACAGTTACTCCGTAAACATATGCTCGATATTGACGTTGATGATCCAATCATAAAGGCATCGCATGTTGCTCTCTTTGTAGAAACATGGAGCTGTTATCAGGATAATGTTTATTTGGCAGGGTTTTCGAAAATAACTGAAGCTAGATAGTTTTCAGCCAGATAATTTTCAAGAAATATTTTGAAACTTAAATGGAAAACTTATTAAGACTGTGTCCGAAACCTGGTGATAAAAAATCGTGAATTAAATAATAATTAATTATCATTAATATTCGTGGTACCCTATAGCGTGTGATGAGCAGTAGCATCGCATCCTGCCACTAAAGGTAAATGATTTGTCCTGCTCCACGAAACAAGGTTGCTAAACTCCTCCGAGGGAGGAGGTGAGACCGAATCGTAAGGCAGATACACTGATGCTACCACCAGTGATCCGACTGCGTTCGACGATTTGAGAGAGACGAGCACAGCTGGAACGTCCGCTGAGCAACATTGATGAATTAGGGTAGCACTCAGATTGTTTGAAATAAATACGCAGGCTCTTATCTTATCATTGGACCCTCTGTAGAGGATTCTGCCACCTGCCATCTACAGGGTCCAAACCAGAAACCACACCGTCTAGCAGATAAGGTTCCTGAACTAATCAAATGTCTACCTGCGAATTAGCGAGCAGCAACTTAAGCTCAAACGATGCAGCTTTGCTATGGTGTAAGTTGATCTGTTTCAGTGCAAGCATAGAAGTCATAATAATGATTACAACCTAAGGAAACAGTCGAGGGTGGGAACCAAACTAACGTTCCTGATACAACCTAGATGAAGGCCGTAACTAGAAGCCAGTTTGTTGTTCAACATCGGAAGATCACTGATTCGCGGTCGGTTACTGGTGGTTTCTAACAAAGTGTGCGTGAATTCCAGAACTGGTTTTCAACAAAGCGGAATACAGTGCTTGTTGTGGTTCGCTGTAAAATAAAATATAACAGACCTCAATCCAGAAACTACACCATCAAGAAGGTAAACATCCTGAATTAACATAAAAATTTGTTCACGCAATTTCCTTAGATTAAAAGAAACTGACTTGCAGCTGTGCAGTTTAATCTGAATAAACATAAGCATGGACATCATATACAAGAAACCAGCAGAGAAGGACCGAATATTCTATACGGGCCAGAGATAAACTTAAAGATAATCCTGTCCAGTACGCACTGCAAAGAGTATCTGGAACCAGTAATGGTCCCAAAAGATTTTAGGTCAACCCGAAATACAATAGCTTGATGCTTTGCCTCGCGCTTATATCAGACAAATTTCCATCCAATTGTCGACACTGACGGGTTCATTAAACCAATATTGCTCAATACAACTTTAGGATCCTCCGGAGGATCGGGAACCCAAGTATATAGAAATCTTTGGTAGATATATTTGGTAGATATCTTTGGTGTATAGATATCTCACACAACACTTGTATGAGTCGTCGTTGGCGCATTTACAGATACTCTAGCCATCAGTAAGGTAGCACCCCAGCATTTGTGGTGTATTTGGCATCTTGTACCGACTCAACAACATCCTGGTATTTAACCGTTGTTGTATATGAACATAATAATAATTAAATCGGGTTATCGGGTCCATTATTTTAATATTAATTTTTGTAAATTTTCTGTTTAGTAGTTGTCACAAAAAATTTGAGAATATGAAAACTAAAATTGACATATATGACGTGGGGAAAAAAGTTATGAGGTGGGGAGATTTATTACACATTTCGGACAGCATAATAAAAAATCGTGAATGTAGGGGAATATTTATCAAACAAATGTCAACAAATTATTTCACGATTTTTTTTACAAGTTTCGGACACAGGGTAAATGTTAAATCTTATACGAATGTTGCATAAGGCTCGAACAATATCATCTATGCCAATAGTAGGTCATTCGTAAAACTGAAATAAACAGCAGGTAATGTTTTTTCAACTGGCCATTTGTCTGAAACTATATATACGTACATATATGAAGTAGCATACATGTATAGCCCATAACAATCAACAACATCTCTATGAAAAATTAAATTTGCAACAAAAAAAACTTTTCATGCTTCTCGTATATAAGCCAAAAAACCTAAAACATATATGTATCTAAACTATAATATATGTATACTACTAGAGCATAAACGAGAAGCTTTTATCTTACATGCAACATAAAATAAAATTTTATTAACCATTTTGGCATTTTATTACTTCATAGCATTATACATACATATGTATATGTATATAGAGCGCAGAGTTTTTAAATTTATGAATAATTGATCAATTTGTTATGGACAGGTCGAATATATAGAATTACATCGAAATCAAAGTGATATACATACACCGACTTGGGCATAAAACTCTTTGCCAAATTGAATGATAAAAATTAATGATGTTGAAAAAAAGGTAAACAACGTACTTGTATTTATGTATGCGAGGGTGGTTCCGGACTAATTCACTATCCTTAATGTAATCAAATAAAAATTACCTTTATCCAGAATATGAGAGAAACGTTTTGAATATTACATAAAAAATTTATCCGACTTCCGAAACATAAAAAAAAACAAAAATAAATTCCGTTCTGCTGCTTGTTCTCTGATTTTGATTTTTATGTTTTATGATGACTATTCAAGCGGAGCATAATTTATCATCGATCAAGAAGAAAATCAAAGGAAAGTTTTTTTTTTTTTTAGGTCTGTTTGTGTTTATGTTTTTAACGTTTCGCCTTCGAATAAAAAAATCGTTTTGGATTATTGTTTGGAGAGTGGATAGGTATATATGTATGATTGAATTTGTTATGTGCGCGCCAAGAAGTCACATAAATGCGAAAAAAAAATTGGGTTTTTCTATGAGAACAATCATAATCTCTATGTGTGCCTTCGTTCGTCCAAAATGCGTCCCATGACACCGTTTGTCATATGCTATATCTTTATATATAGGGGTACGATTTTCAATTGAGTCAATCAAATGGAAATAAATTTGAGTACATTTAAGATGTTTAACACAGATAAATGCTTATTTCGTGTCGTTTATACTACTTTCGAATCGATTTTTTTTTTAACCAAAACGATTTTATGTATAACGACTAACGATACAAAATATGGTTGGCTCGTAAAATACGGACAGAATTTTTTTTAGTTTTATTGTTCTGCATTAATTGTTGTAGATATTAAACCAACATTAGTCTTACTATGCATCAAACCATTTTAAGATTTTATTTTTTGATTTATTTATTTAGGTACGGAGTCCTTTATTTTATTATTTATATATTCTAATTTATGGAATATGTATGCACAGATTTTTTGCTATTTGAATGCGCTTTTTTACAACCGGTTATACGTACATAGTTGTTTAAACATTTGTTATACGAAAAAAGCTTTTTTATAAACTTTTTGTTATATGATCCAAATAAAGTTTTCGTTAAATTTTTTAAACATCGTCCCATAATTTTCGCTTACAGTAATAACAATAATGTTAGCATATGAATATGTGAAATACACTTTAGCCAAAAAGCTTATTGTACCAGTAGCCACACTATGAAACAGGTTAACTTGAATAGCATATAACATTGGGAAACGTATACAATACTAAGGACTTTAAACAAAAGAAAAAAATATTTTATAAAAGCTTATAGAAAGCTTTTGGTATTTATATTTAAAATTGAAGTTAGTTTTGTACACACTATTTGAAAATCGCAATTATCAACTTACTACAGTCATCTAATTATAATAATTTTTAATTCTTAAAAGCTCGATAATTTTGAACTATATAATGGATAACTGAACTGCTAAACTGTCTGTCAATTTCTATATTTTGGATTTTAATAGTTTAACCATAAACTACAACAATTATTTTTTCTAGTTCTTCTTAAATAAAACCATAATTTTACCGTCGTCAAACGATATAAATTTTATTAGTGAGATAGGCCACGTAAATGAAGAAACGTTTGTGATTGGGACAGGTACTGATCAAATACCTCTCGGCTATAGATTTTCTAGTGGAGAGGGCGCGTGTCGATGGTATAACAATAAAAATGCGAATTGGTGCTAAGCCACCACGAATTTATTTAAGAGCGACATAGAACAATAAAACTGCCAGGTTAATCGAGTGGTTAACTGATCCAATAAAGAAACAAAATAAATCGAATAGAAATGGATGGTTTAAGAGCCAAACTGGAAAGCGATACTTCACTTACTAGCTCAAAATTCAAAAGAGACTGTTTTTTATAAAGGAATATAGAGTAGCGTCGATGTAACCGACATTAATGCTACTCTCGCTGTCGAGGAAGAAGGTTATTTAACCGATGTTCCCCTTAAAATGTACATCCCTAAATTTGTATACTTCGGTTGACTATAGATTGAGACTCGAGAGCAAGTTGTAGTAAACAGCGTGTTGCCAGATATGGTGCCGAAGTAGTACGATGTGTGACAGTCTTCAGTGTAAATGTTTGGAGCTGGTATTGTCATTAATTTTAGTGGAATAGAATCTACCTACACATCTTACATATATCAGCACTAAATGCATGGATGTGTGTACGATATCGAAGAACAGCAAATAATTCATTTTGAACAACGGACCAATTTATTGATAAAATACTAACAGAGTATTCGCTCGACGATTTTGCTGATCCGTCAAAAGCGACTCTTAGCTAAGTTGGTAATGAATCTGGTTTTAATTTAAATTTGTGGATTTTATTGAGTCGTTTTTCGAGTATTAGAAACCTTCGATTTGATAAAAATCTATAGAATCACCTAGCAATTCTGAAATGTGAACGAAAGGAAGTTTAACGATAAATTTGCCATCAATGTCTCTAGAGAAATTTTAATCGAATTATTTGTCACAATCGGCGTTAGATAATGATCCATTGTTATTGTACGGCATTCCTCTATGTTCCAAAACTGCTCTAAATAGCTCCAAGAAGTAAATCTACTTTCTCACAGAATGACGGAGCGGCTATATAGGCTGAAATTGGAAGGAATTGACTATCTAGAGACATCAATTCGAACTGATGGTTGCATACCTGAAATTCTGCTTAGTAAATGAACGTCAAATTTTGTAGAGAATTGATTTATATGTATCGTAATTGTTGTAGCCCTTGATGACAAAGTAGCAGCACTTTAACTCCTAAACGCTGAATGAATGAATGAGTAATAAAACTCAATTGGGTACCTGAATCGAGTAATGCTCTAGCTACAATTGAATGACCATCTTCATGAGAATGTACCACCAAGCTGAAGCAATGATATACGAATTTTGGTGCAGCGGAACCTATTGAAGTTGTCGAATTCTTGTTGTTGTTAGGTGATATTATACTGGTGATGATCCAGGATTTTGTCTACTACTTCCTGATGCTATGCTGCTTAAATGCAAGGGACTATGATGTTTCATCTTTTTTCAAAGTTTTATGTTGCAGCCCCTTTGCGTTTATCCACAAACATTGCGATAAATTTATGAAATCGATTGATAGAATTGATTGGATTTAACGCAGATTAAACAGTGTATGTTTATTGATTTTATTACTTCGAACATGAATGTATAATTACAACATCCTCGAATGAAGGAAGCACATTCGGTAGTGCTGTTTCTGTCCACTTAGATTTTGTGCGTGAATCGAACTTGGAAACGATTACATATACCAGAAAATTATGAGAATTAAAGTTATCTAGTAAGTTGAGCAATTTTTGGGATGATGGTTTTATCAAAACGCTGAATCAACAAACGTCTAGCTTCAACATAGTTACTCAAAATAAAGTCCCAGTTTTCGAAACATTTAGCTGCGGGGCCTTTAAATGAATTTTTGAGGTTTAATAAAATTTTGTTACATCGTTTTATTTAGAATCCTTTCCATCTAGAATTTTTCATCAGTGAAAGTATCCACCAAAATCTCTGGCAGTTTTTGAATGAATGAACGCTTTTCATTTACGTTGAAAACCGGAATTATCTTCTCTTTAGCAAGATCCACAATCTTGTCTTCTAACTCGCGCCGGTCTTAAGTTATAACGTGAACGGTCTATGCTGGTTCTGATTTTAGCTTCAAATTGTGTTTCGTCTAACGATTCAAGTAGAGTCTCATTCCTTTTAAAATTGTCAAAATTCAATATTAGATCATTAAGTCGAAACTGAACTTGAGTCCTTGGTGCGGTATCCAATTTAAAATCAACAAATTCTGACAATTATTTTAAAAAATTCTCAAAATTTTGTGCATCGTTTTATTTGTGTTTCGTTAGGCATATTGAAAACGAAAAAAACTCAGCAAAACAAAGAACAAACCACAAGGTATAATAGATAACTGCGAAATTACCAATAATGGTTCAATTGCCGAGAACCTGAAACTTTACAAAGCGTTTATCAAGCCCATTGGTATGGGTGGGTGTAAAAGTTTGGCACTGACGGATGAGTAGGAGAGATGGCTCCTTACATTTGAGTGAAGAGTCATGCGTGCGATTAACGATCCAAAACGCGAAGTAGATGGTATATACCGAGCTCCGTACTATATCGAGATCAGAGATCTGATGAAGATCCCCGATATTGTACATGAAGTAATATCTCAATGAGTACGCTAGCTCGGTCACGTTTTGTGTGCTTCTTCAGATTGTCTAAGACAGTATGAAGACCATAAGTTCAGTAATGCCCTTTAAAAACTGTTTAAATAATCAAAGTAAAGTAAAGCGTTCCTCACGAAAACTATTAATTGTGTTTTATGAATTGGTTAAAGTTTGACTGTTGGTTTGAGTCAAATGCCAAGGAATTACTAGATATTGTACCATCTGGATTTTGTCCTCTTGGCCCTCGGAATTTTGTACCCTTAGGATTACGTCCCAATATGTCCGCAACCAAAAATGATCCTTGTCTCTTTATTTTTTTTGAAAGGCCAAATATTTTTGCCTGGAGCCTCAACTGACCTTAATTCACAACTGTTACAGAAAATTTTAAGATTCATTTTTATTTTATAATAAGAAAACTCTACAAATTTGAATTGAGGATCCAAACATACAAAAAATTTGACAACGTCAAAATTAATAAAAATTGATTCAGGTCGCTCCGATAATATTGCTTCAAGCTTCGTTTAAATTTTATCTTACTTAAGGTAAAGTAAAGGAGGTGGTTAATTTTGTTGATGCTCTTGGACACCATAGTTTGTTCTATGTTGATTCACATAAAGGAACTTATGATCTCTTAAACTTCTACTTGTTGCTTTTAATTTAATTGATTTCAGTATGGTGCGTCGATTTCATCCAGTAGGATGTTGCCAATAAACGTAGATTTTAGAATCCCTCGCCTGTTTTGGAGTGTTGTCATGTTGTAGGTTTTCAATCCAATAAGATACGATTTTAATTGTTTCAGATTAAGGTGGTATGGTATATTGTGGTTGTAATCCCATCCACTTTTCCATGTAATGTATATCGTATAAATTTCTTTTGGTTTCGTGGTCATAAATATTCCCTTTATAGTAAAGCACATGTTTTCAACGAAAGTATCCACTGTCCTTGATTTCGAATACTTCTTGTTAAAGTATGCCATTAATTTTATATAATGTTACATAACAGGATTCAGATTCCGATGGAACGTTACGGTCTTGCACTTGTTTATATTGATACTAAGAAGATTAGCTGTTGGATGGTCGAAGTCTTCTTGCTGTTTGTTTGTATCACCATGAGTTTCCACCGTTTTATAGATT
Organism: Tipula unca; assembly: GCA_951394425.1. Classification (NCBI taxonomy): domain Eukaryota; kingdom Metazoa; phylum Arthropoda; class Insecta; order Diptera; family Tipulidae; genus Tipula; species Tipula unca. The sequence goes on along the minus strand of OX596381.1, from coordinate 170,133,788 downwards.
TTAAGATCTTCTGCAAAAGTCAATACCTTATAATGCTATATTACTTCGGTAATCCCATTGATGAAGATTATAAAAATGCAAGGGTCAACATGAGAACCTTGTGGTACTCCGGAGCTAGCTTGTATTAATTTCAATGTTTTATTCTTTAGTTCACCATACTGTATGCGGTTATAGTCCCCACGTTTCGATCGCTACTCGTTTAAGGACCGAGAAAACATTCTTACTGTTTACTACTTCACTTTAAATGAATCAGGTGAATCATTTTATACTGCCTCCACCAGTCACTGTTTATGGCCCACTGCACTTTTTCCTGAATGTTTTGTCGTGAATTTCCAAAAAGCATATAGTTTGAAGTATCTTTCGAAACTGGAAACACACCCCAATGAATCAGCAAGCGAACTATTAAGGCTACAAAAATGTCAAATGACTTCCTACGCCGCCAATGTCATTACTAATACAGATGGATAAAGACCCACATTTATTTCAACATTCAACATACAGAGGCCTATCACAAAATTGGTTCTTTACTTCCTCTACCCACGAAAACACCTTAATTTCTAAAAATTGACTTAATGGGAAATGAAGAAGAGAAGTCGAACATCCGTTGCAAGTACAATAACATTCAAGTAAAATAAGAACGTGCTATCGTAGCCGATTTAGAAACTTGTTTGGCAGAAAAGAACCTTATCCGGTTGTTTAAGAAAGTTTCCAATCAATTACAAAACGTACCTATTAGCGAACATGCACGGCGTTTTAATGCTCCAACCGTGACTGAAGTAGGAACAGTAGTGGTTGGCGATACATTCGAACAACGTGATATACGCATCATGCGGTGCAACAACACCACACAAGTCATTAGTAAATTTTTATCGATTTTTCACTAGCGGAAGTTTTAACCTATCTCTATCTCTATATACATACTTACATTATAAATCAGAAAGCCTATCGGTTTACTGTCTGATCATGATAAACCTTAGACCGCTAAACCAATTGTGACGTAGTTTACCCCAGTCACCAGTGTATTGAGAATTTTCTTAGAAATATTTAGGCTAAGTCTAATGATAATATTGGTGCCTGAACATATGTACATGAGCCAAAACAGAATAAATTGTGTGAAATTAGAATATAATAACTTACAATGCGTCTGTGGATGCTCAGGACATGCAGAGTATTCAGAGACAACCCGCGATGGCTCATGAATGGTGTCATTGTGTATCTGAAACAGTATTGTCCATCCACGACACCCGGTTCAACTACCAAACGCCTCTTTTTCCCTCAGATTAGAGGGAAATATAGCTGTATCACATTTATGTTACCTCCTCTTCACTGGTCAAACCATCCTCTGCTTACCATGAAGCGTTAAAGGTACTTAACATCGATCTTACTAAAATCGATCAGGTTATCGAAATGGGAAGTTCCCATAAATTTTATTCTGCTGTACGCTAGACTAGGACAGGTGCAGAGCAGAGATGATGGCCGGGGACACCCAGTCTGCTCGCACGCACCCCAATGAGACAATGTATATATCAGTTGGCCGGATCTGGACCGGTCAAGTCTAGGCCAGATTTGCCTGGTTATTACACACGAACTGGCGTTAGACCATCTGTTGTCCACAGGATCGAAGGTGTGAGATGAAAAAAACTATCCATGGCTTGGGTTGGTGTGCTCCTGAGGGCACCACTTATACGTTATAAGCAGTTGGTTCTTGGGATTTCATCAATAGTTTCAGATTAGCCATAATTTTTAACGCTGGCCATAAAACGACAACCCCATACATTAATAAAGGTTTGATCACTGAGATGTAGAGCCAGTGTACTATGCCAGTGTACCCATCTCTTTTCAATGGCATTTTTACAGGAGTAGAGCGTTACAGTAGCTTTCTTTAATTTTTCTAAGATATTTGCTTGTTGTCCAAAAGTAGCCCGAGGTATTTCGCTTTATCGATAAATATGAAACAAGTATCATTTAATATTGGCGGGTTACATTGAGGAAGTCTGTGCTTCCTGGTTAAATTAATAAAATTGTTACATGTAGGAGTGCGTCAACCCCACAGTACATGTAGGTATATATTCTATTCTCGATAAATACTCACAAGATAATCCAACTGTTAACAAGAATAGAAAACTTTTTATTTGTAAAATTTTCATTCGTTCACAGATGCGTGCCGTTTTACTGTCTTCGGCGATATAATAAGGAATAACAATTTTTGTTTATCTTATTTAATAAAAAATAAAAGTTAACATTTTCTTTAAAAGTTTAAAAGTTTTCTGTATACACACTTTTCGCTACAAAACGAATTAAAACTTTACAAAAAAAAAATTGTTGACGTTTCAAATTAAAAAATTATTGAATACAGGTATATGGGGTAGGTGAGCTTTTTAGAGGAAAACTAGCAGATTTTCTAGTAAAATATTATGGATTATCCAGAACAAATTGAAATAGGATATAGCTTTTAGAAAATTTGGACGCCATACAGACGTTTGTATATATTGTTCCCCTGTAAATAATGTAACTTAATTTAGGACACAAACATGTTTTAGATAAAGATTTTTATAAAAAAAAGCTCACATTACACAAAATCTGATACGTTATATAATAAATAAAATAAAATACATGTGGAGGCGTTAAATACAAAATACTCAAGATTTATATGCTCGTGTGTATGTATATATCGTCACCAGGAAACATATGATGAGGAGAAATTATATGTTCAGCTATAATGTGTATCCAGCATCCCGCGCATGACTTTATTTTTATTTTTTTTTCAGTTCATCTCCCCATCTCGTACGAAGAATATTATGCTCCAAATATATTTATATCTACGTACCGTATTCAGCATCATCGTCTAAACAATTTTTGCTCAACTTTTTTGAATTCGCCCAAATTTTGCTATACGACATGGACTTTAGTATATAATTCGAGTTCATCACGTTACGACTTTTAAGTGAAAATCAGTCCGATATCCCCCTGATAACAAATAAAACAATTTTTTTTTTAAAATAATTAATTATCTGAGTTTTGTCATTAATCTATAAATAAAATGTAAAAAAAAAAAAAAAACGTATTCGGCTACATTCTGTATTCTCGTACCTATAGTATGCAAAATTTTATCTGTACAGTGTAGTGTGTTCAACAACAACACACGCCAATCGAAAATAAATTTAATCAACTCAATTTTTCAATGTTAAATTTAGTATTTTTAGTAATTCGTGTCTAGTTTAGTGATGTCAAGTGTATATACATATAGATGTGAGTGCTATAGAAATATCTAAAAGTGTTTAGTGAATTTTTGAGTGGAAGTTAAAAAAAAATTGTTTTTCAAAATTTATAAAATTCGTCAATCGCATCATGTTTGAGTGCAAACGAAATTTAGTGTTAAAAATTATACTATTATTGTTTGTGTGGTATCCAAAATTGGCGATCGGTATGAACGTTACCGAAGGTAAAATAATGCGAACAAAAGTGGGTGACATTATATTAGGTGGTATATTTCCGATGCACGAACATTTGAGCACAAATCCGGAATATCCGTGCGGCATGGTCAAAGAGGAGAAGGGTATTCAACGGCTCGAGGCAATGATGTACGCAATTGATTTAATTAATAATGATACGAATATATTGCCTAACATGACAATCGGATATTTAATTATCGATTCGTGTAGTAGTGATACATACGCACTTGAACAATCGATGGAATTCGTACGGAACTATATGAATAAGGTAAGAAAGGATTTTAGGACAACTAAATATTTAAGGCCATAAATATACATAAAAAAATTAGGGTCAAGGTTAATGGATTACAATTTTATGGATTATCTTTTTGCGTATATACATGAATATAGTGATTTGCCTCTTATTTTATATTTCGACGATTTAATCTAATGTATATAGAGTTCATGTTTTAGGATTATCCATAATCTCAAATTGACATATTTATTTTGTGACTCGATTTTTTTTCGGTTGGTTTTTTGGTTCTAAGCCAAAAAAGTTGTTACATTATGTATACTTTTCGTATATAATGATATGATTGATTATGTTAACTCTACTCAGTCTCAGAAGAAAAAAAAATTTCAACATTTTATATCTGAACTTCGGGGCGCAAAAAAATGTAACACAAAATATTCGAAACTCATAATTTTCCTGGAATCTAATCAAACATTTCAATTATGTTTACGATTTATTTTTGAAAATTCTGCGAAACAAAAATTAATTACTCGCCCCAAATATAATAGAAGAAATAATTTCATAATTTGAATTTTTTAATTATGTAATTGAAATTCGGGAAAACATATAGATAAATAATACACGTATTTGCAATTGATAATAGCCCCGAGCCGTTTACTCAATGGTTATGAATTCAAAAATTAATTTTTAAAAATTTCTTTACAATTTTTAACTTAAATTGACTTAAGCGAAAGTAAAAAGCGTTCACTTTATATAAATTGAAAATACTTTTCTCTAACGCAAACTTTACGTTTCACATTGAACCGTGATTTGAATGTTTTGAATGAAAACGAAAAAATACTGGACCGCTTCATAAACTATTGGATGGCTTTTTTGGAGACCTCTGTTGTTTATAGCACATCTAAATTCAAATTACCTTATTTTCGGCTAACTGTATTATCATACAAATATCCATGAAGATGACCTTGTAGGTTTCTTCGACAGTTAACATACTTCATTATTTTTTAAAGGTATATAGGCTTTATTCTTGTTGAGTGCTTTTGGGTGCCCCAACTATATAAGTTTAAGATTTAATAAAAAACAAAAGATTTTTCTCAAACAGTATTTTGAAAAATTTTGCCCAAAACTCTTTTATATTTGAAGACCCAGGATCTATTGTCTTCTGGATCTATTGATTGGATTATGAGAGTCTCGTCATTGTAATCAAATCGGCTTATAATTCGTTGGCTGAGTTTTTTCGTAATAATTTTTAAAATTTTCTTTTATGAAAAGATTACTGTGCACAGATAAGCAAAACTTTTTGATAATTAATTCAGCCATAGGTCGGAAATAAATCAAACTTAAATCAATAAAACTATTTATTTTTATCTTCCGTTTTGAACGCCTTATTTATTTTTTCGAGTGAAAACTTATGTTTCAAAGGGTGCCACTGCTCTATAATACGAAAATTTACTGTTTTTAGGGCCTAGTTGAGCAAAATTTTAATAATTTTGTGGTTCGGTACATTGAAACGATTTGAAATCATTTTTTGATTTAAAATATTTCGCGTTAATTTTTCGATAACACCTGTGAGCACTGTTGCTTAGAGCAATGCTTGTATACCGGCAGATTTGCCCATCTGCCCCAAAAACCAATTAAATTATTAGATCGGATTTGATGACTGTCAAAAAATTTAGAAATACAATACTGATTGGGTATCTGAGTTTTCAAGTTTCAGCATAGCGGCCAAACATTTGTTGGAGCTCATCGTAAGATAATTTATTGATACCTACTTCTGCAAATAAGTTTGTTATAGTATCAGCTACTTTAGTTCGACTAAAAGGGCACCTACTTCTGGCAAGAATGCTTTGGCATTTACTTACCGGTAGATGAATGACACTTCACTTATTTCCAGTGCTCCAAAGGAACTATAGCCTGAGAGTCCACCAAATTCCATACAAATTTATTGGCTTGAGGCTTTACCTGAAGTTAGTTTTTCAACGTTTACGTATATACCTAACAAAAAACAAACAACCCAAAAATGGAAGTGAGCGATACCTGTTACGAAAATTTAATTCATTTTTAGGCCATACATATTGAAATGGCACATAATTTTGATTAGTGATCCAGTTCAAACCTCCAAAAAATATTAATAACTTGCATCTAGCGCATGTAGCGTCTTTATAAGCTGAGATTAGTCTATAACATTTCAGTCTATGTCAACTAAAAGTTTCTATGAAAAAGTTTATGCATGTACATTTCGTAACCCAAGAACTTAAGTGTCAAACAACATAAACCTGAAATTGAGAAAAATAATTAAAATTATATTGACGTATAGCTAGGTTTCAGATAAATTGGACTTACATGTATCTCAAAATTGTTAAATCATTCTTCTTTAATTGCACTATGTACCGAATCAGCCTCTTATAGTTGTGTGTGCCCACGTTACGAATATTTGTGAGATAGGACAAAAAGAACAGACCACGTTAATCTATTTTTGGTAATTTAACTCTTCATTAAAGACTTTGTAGTGCATATTCTGCTTTACTAGTGTTACATTACACGACTCTTTGTACAAATTTTTTGTACCGATAAGTTTGAACCTAGATATTGGTGTTTTCACGACAGTAGTCGAGGAACACTATTAATAGACACGAACATGGATTGCCAGTAGTTTCATCGAAATATTTTCGTCGAAACATCGCATCCTTCTTGGACTAATGTCCAGCGTGTTCAAAAAAATTGTTTGCAGACTCTAGCCTGTCCCTGTTCATAACTCAAAAAATAATTAAATGTAAACTGTTGACACTTATTAGACTTAACCTGTTACATTTCACTTTCTTTTTCGAGATGGTGGGCGTACTTTTTAAAACGATTTTTTAAATAGGTTTTTTTAAAACTTTCTTATCTTAACCATGGTTTTCGCTGCAAATTTAAATAAATAATGTTAGGTTTTGGAAATAATCATTTCGTATTTTTACCTTTGTAAGGGACTTCCCTTAGTTGATTTCTTTTTGTCCACACGCAAAATCTCTTAATATTTTTAATTCCATTCCATATGTCCACTAAAGCAGTTTCATTTTTTCGATCAAGCGGTACTGAGTTTGTTCTAGTGAAATGCAAGCCATTCATTCAGTTATTTCGGAAAACGCACACTTATTTTGTGTATACCCGGTCGTCCTGTTGTTGTTGTGGTTCACTGGATTTCCAGTGGACTGAAATTCGATGTTTCTGTTTGAATATAATTTGGTTGAAATTTTTCGTTAAAATTATTGTTTGCTATTAAACAGGTTGAACCCTCTTCTACATTTTCAGGGATGGAAATCAAAAATATATATTTTTATAATTTTCATTAAATATTTAAATAAATTCAATTAAAAATAAATAAATTATTTCAGGTTTCGAATTTTCATTAGCTCTTAAAGATTGATCAGTACGTCATACAGTTTTTTTCATACTAACCTTCTTCATAACTTTTCGAGCACCCAAAATAAGCTTTATGATATTTAATTCCCAAAATAAAAAAAACTTTAAGCTCATCAATTAGCGGTCAAAGAAAATTATTAAAACATTTTCGTTAATTAAATCCAATTTATTTTGCTGATAGGAACGGCATCAATATTAAAGTCCAATACAAATTTTTCCGATAAAATTTCGACTGGACTGGATAACATAGTGTCTAAGCCGCTAGATATATAGGGGGTCGACGTTTTCCCTATTCTCAATTTAGCTAGTCACTTGTAGAGATTGATGTCAGTCGATCACTCACTATTTCATTATTTTAGTCGTTGGAAATATGATCAGGTACGGAGTTTGCAAGCTTTATTGGAACCGTTAATTATGACGAAATGGTAATAATTGCTATTGTGCGGGAACAACGATTCATTAAAATAAAAGTACATCCACTTCAATCGAACAGTCAAACTAAACTAAATGATCCTTTTCGGATGTATGACGTAAAATAAAATAGGAAGAAAGATTTTTTTTTTCAATGTCATCGGCTTGGAAAAGGAAAAATTTTGAAGAAACATTTTATGCAACAGTTTATGTTTGTTTCGTCTTTCCCACATTTTACAATTATTATTTACCACCTATCAAATCATGCCCACGTGCTTTTTTTTGGATTTATGTTTTCCTTGATCATTTTGTGCAGGTTTTTCAATCGTTCATTGGGATTAAATAAATTACTGAGGACTTTATCTACCGAATGGGGAAACATGAAAGTATAGAGTTTTTATTTTTTTTTTGAAGCGTTCCACAGAGAGTAATCTGTACCTTTCGTTTCTGTTATCCCGGTGAAATAGATCTGGTCTCCCTCATAACGTTCCTTTATTACTGCGTTTTTCAAATTATTGATGGCTGCGCTTAGAACGATTTAACATTAAAATGTCTCCAATATTCTGAGATGGATTGTGGTACTTCATGTGAATGTTAGGTTTTGAACCGCCCCTTCACTTTTCATCTCCTCTTTTTAATGGGATGGCTCATGGACATTCCCTTGTTACTATATATTTTGAAATTGTGCCCAGTTTTCATGTTTTAATGGCAATTATACAACTTACGTGCTTAGTCTTATTGGTAAATGATTCAAAAAAAATTTAAATTGGTCGCTCTTAATTGAGTGCTTGCGTGGGCAATAAACTGCAGATATGTTGCATTTGACACATCACTTTATCCAAACGTACAGTAGTTGCTTGAATATGTTGTTCACAATACTGTTGGAGTTCAAATACTGTATCCTTTAAACTTAAAGACGCTCAGACGTTTAAGAAATTAGTGCTGGCTCGTTGTCATTCCAAATAGCCAATTTAAGTTCATTCAGTTTTTATTTTAAAATCATAAAAAATTACTTTAGGTGAGAATGAGCGATTATTCGAAAGAGTATTGACCTAAAATAGTAAAAGAAAAGTTCATACAAATCTTTTCAATCGCAAAATATTTGAGCTATGATATCTCTCATTCAAAATTCAACCAAAACTTATTGTTAAAATAAAAGCTTGTCTACCTTATAGATGATAATACAAAACTAAATCTAAACTTTTATAAATATAAAGTTTCAGAACAAAAAACAAAGCTGGTATAAAAAGTTTCTTTTCAAACACTAACTTCGAACAATCAGAGATGCAACCAAAAGTCAATCATTGTTGTTAATTTTAAACAAATTAATGCAATTAAGACGAAAAACATTTCTAATTACCACAAAAATAAAAAAATAAAAACTTGAAAATAATTTTTCTGGTACATAACTTCTAAATGAACAACTTATATCTTTACAGAACTATAACTATAAATCACATACACACACACACTCACACATATATAGAACAAAAAAAACTATTATTTTATATAAAATATAATTAAGATTTCTATTAATTTTCATTCTATTCATTACCATAAATCATATAGATATTACAGAGTATAATAGAAATTTAATTGGGTCAAATATCTTAAGATGATACTATTGTCATCATGCAATATATTATATTACATTATATAATAGAATACTGCTTAGATAAAATGTGGGGTATAATTAAAATTGTATGTATGTATGTATGTATGATATATGAATTTTCTATATTACTGTCGCATTATTTGTTTAGAATATACCATTTACCTACATCAACAATTGACTTTACGTATACGTATAAATATATACATACTGAAGCTGAAACGGATCCTAGACATATAAAAATAAGAAATATACCTTCCTTATATAGTTTTTAGTATACATACTTATTCAATAAAATGTAATATCACGTAAGATTTTATCGAAATATTCGAACATATTAAAATTTTTTTTCTTATATATAACATCTTAATATACATATACCTATATACACACATACATACTCGTTTCGACACATATGATGAATTTTATTGATCTATAAAAAAGTAATACTTTTACTTAACTGTTTGTTCCCCATTTAGATTTATTACTTTGCCTCCTACACACATGTACATATACATATACATATATACATATATTTTATGAAGGTAGATACAAATTTTTTCATCTACTCAAAGGCTTCAAAAAAATTAATTACAAAATATTTAAATGAACAAAATACGTTTTTCTCAGGTTTCAATTATATTAATTAAAATTAAAGAATGTTAGTTGATAAATAATTCTTATTCTTATTGGAATTCGAAAACGAATCCATTCAAATTTTATTTATTTAAATAACTTTTAAAAATAATTTTCCAGATAGCTTTAGAAAAATTACCAAAGAGAACTTTTGATCAAAATCCGAATGATAATTTTACGCATAACCTGTTTCCATCGTTTTCCTTTAGTCAAAAGCGTTTTATTGCGCTCTTTGCAGTCGCTATATACTCGTGCATGTTCATGATTTCTCTATATCAAAGAATCGCAAACAAAAAAAAATTATTTTGCTTTTTTTAAATAAAGAAGATGAATTCCAACATTTCGTTAATAATTTTAATAAAATTAATAAATACAAATAAAAACATTAAATTAGCGTTGTCTTCTTTGAAGACACCAAGGTCGCCTTTAGTCAAAGTATATTTTTTTTTTGAAATGCGGTCAAGCATATCATCATAGCCTGTTAGATTACGCGAAAGTTGACTGATTAAGGAGAAATGTTTTAAGTTACCGAGCCAAATTCAAAATATTTAATTTTACAGCGAAGCTTCGATTATCTCAACCATTGTTACATAATTAATTTATAAAGCGATTTATTTGTTGAACACCCTGCACTTAAAAAAAAATGGTCGAATTTTTTTTTAGAATCGTTAAAGTGAACCCTTTAAAAATGTATAACACTTTGGAGAAATCCTTAATCTGAGAACTAAAAAATACAGTTCGTCGAAATATTTTTGGTCCATCGAATCCGGATTTAAACCGAAAATAAATAAATAAAAAATATTTGTACTCCCAACTTAACATACCGTCGGAAGTGTTCTGTAATTCGATTATCTAATCGATCCTCGCCACGTACACACCATTTTGGTTGAGTTCGTGCTGCAAACGTGTTATGGCTAAGCTCACCTTTTCAGGGTTAGTTTTTATTTTTAATGAATTAGGCAGATATGGTTTAGGACCATACAAAAGTTTAAATGGCATATACGAGTATGACGTGGACGAATAAGGAGTTGAATTAAAGTTTCAAGTAAGTACTCCGTAAATGTACGATCCGATCGGTCAAGCGCCCCGTTTGACTGAGGGTGGTATGCCATAGTTTTTAGCTGTTTTATCTTCAATAATCTACATACGTTAGTAAACAATTCGCTCATAAAATTAATTCCCTGATCAGTCACTATACTCTCAGGTGTACCAAATTGACATATAAAATATTCAAGATACTGAATCACTTTCTTGGTCTTTCAATGGAACAGCAACTGATAACTTTGTCAAGGCATCTTGCATGAACTTGAAACCTTCCTAGGTAATGGTCCTCTACATGGTAATATTTTTTTATTAATACTTTATTCTTTTGGCAAACTTCACATTTCCGTATGAACTTTTGGAATGGTGCTGAGCATTTTAGGAAACAAGTAATAACATTTAATTCTATGTAGGGTTCGGGTGATACCTAAATGTCAACACAATGGATTAGTATGGATATTACGTATTGTATTGTTAATTTGGTTTTCGTCAGAAAGATATACAATTGTATTTTGATTTTGTGACTCAGATGAGGGCATAAAAGAGTGTGAGTCAGGATTTGAAATGGGTTGGATTTTATTCGATTTTCGGGAAGTTGTAATTTTATCTTCATTAGATGACTGACTTGGATCTAATGAATTGGGATTAAGAATTGGATATTTTGGATTGAGATCTGGTAATAACATGGACTTCAGGTTCATAGTTGGTGATTGATCATTAGAGGTGATGATTCGGCATTCGTGTTTGATTTCCCAGCTTTATAGATCACATCATAGTCAAATTCATCCATGTCGACACGCCAATGAACAAGTCTTAAGGATGAATCTTTGGTTTTGGTAAGCCACATGATGATCAGTGCGAATAATAAAGTGGCGACCATATAGGTAAGGACAAAACCTTTTCACTGTCCATATAATTGCAAAGAGTTCTCTTTCGATAAGACTATAATTCCTCTCTGCTGTATTCAATACTCTGCTTGCATAGGCAATAGGCAGATCAACAGATTCGTACGCTTGAGATAAAACTATTCCAATGGCAACTTCGCTGGCATCAGTAGTAACAATAAATTTCTTGTTATAGTCGGGATATTGAAGCATAGGATATGTATTTTAATAATTCAATTTATCGAATGCTTCTTCACAAAATTCATTCCATTCGAACGGAACATTCTTTTTCAATAGTTTTGTAAGCGGTTCAGCTATATGTGAAAAATACGGAATAAACCGACGTTAGTAACTGCATAATCCAATAAATGACTTGATTGCCTTCTGAGACGAAGGTCGAGGATAGTTTAAAATAGCAGAAATCTTTTGAGGATCCAGTTTCATACCTTGGCTTGTAATAATATGGCCAAGATAGATTATTTCTTTTTTGAGAAATTTACACTTGCTTATGTATACAAAACATTTAGTACCAATTAAACCAGTAAGAATATTATTCATAATGCGCTGGAAACTGGACGGTACACCGTTTAACCCAACTGGCATCCTTTTAAATTGGTAATGGACTAATCGAGTGCTAAAAGCCATTTACAATTTGTCAGCTGGATCGAGCGGTATTTGACGATAGATACCTTTCAGCGAGATCCAAAGTCAAGAAATAAGTACACTTCCCAAGTTGATCTAATATGTCCACTATGTTAGGTAGAGGAAATACATCGGTAATAGTGATATCATTTAGACGTCGAAAATCGGTTACTACTCTCCAACGCTTATGGTTTACATCTTTAGACTTTAAAGGTACGATCAATAAAGGGGAATTCCAAGGACTAAAGCTGGGTTCAATTATTCCGCTCTTTAACATTTTATCGACTTGATTGTTTATCTCTTGTTTCGTGGATTGTGGTAAACGATAGAGTTTTATATTTATTGAACGTGAATTTGGTAATAATGGAATAACATGAACACCTTCTTTTGAATTTGAGAGAGTATCTCCTGGTAAATGAAAGACGTCATTAACACGACGACACATGTTCAAAATTGTTGTTTTTTCACCTTCATTCAAACCGTCAAAATCAAGATTATTTTCCAATAAATTTAATCTGTTGTCTAATGGATTAGACCAAGACTAATTGAAAAACGTATGGAAGTCATGTCAGATTTGTCGATTAACACTTCGACGTTTCGTTTCTCATCGAGGATATTGTTTCAATATATATTTAGGTAATGCAACGAATTTTATTGGATCAAAAGCCGAATTGCAAGATCTCAGGAAGTTATTCCTCTCCGAAGCCAATCATAATGAGATTTTAAAATATTGTGTTGTCCACGGTATCCAATGGCATACAATCACCCCACGATCTCCCCATTTCGGCGATTTGTGGTAAGCGGCTATAAAAAGCGCAAAATATCATCTTAAAAGAGTTCTTTTCACACTAAAGGTATCCAGGTGGAAGCGTGAGTATATTGGGTATATGTCTACCGACTAAAACGATTACGAATGTCTTACACCAATACATTTTTAAATTAGACAACCGATGACATTCCCGATCCATCTTTATCACATCTTGATTGTAAGCGGCTAAGTCTCCACCAACGCTATTCTGGAATTAACTGTTTTTATTTTAGTTTAGAATCATAGTTTTTTAATTTGCAAAATAAGTCGTGGCCCATATAAGTGTAATGTAATTTTCTAATATGTACCTCCAAATTATGTATTAACAAATTAATTTCACTTGAAGACAAATCCTTTATTTTAATGGAGCACATTGACCTTTATCGAAAATTAATTTTATAATCCTCTTCCCTACCAACATATAGAATTTCATCTTCATTGGAACTGGCCTAGTTCCATTTATGTTGCTCAATGTCATGATTTTGCTAATTGGCCATACAAAGGGTCACAAAATAAGGACAACTCAGGTGTCGCGACTACTACTATGTTGTGATACGTGGATAGTTTGTAATATTGCAATAAGTTCATCACATCATCTGTAAAAATAACTGCTCCACTGAATTTTATGTTTATTCAAACTTATTGCTTTGTAGGATATGATAAATGAACCAGGTAGTAAGACTCTAACGATCCGCTAAACTCTTTGGATTGTTTTTTCTTGGTAAGATTTATTGATCTGTTTTTTCCAGTGTTGACATAACGTTATTGTTACATAATCGGGAGATGAAAAACCATTTTCGCATCTCGCCTCTGTTGGGATTCAAACTTGATACCTCCCGATCAAAAGATTGCAGCATTAACCACTGCACTATTTGCTCGGTTAGAAGATTTTGCTCAAATTATTTTGACAAATTTTCGTGAATTTTTGGCCACGGCTACAGGTCCGTCTTTTAATTGGCCATCTGCTCACTGCATAGCTCCATGCTAGCCTGTACTAACATGAACGAGTTCTACATTTCTACAGAGGGTAATAGATGTTTTGCCCGCCTCTGTTGGGATTCGAACCCGTTACCTCCCGATCCAAACACCGCAGCTTTTGCCACTGAGCTTTTTGCTCGGTAAATCGAAAAGAAATCGACATTAGAAACAATTTCCGAAATAATACCCCAACTGTCACATGCCAATACTTCGATAAATAAAATTTCATCGGATTCTCAAAAATTCGTCAAAATTTATAAAACTCAATAAAATATTTAAAATTTAAATTCCTCAAAATATTAACAAAATTATCAGTTTTAAAATAATGTATTCTGCACAACACATTTGAATCTGACAATATTTTTCAAACAAACCTAAGCAGATGCTAATTTTTGTAAAAGCAAAATCCCTTGCCTAATTTGTGGGTTAAGTAAGAAAGTTCTTAGGGTCAAGTCATTATATATCTTATTCCACATATTGCTGCAGTTTTAATTCAAATTGTCATAACTATATCAGAGATGCATTCAGAATTTCACCCAAGATATTGAATTTATATTCAATGGATCCAACGTGAACCGCACGTACGTATGTATGTATTAATGATTCAGACATAGATCGCAAATTAAAACAAAAATATTTCATAATTTTGTAAATTTTATTTCCAAATTCTAAACATTTTTTAAATTTCAAAAATTTGTTGTGGAAAAATTAAAAATTCTTGAAATTTACCAATTCACAATATTTTATTAAATTTGAAAATTCAACAAATTCCGTAATAGAATTTTACGTATAGGTAACGTTTCTAAAGATAAAAATGTAAATTTGAATATTAAAGCTCATAAAAATCTCCAGGTTACGGTGAACATTTTTTTGAAATTTAGCGCATTCCTCCAATTTTTTTGATATTCGAGTTTCCCAAATTTAGAGGACTTAGCAATTGAAATTACCATGATTTATGGAATTTCAGCAAGTGGAATAAGTATCCACCTG
This sequence comes from Tipula unca, assembly GCA_951394425.1. Classification (NCBI taxonomy): domain Eukaryota; kingdom Metazoa; phylum Arthropoda; class Insecta; order Diptera; family Tipulidae; genus Tipula; species Tipula unca. Next base: position 170,118,697 of record OX596381.1, on the reverse strand, counting down.
AGAAATTAGTTTAGTTCTGAAACGAATTTCAACCGATTTAATCTCGTAGAGTGAACCAAAAGGATTTTATTTTAACAATTTGGAGAAATTACTAATATTCGTAGATCGGTCAGTTAATATCTGTTAGTTATCTGTGGATGACCTTCGCAACCTATCTCATCATATTGTTTGATACAAGCTTCGTAAGGTTTCGAAAACTAACAAAATATTGATTGTTTGTAAAATCATAGCTGTACAAGTCAATGATGTTTTTATATGTAAATCAAGTGCAAATCATACCAAGCAACCCAACCTTTTATTTCGACTGACTGCATTAACATTAAGATACTTTTCTGCTGCTGAATTAAAGAGATTACGGTTTTTTAAAACCCAAAATTTAAATTTGCATACGTTGATGAAATTTCAAAGATTTAAAAATATTTCTTTCAGGATATCGTTATAGGAAGCACTCAAATTAAAATAAAAAAATTGTAAGTGAAGATTCTGTATATTTGAAAATTTCGTTATATATGTAACTGAACTCTTTAAATTGGTGTTTTATTCACTTGACATTTCGTTATTTATTACGCCTAAAACAATAGCCTTATGAATAAAAATGTTACCTATATGTAACTCAAAGTAAGTTTGAAGAAAAAACAGCTTTAACTAAATTTTAACCGTTTAACCGTTTTCGAGCATAAACAGATATAGTGGGAAAATATCTAGAGGCAAGTAGAAATAAACGAGCTTGTATTAAAGTTTTTCTATTTAACGAAATGCTTTTATTGCTGTAATCAACAAAAAAAAAGTAAACTCTATTTATAAATTTGTCTATAAACAAAATAAAAATTGTTGTTTCACCCACTACTATATAGCAACGGTGCAATGTCTTATTTATGCTAGAAATAAATATATACGAAAAAATATATAAAATAAAATAAAATTGGTGAGCTTTCAGTTGTGTCATTCCTAAAAAAATAAGGTTAAAGTATAGATGTAGTATATAGTTTATGTAGCAAAAATTATTATAAGATTTGTGTCGCTTAAATACGAGTATTGAGAGCAAGTAGTCTAATTTATTTGTCTCCCCGCATTTCAATTCTTTTATCTCCGGATTTTAACGACAAAAAAATAAATTTCATCAGCGAATCCATAATATTTTGTTTTTTATTTGTGTTTACTTCAAGGAAACCCAAAAATTGTGTTACGCATAAAATTTATAATATTTTAGCCACTTCAACCGAAAAAATGGTAAAAATCAACAAAAATCTAAAAAACTTATTTTTGTCAGCCTACGACAATAAAATAAATCGTGACAAACACAAATTGAAATTTACTAAATTTATAATATTGATTTTCTCTTCCTGCTTGCAAAAAAAAAAAACTACTGTCTTAGAATATTTGAGTATATACTATATACGTATGCACTATTTGTAGTATTATATAGTTAGTCGAATCAAAATACGTGCGGATAGATGAAATTCACGCGACATTATTACAGTATTCCAATCGCGATTTTCGTGTCGCATGAAAATGGGCAGACATCTTTATTGGTATTTTATGGAAATTTATTTGAAAATTAAAAAATTTCGTATATACGATCGATTGGGAAATTTATGAAAATGGCCATCCCTGTGAATGCGCGAACAAATATTTTGTATTTAATTTTTTTGCTAAATTGCATATTATATATTCCGTTTATTTTAAAAACTTGAGTCCTGAATAAATTATTTTAACATAATTTTTTTGTAATTTCTATTTGTGAGGGGTATATCTAACATTGAAAATCGATTAGGAACGTTACCGATATAAAATCTATAGATTGTATACAATGTAACAATTTACCTCGTTCTTTATATTCTAATTATGAGTAACTAAGTCTTGTAAATTGTACTCGTCTAAATAAAAATAAATATCCGTTCATTTTGAAAACTTTAAACTATCTAGAAAAGTTGATTGATTTCTGAGAGATGCTGTATAAAGTTTCTAATTAAAATAACAAGTAAAATTAAAAGCGCGGATAGGTGATTTTCGTCTCTTTGTCTCATATTTGTAATTAAAACTTTAACTTTTTATTACAAGAGTTTTTTATTGTCAAAACAAACTGTTTACAACAATATTTACAATTTCTTCTCATATCACCTAAATTCTTTAAGAAAGCTTTTTAATTGTTTTTATATCAAGCCGTCTAGAATTTTGTAGAGTCAAGGAGCTTTACCTGCTCATAATCGGTGTACAATTTGAGTTTATTATGAAGTAATGTTATATTGTCCATTCACCGATGTTAATATGACAAGTTTGACTATCGTACTCCATATCTATGTATACTGAAGCTTATTTTAATGGCGTTACATTTATTATCATTTAAATAGTTTTGGGTAAATGGGTATAGCTCGGTAAAAGATTTTATTTATCAAAATATAGGGAGCATGATAAAAAATGCAGATAAGCTAATGCGAACCCCTTGCTCATACGCCTACCTAAAATCTGGGTCTATATATACAGATGAAATTAATGCGTAAATTGCATCTTGTGCATATTTGAATCTTTGATTAAAAATTATGTTCGCGAAGAGTTTTTTAAACACATTTTACAATCAGACTATATACCATGGGTAATTTTTAATTTAATACGTTGTATCGATCACAACATAGTGGCGGTTTTACCATCTGCGAGGCCACTCAATTGTGAATAAAATAGCCAATTTCGTACTAGATAACAATAAACGAAACCTCTGTTATTTGCTCGTATGTCGTATATCGATCGTTTCACTTAATACTCTTTTCTTTTCACGTATAAACTGATCAATATAATTTTGCCCACATAAAGATCACGATGGTACAGCTCCCAATTTTAGATCTCTATATAGGTAATCGCAGATTATTTCCGAATAAAATTCTTGCTTGTATGACAGTTGAGTTATGTCCCAAAATGACTAATGCAATTATTAACCAATGCGTCAGCTATCGTTATTGCCTCCTGATTGGGTATGGGGTACACCTCAGTCTATTTGCTGAAATAGTCCATTATTACTAGCACATACTTGTTACCAATATCTGTAGCCCGAAATATTCCCCAACTTTGCCGTGCCGAACCTTTTACCGCCGCACACTAATCACATTTCTGACACTTTTCTGATTAGAAGAAACGTTGACGTATTTTGGATAGTGTTTTGTTAATTTAATAGGTTAATTAGTTGGCCCCAATTTGCTCCTTCGTGATCCTCCTAGGCACCACTTTTACTGATTGTTTCAAATGGCAGTTCTAGCTTTTCCCATATTCCCTTTACTGTGGGCCTCTTATTTGTAATTACAATTCACGTGGGATGACTTCCTTTTTCCTTAAATTGCATGATTATGGCCAAATCTGAATCCGCTAGCTGCTCGTGACTGGCCGTTTCATCGGTCCACTCCTTATCAGGTCGTGCTTGCATAAGCCTTATGTTGCTACTGTTTTCTTGGTTTGCTTTTCTCCGATGTTCTATCTGGTAATTGTAACTATGAACACGTTCGATCCACCGTGCTACTTATCCTTCCGGATTCTTGACCTGCAGCACCCAACGTAATGTCCCATGGTCCGTCCGTATATAGAATTCTTCGCCAAAGAGGTAGTTATGAATACGTTTCACACATCCCACTATAACCAAAAATTCATTCCCATCACTGTGAAGTCGTCCAAATATGCAAGGCATGTCTTCCAACGTACAGTTGTGCTTAATTTTTCTGGTTCATGGTTAGATTACCAGGCCAGTTCTGTATGAGGGGTTCTACTATTTGTTTCTGTCCGTGCGTATTGGTATTTCTAACCGGATTCTTCTGCTAGCATTTCATTATTGTCGACACCTCTTCACATTTACCTATAACTTTTCCTTTCTTAATTGTTCTAGTTTTATCTGAAAGGTTTAGGGTCATATTTGATACCCTATAATCGTTATCCCATCGTACAAATGTTCTCCCTAACAAAATTCTTTTGGTTTCACTTTCTCCTTCACTGGCTAATACAACCCGTCACCTGGATGACCCAGAACTTCCCTCTAATCTTCCCCACACTCTGATTCTTGTTTTTGCATCGTCTATTTGAAGTGGTAATTCGAAACTATCGTATTCCGATACTCTTTGTCCAATAAACAAAACGAACAATTTCAACCACTATATTCGTGACAAGTACTCCGTGTTGGAACTGATATTTTTCAATATCTTTATATTCGTAATCTTCTTACTCGTTATGTTTGCACTTTCTCCTCTGGACGTTCATAAGTTCAATCTATCAGTTGGTTGAATTCTGTACTAGATTAGATTTTTACGGACAAACGTGCGAACCGCTCTTGAATCCTGTTCAATAACACAGTTCTTCCCGTCAATACTTCTGTCATCGACTCGTACCAGTTTCGAAATAGGGATGGAGGTTATGGGGCAATCGACTGTGTGAGTCAGTTTCTGCTCCTTTAGGCAGAAACGTTATACTTTAGCTACTCCTTTCGTTCTTGGTCATCCTAAGAAAATGATTGTTACGTACAATATTGTGATAATAAAACAGGAAAAATACCTAAAAAGTATTTCCACATGTGAATAATGGATAAATGATGCCATGATTTATGTGAATTTAGCAGGAATGATCATTTTCGCGTCATCTATTATTTCCTACTTTGACGTGTGGACAACTCATAGACAACATCGATATTGTAAACAGTTCCTACAATAATTTTGTGAACTACGATGACCAGAATTCGTTAGGACCAATGCGATATGAGTGGTAGGTTATCACTGGATCTTTGCCGTAGCTATTTACATCCCAGCTCTAAACCAATGGAAACGCTTAAAATAGCCCAAACAATTCATCGATTTTCCCTCTTTCAAGTTAAAATATATTTATATTATGGTCAGTAGCGGTCCAGGGGTCTTCAACCATAATTATTATTTTTTTTTAAGTACTTGATGTCTGATTTTAGTCGACCATTCTAAGCACTCATTTAGTGCGAAGATACCCGAAAAATTGACTTGCATCAGTGCATGTTTGAATTTACAGTGAAATTTTTTCTTGGATGGTGAAATGACCACTATATGAATGGTGTCCGCCTATTGCCCAATATAATATACCGCAACTGCTTATTGTAGGTTATAAATAGGAAGGGTAAATATATCCGGTCTCGTAGGTTGTTGACGTTGTCGTAATTGTCGACGTTTACTAAACACCTTACCAAGTAATTTACGTAATATTTAACGTGCGACCGTGGCGTAGATTACATGGCGTAATCCCCCCGCCCATCCCTGAAAGTAAGCCCGAATTTAAAAATGAAGAATTTTTCCTGCCCACGTGATCATTTTCATTTATCATTTTCAAAGAAAGTGATTGACCTAATCGGAATCAATTACGTGCTGGAGTATTTGAAATAATTAGATATATTCATGATTACGTTGAACTCTGGATATTCAAAACATTGAAAGCGTGAGAACTATAAATATATAATTTTTTTATATTTCGCTAAAATTGTACAAGCATGTATCCCCAAACAGTTCCCTTTAGCTCAACAAGATGGTTACTTGTACTTTAATAAGAAAATAAGTGAAAAAGTTACATAAAAGTAAAAGCTAATTTTTTCAAATTGCCTTTAGAAAAGAAATGCATTTCTGTTATCGTTTTTACAAAATTTAGAAACATATAACCACGTGAAGTTAGCCCATGATTTTTAAAAAATACCTATGCACCACAAGCGTACAAAATCTATCCCAAACTATTTAAAAATATTTAATACAGTCGCCTCATCCCTGACGTTTTTATTAAGTAAAATTTAAATAGTTAGATATTTAAAAAAAATATTCTGAATATTCATCGGAATATTCTAGGCTACCTCTGAGCCAAATATAAAAAAAATTCTATTGGAATTTGACGATGCAGTATTTTTTCAAATTGGGCTCAGAGGTAGCTTATATAGAGTCCAAAATAATATCCCGATGAGAAATGTCAAGGCCGGCTAAATCGTTGGCCGGAATAATTTTGTTTTAGTCTGGGATAGCCTATGGAGTCCCAAATAATATTCCGATGAGAAATTTCCAGACCGCGGTCAAAACTTTGGCCAGCATTATTGTTTTTAGTCTGGGATAGGATATTGCGGGAAATTAACGCTGAAAAATTATTTATATTTGACTCAGTGGTCCCAAATAATATCATCGATTATAAATTTCCAGGTCGGACAAAACTATGGCCAGATTAATTTTTTTTTACTATGTGATGGAATTTTTGGGAAATTTGACACAGGCAAAATTTTTATTAAAATTGGCTCAGAGGTAGCCTATAGAGTCCAAAATAATAATCCGATGAAAAATTTTCAGGCTCTCCAAAACTGGCCAGAATAATTTTTTTTTATATTTAACCATTTAAATTTAACTTAATAAAATGTTTGGGATGAATAAACAAATATAATATTTAAATAAGGGTTGCAATGGATTTTTTGCGCAAGTGTTATCCGAGGTATTTGTAAAAAACATTGGGGCTGAAACATTGGTCAATTTTAATAACTAAACCTTCAGTTTCTAATCCCGATAATCCAAAATGAATATTACACATTCACATATGATCAAATAAATAATCACAGTAATCGGCAATAATCGTCTATAATCGGTGAAAATCACAATAAATGTGTGCTCCTTGATTAGAGTTTAAAGTATAGCTCCTTTTTTTGAAGTGATATACTTGGATTTTTAAGTAATCCAAGTATAACACTTATTTGTATATGCGATAAAGTAAACAGGGTGCGATGCTGAAACCGTATTATATTAATATATACACACACACACACAGAAACAACATAACACTCTATAATTTAATTATGATAAACTGTGCGATGATATAACACAGAATTAATATTAAATTTTGTTTGTTTCCAGCACGTATCATTGGTAAGAATCTTCAGAAAAGCCATCATATATGTACATATACAACAAAATTCCCCAGTGCCGGAATAATTTACTTGTATGTACATTATACGCATACAAGATATGTAAACGTCTTTTCAACAAAATTAAACCGCATGATCTAAATTTGTTTGTGTATATATATTTACGTAGTATAGTCTAGTTACATTTATATATCAATTTTTTTTTTCGTTCATCCCCATTATAATATATTATATACCACCCCCATCCCCGTATATATCTGTCTGTATGTGCTTGATTAAATCCCATCAAATAAATTCGAAATACACTCTAAGGCTCGCATGTTATAAATCATTTTATATTTTCCAATCAGTTTAAATTAAAAATGAAAAAAGCTCGTTCGATCACTCCCTCCAGGATTATTTATTAAGAAAAACAAGTAATTCAAATTCTACGAATTAGAAATATATAAATTTCTTATTTATTTTAATGTTTATTGGTTCGTCTTAATTCTCAAGAAATAATATATATCTATATATGTACTGTGTGGTTCGAATTTATTTTTAAGATGTATATGGACATAATTACATTACTACATACTCTTTAAAGTTAATAAAATAAAAGCCCAGTACAATAAATTAGTATACAGCATACTCGTATATGTATACAAACGTGTGATACGAAAGTTGAAAGTTAAAAGCACATCGTCATAAATTGAGGTTGCTAAGTAGAAAAATGTATAATAACAAAAAATTTAAACAATCCTTTTGAGTAATTTACATAATTTCGCTCAGATTTAATAATGGATACAGAATACATAAATTGCAACATCAAAGGATATACAAAACATTATTTAAAAAAAAAAGAAACTTTTGATTACATTTAAATGGATGTAATTGGAGTGTGCGAGTATATAATAGAAATTTACTTGATTTAAGCACAAAAAGCTTCTTTGGGTTAAAATTTATTTATATATCCTGACATACATATGCTAATCCTTATGTCATATACCAATTTTTGATTTAATTTTATTTCTCAAGTTTTTCTTATTTAATCTAATCTTGGATGTTATTGCCGTTTAACTTATTATATTCGCCCCAACTATACATTTTTTTTTCTAATCAAATACTTTGTATGCTAATATAAATAACTCGAGATTGTAAAATCTTACATTACACAAAGATGTTTTGTACAATTTTATATACATATTTACATAATTATTCGAAATTAGCCGAATTTCTTGTGTGTGGTTTTAAACCTAAAAATAAGCGACGCAAAGTCTGTTGATAAAAAATTTCAATTTTAATTAATTGTTGATGTGGTACCATTTTGTCGTCGCCGCTGAATAAAATCATTATTTATTATATTTTAACACTTATTAAAATAATTTGTATTTACTGATGACATCAGCCGCTCGAGAAATTGCTTATAACATGACATGATGTACCTGTTTGCAAAAATGAATGCCGATTATAAATTTTAAAATTATTTCGTTGTACCATCATGTGGCAACCTTTCGTCTATCGAGATTGAAATTCCACATTGAATATTCCGCCGTTAATCGTTGAATGTGATCAAGCGTGAACCAAAGTAACAAAAAACATAACTGTTTCTTCTATATCAATTAGGAATGCCCACTATTGAGAAATCCATCCCAATTAGAAGTTTATTTGGACTGAAGGAGGGCACGGCAGTGTGCTTTGCAGAAAAGATGAGAATGTTTCGTGTGTTTTACAATGTGAGCGCTTGGAAAGGTTAGTTAAAATTTGGTATTGAGATTTTTTTTTTTTGATTAGTGAAGGATGGATGATTCATCTGGGATGAGAAATTTCCAAACCGGTTAAAACATTGGCCAAAAGAATATTTTTAGTCTGGGATGGAATATTACGGGAATTTGGCAACCCAAAATTTTTTCATATTAGACTCAGGGGTAGCCTATAGAGTCCAAAATAATATCCAGATGAGAAATCTCCAGGCCGGTCGAAACTTTGACCTGAAAAACTTTCTTTTGGTCTGGGATGGAATATTGCGGGAATTTGACGAAGCAGAATCTCTTCTATATCAAATAATCATAGAAAGATCTATCTATAAAGGATGGAAACTGCAAAACTATTAAGTAGCATCAAACTGCCATGCTAATTTTTTCCATTTTTCGAAATTCAGCGTTTTGTGCGGAATGTGTTTCGTGAGTTTAGACTAAGTTATGGTCAACATAATCGGCCTGTCCAGACCAATATTCGTAATATCATAAAAAAGTTTAAATCCGTGACTACATAGACAATGTCTACGGTTCGTATTCCTGAACATCGTTGCTCGATACGAAAATGCTTTACGAAACGAAAATGAATTGGTAATTCTGGATTCGACCGTATCAAATATTTGTACACGTCATGTGTTTACATTCATTGGGAAATTTATTTGTTATTCATTGGGAAATTTATTTTGAATGGGTAAACCTCTACGGATTTGTTATGTTCTGTAATTTTAATTTAAAATAAAAGGTTTTATTCAGATTCCCTTCATAAGTCTTCCTAATTAGCTCGATTTGAGATTAAATTTTGTCCAAGACGATTGGGACAGTATTTTATGTTATTACAAATATTTAGTATTTTATTTATACTATGTAAGACAATTTAATTAATTTAATTAATTAGATCATGAATATTTAAAAACTCGTTACAATTTTTTTTCATTTGGAATCACTAGTTCATCAACGTACAGAAGCTCGTTCATAATCGAACAAAATTGATTCAAATTCGTATTGCAGAGTAAGGGAAAGCTCGCAGCGTATCAATTAGACACGAATTCGTATGACAATTATTCAAATTTGTATTCAAAATACCATAATGATACAATTTTTATCCATAGCGCCGATATCTGAGAGTGTACGCAATTCATTTTGGCGAACAGGTTATTTCACGTTTCGGAATGGGTGATTTGGCCACCATAGATCGTGTGATATCACGTACATGAATCATCCATTATTTAAAAATGTATAGTAAATTGAAAAAAAAGTCGATACCAAATATAAGTCGACCTCTCCAAGCAGTCGCACATAGTAAAATTCTCGAAAAATTGTCTAGCAGTCGATGAAAAAATTGTCGATGGGCGAGGTAGATTATGCCATGTAATTTACGAAATTATCGACACATATTACGTAGATTACTTGGCAATATTTTTAATCAACGTTGGCAATTAAGACAACGTCAACAACCTACGATATTTTGACATGTTGAAATTACAAATAGGAGACTGCTGTTTAAAAATTGTCCACAATTGGTTATCAGTTTACTTGATGCGATGCATTCCGCGCTTTTATGTTGCTCTGCGTAAATTAAGACTGATTATTTGGATATAAGGGATTTTGGACATTATGAATTAGCTAAATTAGGTGCCCGTGCCACTTTTAGATATTTATTTAACAAATGCGATAAAATATGTAAAATTTGTCCTGAACTTTATCTAAACTAAACTCTACGTCCTCGTCCTAGTATCTATGTCCTAATCTACATACTTTTCCCAAAATACAAATATATATTTATTTACGTCATTACGGTGTTAGATTCCTAGGACTTTCTAATAAAATTCCAGATAATCTTATATTTAACATATATGAGGTTATACCAAACTTGGTTGACCTAAACTCCCTAACTCCTTTTCCCAAGCAATTCGCAAGAAAATGTTATAATTTTTTTTTTAGAACAGCTTTAGAATAACTAATTTTGTGTATATTCATTTTACAATGCAATTAATTCTAAATTTTTAGAGATAGATTATGAAAATATTTTTATTTAAAACCTCACGCGTCGCCGTAATAAATAATAGATATCGCGTAAATGCCCTTCCCTCCTCCCATATTAAGCTAATGTTAGCTTATTTTATGACATTATAGTCAAACATGGAACCCGAAAAGAAATAACGCCATCACTAAGTTATCGATGTTACGCTTTACATAAAATTTGCTGCTCAGTAGCTTGAACGGTTTTTTGTACTACTCGTTCTTTTAACAGACGACGTGCCAGGACCGTCAAAAGGTTACCAAATTTTGTTTGCGACCCCGATTCATCAGAAAAGCGATAATTAAGCAGATTATAATGTATGTACCTACTCTGATTTGGTTAAAAGACTTCAACCTCATTAGAAACAGGCTCAGCATCATGAACAAATTTTTGATCCTTTAAAACCTGTTTTAAGGAGTTTGAACAGGGATGGGAATTTAGGCGTCATCTATTATTTTCTAGGTCGACGTGTAGACAACGTAGACAATTCGTAGAAAACGTCGATAAAGTAGACTTTTTAGATTTTTTTAAATATATTTTGAGTGGATTTTTTAAGTGAAATTCCAGTTGGAATTATAGAGGTGAGTTAAATTTAATCGCATTTTACAAACTTTTTAACGTCTAGATTACAACAAACTTTGAGTGCAATTTAAGTAGTAAATATTTTTTCATATTTGAGTTCGCATAGACTTCGAAGTACATATTTTTTGAGTGGATATGTTTAACTGAAATTCCAGAATAGACTTCTGGTATGAATTTAAGTCATTTGATGGTTTTTATGTGAATTGTATAAGTGAAAATAAAGAAATATTTTACTTTAACTTGAACAAAATTTGAGTGATTTTAAATTGAATTAAAAATCAAACATTGAATTGATAAAAATATTTGATTTTATGTGAGTTTGCATATAGTTTGAATTTTAGTCAAAATAGTAAATTAGAAACAAAATCTTTATTGCTGAACAAATGGTATATCTCCATTTTGGACGTGTAAACTGTGGCTTTTATCACGGATATATATTAATATATAAATACAAAATTATTTTAAAAATACTTTTTTATTCACGATAAATTGAAATGGAAACACATTAAAACTTATTATAAATTAAAAATGTAAAATAACAATAATCAATATTTCATTTATGTGATAATTTTAATTAATATTATGGAAGACCGGTTTCGGATAGTTCATCCTTCATCAGTTCCTAATTGACTATTGGCTTTTGTTATATTTATTCACGCATAATATATGCGTTCGTTATCGCCATACAGTTGGTTTATCTACTGTATAATATACTGTCATGTGCTTTCGTTGATATTTTTTCGTTCAATATTAATGTGTTATGCCTCTGCTTGTATATTTCGAGTTCTTCGAGCCTGTCCAACATGTCACTTTTACCTATGTGGTGTAATATTTGCAAATTTGTTTTTATATCGGTGTATGAATAATTCTCAGTTTTCAGGTGGTGCGCGTAATTCGATTTAAACATAGTTTTTGTTGCTGCATGGTTTAATTCCTGTGTGTGTTCTTTAAATCTTACTTCGAACGTTCTTCCAGTTTGTCCTATGTAAAATTTAGGGCAATCATTGCATGTCAGTTTGTAACCACCGCTGTCAACATTGTTGTTACGTTTTGGTTTTAATTTATGTTGTATTTTGTTACTGGTTTTGTGTGCTACGGTGTAATTGTATTTCTTAAAGATCTTCTTTATTATGTTGCTTGTGCGTCTATTGTACTCTAGTGTAATGAATTTTGTGACCTCTTCTTCTGTGCCGAACATGGTGGATAAATGTTTTAATCTAATATTTTTTACGATTCTATTGTTTAATTTGTCAACCGTGTTTTTACTGAATCCATTCTGTTGTGCTATATGTGTGATTATCTGAAGTTCCTCGGTGTACTCATTGTTGTCCATCGGAATGGTGTTGAGTCTGTTTAGCATGTGGTTATATGCGGCAAATTTATGTTGTGGAGGATGATTGGAAGAATTGTGGATGGTATGATCCGTTTGTGTGGGTTTCCGGTATATTTTAAATTTGTGTATTTGGTTAAGGTTTGTAATGGTTAGATCAAGGAAATTGATGGATTTACCAATTTCCATTTCCAGTGTAAATTTAATCTTAGTATGTATGCTATTGATGTATGTATGTAAATTTCCAAGTTGTCTTTGCGATCCTTTGAAGAGCATTAAAATGTCGTCAACATACCGATGCCAATATATGATGTTGTTTTTATATTTGTTGTGATCGGAAAGTATATATGTATTTTCAAAATAGTTGAAGTATATATTTGCTAGCGTACCTGACAGTGGGCTACCCATTGGTAATCCATCTTCTTGAACATAATATTTGTTTTCGTGTTGGAAATAATTTTGCTGTGTAATGGCTCTTAATAACCTAATTACATCCGAGATTGTGTTTGTATCGATGTGGTTACGTGTCAGTAAATCCTGTGTTATGCATATTGTAGTATCAACTGGTATGTTTGTATACATATTTGATACATCAAATGAAGCAAATTTTGCGCCGGATGGAATGTTGACTAATCCAATTTTATCCACTAATTCGATGTTGTTTCTAACAGATGTATCATTTTGTATTTTTAGATTTTCAGTTAGCCAAATGTTGAGAAACTTTGCAATTTTATATGTTGGAGCGGTGGTGTAGCTGATTAAGGGACGGATGGGTGTGTTGAGTTTATGTATTTTTGGCAATCCGGTTATGGTTGGTGCAGTGGGTTTGATCATTTTGTTGAAATAAATTTGATATTTGTTGAGGATGTAGAATGATTGATTTATGATCTGGTTTATTGATTTTAGATATATTTCAGTGGGGTTGGTTTCGATTTGCTTGATGCTATTGCAGGTAATATATTCGTCGATTTTTTGCATATATTCTGATTTATAAATTATGACGGTGGTATTTCCTTTGTCAGTTTTTGTAACCAGTGCATTGTTTTCAGATAGTTTCTTATATACATTCGATATAATTTTATTGTCTGAGTTTTTTCCCTGTTTTGTAGCTTGCGGTACAAGTATCTTCGGAATTTCAATACATGCAAGTGTTCTGATGTCGTCTTGGTGATCTCTCGCTGTTCTTAAGATAGCATTTTCAATCTCTAGTAGATGTTTTTGTCGTTGGTTTTTACTGTTTGTTGTTTCGATGTTGTATTTCAAACCTTTTTCTAAGAGGCATTCTTCAACTTCATTAAATTTGATGTTGGTCATGTTTTCTATGCGTTTGTAGAATTGATGTTTTGTACGGTGTTCGTCATTTATTATTGTTGAGTCGTGATGTTTTCGTTGTGTTTTGAGAAACTGAGAATTCATACACCGATATAAAAACAAATTTGCAAATATTACACCACATAGGTAAAAGTGACATGTTGGACAGGCTCGAAGAACTCGAAATATACAAGCAGAGGCATAACACATTAATATTGAACGAAAAAATATCAACAAAAGCACATAAGCTATATGACAGTATATTATACAGTAGATAAACCAACTGTATGGCGATAACGAACGCATATATTATGCGTGAATAAATATAACAAAAGCCAATAGTCAATTAGGAACTGATGAAGGATGAACTATCCGAAACCGGTCTTCCATAATATTAATTAAAATTATCAAATAAATGAAATATTGATTATTGTTATTTTGCATTTTTAATTTATAATAAGTTTTAATGTGTTTCCATTTCAATTTATCGTGAATAAAAAAGTATTTTTAAAATAATTTTGTATTTATATATCAATACAAAATCTTTAGTTAAATTAAACGAGTGAATATAAATTATTATAATCTGAAATAAAATTGGGTGCATTATGTAAATAATGTTTAATCGTGTTTGTATTTGAATAGCTTTTGAACTATGTTGAGTGGATTTTCTTAAGTGAAATTCCAGCTTAAATTTTAGTTTGGGCTTAAATCAAATTTTAATTATAATTTAAAGAGTATTTCAACGCAATCTTAAGTGATTAAAGCAAAATTTAAAAAAATTGAAGATTGTTTGAATTTGAGACTATATGACAGGAACGAATGTTTTCTAATGGAATTTTGTCAATTAAATTTTTGAAGGCTGTGGCTATTCGACAAGTTGAAAAACAACACCCTTTGATGGATGACAAATTGCTTTGCCCTAGTGTTGCCGCGTCGATAACCAGTATAGACAACATAGACAATATCGACAACGTAGACAACATCGATAATGTACACTGTGATTTTGTAAACTATATCAATACGATACGGACGGTGCAGTTTTCAAAGACCCTATACTGTTCTTAGAAGCCCTGATATTATTCCATATCTGAAGGAGATAAAATTGAACCTTGATTTTTGGTTTGTCTGCGGATGGCCCTGAATTTTGAATTTATTTTCAAAACTAAATATTCAGTTTGGCAAAGATTAAAATATTCGAAAGTTTTCAGTACCCATAATTTTACAGACCATTGGACGACATTTTTTCGACTCACTACAACCAAATTTAATCATTTAATTTTTGCGGAAACATACATAAATATGTAACTTCTAGAGAATAAAATTTACTCAAATCACAGGGATCAAAACCTCATTTACCTGGCTATTAATCTCCAAAAAAAAAACCAATGTAAAACTTTTTTGTTATATAATTTGAGAAATAAGACTAAAGGTCATCTGTACTTTAATTAAACTTTACCCAATTTCTGTACTTGAAAAATATTACTTTGAACTTGCGACCTTTATAATATTTCGAATTTCTTTATAACATAATAACAGTGCGTCTTAAACTTTTCGACCCTCTCCAGATGTACGTAAAAGTTAAGTTTTTCCTAAAGGGCACACACACACATATTATATAAATTACAAAGCTATATAATGAGAATAAGTATGTATGGCAGATAAATTATAGATAATTAGGAATGAATATTTCCTGGAATCGAGTAAGAGCTTTTTATATACATAACATACATATATTTGTATGTGTATACGTATCTATTACCCTAAAAAAAAAACCGGGAATATCGTAATCACCCAAAACAAAAAAATTATCTACAAAATAAAAGAAATGCCATTATCATCATTGCCATTATCACAGCGAGCACGAAAAAAAACCGGAGAAATCATTAAACCCAATCTAAACAAAATAACAAGAGTATTAAGTTTTTGTATATTTATACAGATATATTCGGCCGCATATAAAGGCGCAAGAAAAAAGCACAGCGAAAAAAAAAATTCAATTTTCTTTAATGAAAATGATGAGCTTTCATTTTAGTAATACCATTCGGTTTCTTATGTATATATATGGAGGAGTACCGACACACCAACCAACCAAAATAGAATAATGATAATAAAAACAATAATAATAAAAGTGTGTACCGAATAGAAGATAAAACAATTTTTTTTTTGTTGGACACTTGGAAAAATGAGAAATGTACAAAAAAAAAAGAAAATAAAGTTTAATAAATAAACAAAACAAATTCTTTATTTTTAGTAACTCAACTTTTTATGAACTTTGATTAAATTAAAGAACAACAAATTTTTTTTTTTTGGTTTATGCGAAATAAATTATGTTGACAAAACTAAATATAATAAATTTGATTGTAGTATTATTACACGCGAGTACTCAAACACATACATGCATACATACATACAAGTATAATTTTTAACTTTTGGGGGAAATTGTCATTATGTATATATATATATACATATCTTACATCAGTATATGTTATATACTCCTAATACACATAATGTTATTTGCAAGAGCAGAAAAGTTTTATTTTTTAGCGCACATGACCTCTGGACACGAAATGAAAAAGTTGTACAAAATATAAACACAATTACTTAAGTATGAGGGTTATAATAAAATTTGGTCTAATTCGTTTAATATAGAAGAGTGGCACCGTAATATCTAATTTACACGTGCCCCATCTTATTTAAACAAACCAACAACAAAAAATTGGTTTAATTCTATTTTAGTACCTGATTCAATTAGGACAAACAATGTTTCGGCAAGAAATTATGTAAATTTGTTTTAATTGAAAACCATCCTTTCAATATTTATATACAGGCATATCTCGTATAGCACCATCGCCTGCCAAAACGTGCTTTACATTTATTGCTAACAATACTGACCAAATACGCATCAATAAACATCTAATATGTTGTAACATTAACCGGACTGAGAAGAAAATATTAAAAAAAAATTAGGGCGTTGTTTGTATTGCATAATACCCGTAACCAATGACGTACAATACTTATCAAATAAAGATACATGTAAGATTTTAAAGAAAAGTTTATGATATAAAATAAAATAAAACTACGAATGTGAAATTTGTCCTAAATATATCCTTAAAAACAACAAAAACCATTTCCTCTTATATGTGTTAGTGTGCAAAGCAGAGAATTTTTTCATATAAGGACATGGTACAACGGATACATGGTTTTTTGATTTTTCTTTGGAAAATTCTAGGAAGCTGACACCATAACGTTATATACACCAAGATATCTTTGGGTTTGAGCTATTCGAAAAATATTTGATTTTTGGAAAAAGTAACAGATTACAGACTTAAGGACAACCAAATTTTGTATGACCTTTTGTATATCGATTAATGATCCGATTTTAATTAAGGAAAACTGTAGAAAGCGGACGCCATAATGACGGAGCTACCAAGACGTCTTAGCTATCTGAAAAATGTATCAATTTTAGAAAAACTTTGGAATTAGGAGGTTTAGGATAACCAAGATTGGACCTTATGGTTGTCAATTATATGATATTTCCTAATTTTCTTTTAAAGATCCTATAGGAAGGTAACAGCACAAAGACGTTTATACTAAGGTGTTCTGGGTATAAGCTATCCAAAATATATTTCAATTTAGGAAAAAATATGGGATAAGGTGGTTTAATAGTTAGTTAAGAGCTGATATAAAGTACAATCTGTTACACCAATACGGCGCTCCAAATTTAGAAGTAGCTCTCATTGAGTTGTTATGTGATCGTTTTAATTGGAGTATGCTTTATTCCCTTAATAACCCCACTGAAAAAGTTGAATATCTTACTCAATTAAAGAAAAATTCATTCGAGGGGTTTGTTCCAATCAGAACTGTATCAAACATCCACCTTGGTTTAATGACGAGATTAGGCGGATGATTAATATTAGAAATTATATTTTTCGGCGGTGGAAGCGCAAAAAAAATGTTGCGCTGTACCAGGAATACATTACTACCAATATTATAAAGCGCGCCAAGATGAAATATTTTTCTGTTATTTTAAATCCATCGCTACCTGCTAAAGTATTTTGGAAAAATTTAAAATCTGTTGGTGCTTTTTCATCATCGAAAGTCAAACCATTTTCACCGAACGATTTTAATGATCAATTTTCGGATAACAGTGCAGGTAGTGCGGAGCCAGTCATTTTTGATGAACTGATTGGGCATAGTTCTTTGGAGGGTAACTTCAGCTTTAACCATATAGATATAGTTGGTCTTATGGATGCTTTTGACTCAATTAAATCCAATGTTACTGGTATTGACGAAATACCTATTAAGTTTGTAAAGCTAATTTTACCCCGCATTGATTGTTATTTATTGCATGTCTTTAATAGTTTAATTACGTTTTCTATTCTTCACTCTATTATAGTGCCCATTCCCAAGAAGAAAACTCCATCATCTTTATCGAATTTTCGACCTATCAGCCTACTTCCGGCTTTCTCTAAAGTATTCGAATGAATCTGAAAATCTTCTATCAAAGTACCAATCTGCTTATAGACGCAATTATAGTACCAGCACAGCGTTACTTCATATCAATGATGACATTCGTAGAGCTCTTGACAATGGCAATATGTGAACACTGGTTCTGATCGATTTCAGTAAAGCTTTTGACAAAATTGATCATTCAATTTTGGTTAGTAAACTTCACCACAATTTCAAATTCTCAGTACCGGCTTGTCGCTTAATCCTGTCCTTTCTGTCAGGTCGTTCACAATCAGTTAAAATAAATTTAGAAGTACTCAACGTGGTGTTCCACAAGGATCAGTACTAGGTCCTTTCCTGTTTATGATGTATATAAATGACCTACCCTCTGTTATCACTAGTTGTAAATATCACCTTTTCGCGAATCACTTACAAATTTATAAATTTTGCAAACCTAAGGAAAACTATTAATTCCGACATTGACCTGATCTCAACGTGGTCACTAAAGAACAGAATGGAACCCAACAGTGGGAAGGCGCAGTGCATCGTTATATCCTCTACAACTCGTAGTACAAAACATTTACCCCAAAAATAGTGGTGCGATGGATCGAAATTGATAAATCACTTTGTTGGAATTATCACATTGAAGCCATTTGTCAAAAGGTTATATTTTTATTAAGAATGTTGTGGTCAACTACGAAATGCTTTAATTCTAAACTCAGACTGCAATTTGTCAAATCATATATCCTTCCACATTTTCTTTATGGAGATATAGTTTTCTTTGTATTAAAAAGAAAGTATTTCAATGAACTGCAAATGATATACAATTCTTGTTTGAGATATATTGATGGGTTGAGAAAATATGATCACATCTCTGATTTTGCTAGTTCATTGTTTGGTTATACGCTTGCGCAGTTCTACGAGTTTCGGATATGTTTATTCATTTTTAAATTATTAGAATTTGAGAGTGCTACGCCTTATTCAACATTTGGAGTCAGATGTGGAGTATAACAGGTTTAAATCCAAACAGAAGTTCAAACGGCATATATGTATAGTAGACGAGTGAGGAGTAATATTATACGCAAATATCGCATAACTAAGCCAAGAATCCCAGTCTAGCGGATCGTTTAAAGAATAGTTTCGGAGATATTCACCAATGCCCTTGTGCGAACGCTCCAGTGCTCCGTTGGTTTGTGGGTGATTAAAGCTGTTGCATTAAGTTTTTCAATTTTCAGAAGTTTGCATATTTGTTTAAATAAATCAGACATAAAATTTGAACCTTGCGGTCTGTTAAAATCGATTTAGGTGAACCAAATGTAAAAATAATATTTTCCGCAAAAGCTCTAGCAACGGTCTCCGTTTCTTGATTGGGTAGAATATTTAGTTAGATCGTCTTGTACTGTAAGAATATATTTGTTGTAAGCGTGACTACTTGGAAGTGGCCCGACCATATCGAGGAACAATTTTTCAAATGGATGTTTCGACGTAGTTGTTATTTTCATGGGCATTTTTGTATGCAATGAATGTTTATTTTTTTGACAAGTTATAGTGTCACAAGATTTAATAAAATTTTAAATTTTTCGCATCTTTCTAGGAAAATAATTGAATTTGAAGGTTCTGGTATTAAGGTTTGTAGAATTGACTGAAGTGAATTGTTAGGGTTTGGTTCAATGGATCCCTGATTTGATTGAATTTAATTTGTAGATTTTTGCAGTTTTTGTTTCACCTGTGCTCGAGTTAGTACGTATGTATTAGCATTATTTTCATCAGAAATACTATCTGAAACGTTCCGACTTAAGGCATCAGCAATACAATTTTTCGAACCAGGCTTGAGGATAATTTCGTATGGATATTCATCAAGATTCTCCATTTCAATAAACGAGATGTTGGATTACTAACCTTCCAGAGCCAAATTAGTGGCTTATGATCGGTATAAATTTTGACGGAAATGATTTACGCTCCAAACAATAGCGAGTGCTTCCCGTTCGACTATTGGATAGTTTCTTTCAGCTTTGTTAAGTGTACGGCTAGCATAAGGGATTGGTAAATCAACATCAGTATCTATAAATTGAGACAAAACGGCACCTATAGCAACATCACTATCATCTGTAGAAATTATTAATTCTTTTGGAAAGTCTGGGTAATTGTAATATAGGTGGACTTAAAAGATTTGATTTCAGTAGATTCAATGATTCATCGCAGAATGCTGACCATTGAAACTTAGCTGACTTTTTTAATAAATTTGTTAAAGGACTAGAGATTTTCCCAAAATTTGGGATACATTTTCGATAGTATCCGACAAGTCCTAGAAAAGATTTCATCGATTTAGTATCTTTTGGGGTCGGATAATTTTGAATCGCTGTTACTTTGAGCTGATTAGGTTTTATTCCAGTAGCAGAAATGATATGTCCGGGACAGGTTAGTTCCTTGCGAAGAAACTTACATTTAGACGCATTTAATATTAGATTATTTTGCCGTATGCATTGAAATAATTCAGACAATCTTTCGTTGGGTCAGTGAGAATTGTATTCTCTGGAAGGTAGCTGGAGCTCTCTTTAAGCCAAAAGGCATCCCATTCAAAACTTGTGTTTTTTCAGAAATTAATTCTGAAAGATTTAATTGAGCTTCAGGTAGTTGTAGACGAATGACTACGGTATTACCATCATCCTGAATTTGGAAGACTTCATAATTTGTTAAATTTTCTGAACTAATGATTAATTCTTGAAGTTCTACTAATTCTTCATTTGTGTTAAGTAATCCAAGTGTTGTAATACCAGTGAAACTATTGATTAAATTGTTACCTTCTTGATTTCTTCAGAGTGACAATAATAATTACCATCTGATGTATTACTTATGGGGATACTCACAATTTTTCACAACGAGGAGGCATTTTTACCTTTGAATTTAGTTGTATTTTAAAACTCATCTCACGATAAGGAATTTCAAGGGTTTTGGATGGGAAATTAATGGTACGCAGATATTTCCTATAAAGAAGTCTTGACCATTAATACCATCGAATGGAAATGAAAAATCAGAACCTATTATTTGAAAAGAATGACTAATGATTGAATGGGTATCTAATTGAATGTCACAACTACACTGAGCTAGGATTTGAATTGGTTGAGAGGTGATACCACTGAGGTAAAATTCAAAATTTGGGAAACAACATGCGTTATTTTTTAAACAATCAACTTTTATGAGGGAAATTCCAGCAGCAGTATCGACTAGAAATGTATTAGATTCAGTGTTAGAAATATCTAGTCTAAGCGAAATAAAACTATGGAAACCAGCTGTCAAATGGAAGTAGTATAAATCTTATATGAAAGATTATTCGGGTAGGATTTATTGCAGTGATCAAGGCACTTAGATATTTCGGAATTGACTGTATGCGGTTCGGTAATGTTATTAATGTAAGAGAATTCATGATTTTTATTGTTTGAACACATTATTTCTTTAATTCCTGAACTCGAACAGGCGTGTTGCGTTCCTTGATCAGCCTTTCAAATTATGAGCGTTTATACAGGAGCCTTCCGATATAGCGCCCTATATATTGAAGAAACTGCTTTAACCGAAATGCTGATAACTACAATTTTAAAATATTGCATTTCTTGGAAAGCTTATAAAATTTTCTTACAAACAAATTATAAGTATTACAGTAATCTGAAACAATAATTCGTAATATTAAATAAAAATTTTAAGATTTTAAAAATTTTCATGAAACAATTTAGCTTCCGGAAATTTTAATTTGTTATGATTCCTCTGTGGGTATGAACAGTTGTTCTAAACACTCTAACCCCCTACTTTTCCAAAATTGAAATATTTTTCGTATAGCTTAGATCGAACGACATCTTGGAATATATAGGTCATTATGGTGTCCGCTTCCAAAGATTTTCCCAATAAAATTCGGAAAAATCGTATAAACAATATATGGTTGTCCTAAATCTTCCAATCCCCTACTTTTTCCAAAATTGATAAATTTTACGGATGCCAATTGACAAATTTTACGGATATCACATTTGAATCCCTCCAACGATATGTAATAGGGAACACTCAATTTTCACTGCTGCAGCCTCTCCAGTAGCTGTTCTTAGGTTGACTCGAACCACTTTTTCCAAACGCTCTACTGGCACCATGTCAGGACTTATAACCGATCTTATGAAGCCCGGTATCCAAGGTTAAAGTATACACGGTTGTTTCTCTAATGTGCCATTAATATACAGTGACCCTGGGGCATTCTCCTACTTTCACCAGCCAAGCTGGTGGCACTTAGTTTTTCTGATCCCCAGCGGATTAAGCAATCTGTCTC
Source organism: Tipula unca (assembly GCA_951394425.1). Lineage (NCBI taxonomy): Eukaryota > Metazoa > Arthropoda > Insecta > Diptera > Tipulidae > Tipula > Tipula unca. The sequence continues at coordinate 170,096,089 of OX596381.1, read as the reverse complement.
ACAATATTTCTGGTTATTTATGGCCACTGTATATCTGCTCTGTTCTCTCATCTACTGCTTGCTTACACTCTCTGATATAGTACCCAGATTGTTTACATCTATTGTTGCTTCTATCATAGCCTCTATTTGTGCTATGTCTTCTACCTCGAACTTTCGTAGTTTAGCGGAATCCTAGGTTAGGCTGACTCTTGCGGCCTTGAATTATAGCGCCTATCCTAAGATGATCGTTCATACTTTTCCATTTTACTGTCGTCACTTAATTTGGAGGGGTTAATGAACGCATCCACTGTAAGTGTTCAAGACGTCACTCGGAAGTTTACAGTAAGCATGACGCGCTAGCCCGGGTATTTCTTGTTTTACATCTTGAAAGCGTTCTCCTCGTTGCTGTCGCTTATTATGCAGTTGGATTTTGCATAGTTCCTAGACAATGGCTCTGTATCAGCTGCCTTACCTCTTAGTGATTAAGGCATTAAGCCGTACCTCCGCACCACATCCTTTATGTTGCACAGCAGCTTGAAATTGCAACTTGAAGTTCCTGATAGGAGTTTCGCCATCAAACGTTGAAGTTATCAAAATCTCTTTGTGGCCTTCAGTATAGGCAATTCTCTTGCGAGGGAGCGTTTTCCTGGCGGGCCACAAAGTCCTTCATCCTGCCCTCTAATTCTGGTTTCTTGTTTGTCATGTCTGCCTCCGATGTAGTTAGCCCATCGTTGTTTGTTGGATAGAGCTGATGAATCCTTCATCGAGGGTAGTTGTGACACCAGGGCCCCATCTACAGATGATGATGGTGAGTTGAAAGACCAATTACCTATCTGCTTTGGTGAAAGTTAGATAATGTGAAAAAATTCCACCGATGTTTCTACGGAGTTTTTGGAGTAAGGGTATTAGGATAAAAATCCTTAAGAGCAAACGTAACATCTATACTGGACTTCTATATACGTGACAGTTAATGGTTCAACGTTTGTTAAGAATGAATATCCATTGGAAAACTGGATGTTGACATAGACGTGTAATCTGTCGATGTATACGGTATTTGATTTTAGAAATACCGTTTCATCTAATTGAGGCAATCAATTACCAGATAAGAGGCAATAGTTTTGTATAGTTTGCTTTAATTTAGTTGAAATCTATGTTTCCGGTAGCAGTTAGCACAACGAGAAGCGATTTTTAGTTTAAGCTCGGCTAGTCCTTCCTACATTTCCTATAGATTTGCAGCAACACATTCAACATTTCAAAGGTTTGGTATCGTGATGTTTTCCTTTTTTATAGATATTGTTTAAATTTGGTTGTAACTCAGGAGATTTCCGTGCCTGATGAACAAAATATGTATCTGTATGATGTTAAAAATTTATTGAAATCTTCACAAAACTTAACCAGGTTTTTACCATCTAAACCAAATTGATGTTTATTGGTCGGCTCCGCGAGATAATGTTTGGTATGATTGTCGAATATAAATATATTTACCGATCGCAAGGATGAGGCTGCATAAGGTAATAGATGGATTTTCCGTATTGCGGTGCCATATTGAAAGAGATATTTAAGATCCGTTTGATGTTTAATTTATCGAACATAGCCATACACAAATTATGATTGATGAATTTGGAAAATATTTGCCATTTATCCAGGTTGAGCTTCGTAAAGTCATATTTGTTTAAATAATGTTCAGAGCAGTCACCGCTGGAGCCACTTATATGCTACTTGGATTTATAAGTTGAGATAGGACTTGATGTAACAACATCATCAGTCTGTGTTTCGCACTGCTGAACTTCAATACCGTTTGTCAACCTAATCGTCTTGATGAATTTTTCGGAACATGAAAAATGCAAGAAGCCTACATTTGTGTCACAAATTGCATCTCTGATTTTGGAATCATTTGTTGTAACTTCAACGAAGTCAGTTGATACTTTTAATGATCCAATACTAACTACTTCTACAGACTTCTTCGAGATGTTGAGATTTTTGAATTTCATTTTTGTGTCACAAACTACATCATCAACAATTTTGGTGGTGAACTGGTTTTTATGTTCTCATCTAAATCAGGATTTGAGTTTAAATCAGTTATTGAGTTGGTATTCCATAAAAATTCTATTTTGAGAAAAATTAAACTCGTGGGAGTTAAGATTTTGAATTCAACAAGTTGTAGAAGCCTCTATTTTCAGCTTAAGTAATTATTCTAAAAGCATTTATATCCCTTAGGTGGAATTTGACTGTGTATCGGGAACGAATGGATCGATGCTACTTAAGAATAACCATTCCCTTGGTTTTACTACAATATTGGTATCGTGACGGTTCATCGGTATTAGGTGTTTTACATATTAGGACTGCGTTATTATTGTCGATTGGCGCAGTTATGTTGTTATTTTGGCTTCAACGTTCAGTTCTTGAAAAAATTATAAACGCCCTAATTTTTTTCTTCATTCAATTGTAATTTTTGTTTAATAAAATAACTAACTAGAATTGATGCTGGTGTAAGCACATCAAAGTAGCAAAAAAAAAACACAGTTTATGTCCTCCCAATACATTATATACATTATGTATAAAACAACACAAAAAATTATTTATGCATGTCAATCATGAAGAATGTCGTACACATAAAAGCTTTAAACTGATATACTATGGATAAAATGTATTGAGTTTATTTTATGTTTTTAGCATCGTTTTACCTTTAACTTTTATGTTTTGAAGCACACAACACATACATATATGTATATATACATAATAACATCATTTAATTTTATGTAGGACGATAAAAAAGGTATATCAAACTGACATTTAAATAAAGTTAGCAAGCAATAAGTAGGTGTCTTTCGATTTGATGTAGCATAACCTCTAAATAAAAAAACTAAAAAACTAAAAGATCCATCAAAGTTATTTGCATCATTTACTTACTTATCTACATATGGAAAACATAAAGTTTATATAGATACGATATAATACCATAACCTAGAAAATATCTAAACACAATAAGATTAATGCTATTGTATTCTTATACACATATACATACATATATGAGAGGATACATACAATATGCGATAACCAATCTCGATAGTATAAATCATGGATGGAAAAGTTTTGTGGTTTCCATACACGAATTTATGGTTTTATTCAACTGCTTCGTCTTCTTCTTGTTATAAAATATAGTTTAGAAAATATTTTTTGGATATATTTACAACAAAACCAAATTATTCTAAGTAATAAGATTTCGATGCATAATTCATTATTTTAATGAATCGTATCAGTATCATAGCATATTTTTATAACTATAGATTAAGATTTATTTTATCGATTTGAAAAAGTTTTATGAAAAGCAATTACTAAGTTTTTTGAAATACGAGGCACTCCCCTAATATTGCAGCAAAAACTGTTTTTGTTGTTGCGAATTTAGTTTTTGTTTTGTATTTTATTCACGACTGCTGGCTCCGTTGTCAGCCAAACAAGTCCAGTTTAGTTGACCATCCACCCCTGGTATAGATCCATATGCCAGCCTGCACTGACAAAATCACACCGTGTAAAAACTCTGAGATTTTAAACTTGTTGGATTTAAATTGTAAGTTTGGTGATAAATAATAAAAATTCACGTGAAATTTGTCCTAAATCTGTGCTAAAAACTAATAAACAAAAATTTGGATTTTTTAGGACCAAATTCCCCATTCTATATAGACAGATGAAGTTTGTCCTAAATCCTAATAATGTTTACATGTGTAAGTGAGAATATCATATTTTATTCGGATAAACCGATGAAACTAATTACTTACACGATTAAGTGAATTTTTTATAACTCATGTATGCCAAATAAATAAATTTTCAAATTTTCCTGAAAAATCCCTAGAAAGCTACATCATATTGAAGTTCTGCACACGATGTTATTGGATCTAAGCTATCCGAAAAATATTTCAATTTTGAAAAAGTAATGGATTGGGATGTTTAGGACCACCATGTTTGGTAAGACCTTTTGAATTTCGCTTATATAATTTTTCCGAATTTTCTTGGGAAAATCCTAGGAAGCTAACACCTTAATCACATATATTCCAAGATGTCATTAGGTCTAAGCTATTCAAAAAAAATTTCAGTTTTGAAAAAAGTACGGGTTGGGGGGTTTAGGGCAACCATGTTTGGTATGACCTCATGAATGTTGATTATATAATTTTTCCGAATTTTCTTGGGAAAATCCTAGGAAGCTAACACTATAATGACATATATTCCAAGATGTCATTAGGTTTTCGCTATTTGGGAAATATTTCAATTTTGGAAAGCGAAGGGGATTAGGAGGTTTAGGACAACCATGTTTTTCGGGAAGCTCAGACCCAAATTCAACTTTGTGGTTTCTTTGTTATGTTGATATCTTCCATGGGATTCCCAAAGAAATTTCGGAAAATAATGTGATCATAGCACTAAATTTTATATTCTTAGTGATAAAATTCGTTATATCGAGACATTCTGCTCTGTGCACTAACACATACAATATAAGCTGAAATTGTTTTTGTTATTTTTTAGGACAGATTTATTACAAATTTCACCTACGTATAATAAAAAGGTTCCAATCATTTTTCGTTATGGATTTTTCCCATAACTTAATTAGCGATATATTGAAAATAAATATTATCATGTCTGAGTTTTTGATGCAAATTCCTGTATTGTGGTCCCAATTTTTGATCTACCATGAGTAAAAAGCAAACAAAAATTTAAATAAGTCTTTTTCCCCACTGTGCAGAATTTGAAGGGATGGGCGTTGATAATGTAGACAATTCCTAGTGTGATTTTGTGAATAAGTTCCAAACTGTACGGTAACCAAATTTCTTCAGGATCAATGCGGTACGGGTGGTGACCACTTAGGATAGATCAGTTTTAAATTACTATCATTCAAAGAATAGTTCAAATAAATTCGAAAATCATGTAACATAATTTTTTTGTCGCAAATTAAGTTATCTAGAAGAGAACTGTTTCAGTACAAGTGGATGCGAAATGGACTGTGTATTGCTAGCCAAAATCTTTGACGGTTTATGTATAAGGTTCTCGGAATTGATTTGGAACCGGCAGTATTTGTTTGCCTTGACGACATTATCGTGATGTCCCAGACGTTTAACAAACAGAATTGAAACCACTGAAAGAGATAGGCGAACGTTTGCGAAAGACTTATTTTTCGATAAGTTTAGATAAGTCACGATTTGGTCTCAAAGAGATTAAATATCTCGGATACATTTTCGATGAGCCCGGATTAAGATTAGACCCGGACAAGATTACTGGTATCCTGAACTTTCCAACACTCAAGACTGATAAAGACGCTCGGGGGCAATCTATTACGAAAGTAATATAGAATTCTTGTAAATCCAGAATTCAAGAGAATGTACACCATTCAGACTGATGCCTCTGACACAGGAATCGGTGCAGTACCTATACTGCCACAAAATATGGACGGCGATGAGCGATTGATATAGCGTATATGAACAAGGAGCTCACATCCACGCAAAGGAAATAACAGAGCGTGAATGTTCGGCAGTAGTGTTAGTCATTGAGAAATTTTGCCCTTATATCGAACCCCTTGACTTTGATCTCCTGCACAGAATAGGACAAAATGTTGTTTCTGATGCATTATCTCTTACGTAAACGCAATAGTATTTTGTAGGCGATACGCAGTTACATCAGCGATTCGTGTAGCGATGCACGAGTCTTCGAGATATACACCTTATTGTGTGAAATTTGGAAGAAACATGATGACCACAATCAATCGTGCCCAGGTCCGCAGAATAGCACGCGCTAAGAAGATGCACAAAGTGGTAGCGGATATAGTTTGGCAAAGTCATAAGAGCTGTACTCAAAGCGATGCAATTTAAGATCACGACCGAGACAGTTTTCGGTGGATGAAATCGTGTTAAAAAAGGCTTTTAAACAGACCAAAACCACTGACTAATACAACGCAAATTCTATTCTGTTTACGTGAAATGGAGGGTATTGAGAAATGATGATTAAACACCGAGATGTTTTTTTTAAAATGACCCACACGGTAGTTCCGCTAGTTTCCTCTTACCAAGCTACCAAACCACGTCACAAGTATCGTGAAAATCGGTTGAAATAGTGAAAAGTTATTACAGATGGATTTAAAAAAATCGAAACCTAATTGTGAACAAATACTTTTAATATTTCGACAACAGGTGCATCCATCTAAAAAAAATTTGCCCAAAACTACGATAGACGCTTTCTAAGCGTAGAATGGGCATAGATTATAACTTTCATTAAAAATATTGAGTACATTCCGTTCCATGGTAAGTCGAATGCGAGTTTAGCCAGCCTATAAAAGCTAACGGCGAGTTATTAAAAAGCCAAATGGTTCAAATAACCAGAACTTGTTTCACCAGAAATAACTTGACTGCTCTATAAATTTAGTGAATAAGTTTTGATGGAATACGTGAAATTGGATTTGAAACAGGTAAACTGGTCAAAGAATGTATCTTGCTAAAAATAGGGACTATGCTCCCGCTAAATATACTTCAACTTTGATAATTTTGCAAAAAGAGGCATGATGGCAAGCGATTTGAAGTCGTCGATTCAAGAGTCAGGTCTATAAATGATAAATGACTATACAGCAACGTATTTTGCATCTAATGGATTAAAACGATTTAGCAGTAAGGTTTTGGTAACCGGCCAATTTTTCGCAAGCAATTCATCGTTTGGAACTCATGGGCAAGCAAAATTTTAAATTTAGGCCAACTCAAACTTTTAGGTCTTGCCGAGACTTCACATTTATCTGGCTAAACCGCTGTCATTCACTTCATTTCATTGCATTTGGGAAACATGCCATCCTATATGGTTGTTTGCATCCTATATTCTTAAGAAAACCTACGATTTTTACTGAAAATTATATGAATTCTCAAGAAAGCCTGAAGCATTATTTGAGATATACACAGACGTGAAAAAACGGTTACATGAAGCTGCTCAGGAAAACCTTCGCTCACCTTATACCGTGGTAACAGATTTCCGTTCGAAACTTTGTGTAAAGTAAGGCTGCAGATCATTTCACCGCTGAACTAGCGCATAAATTTATAGCCGCAGTCGTTAATAAACTCGTCAGTCCATTATTTTCTTTATAAGGACATAAAAGTAAAAACCATTGATGAATTCCTGCTCGTCCACGGATGTCAAAAGTTTGATGTTTTTTTTTTAATATTACCAATGATCTGATCTATATTCGACTTTCGACTTCTTATTAAAGATATTTTGATATCTGTAACTTGTTGAAGTTCTTCAAGTGTTTCATCTATCGGTTTAAAGATTTCACAAAATCGAGTTATCTCGTCGTGATTCTGAACCCAGCGGGTTTCACACTTAGCTGTTAGTTTAGGCCATTTAATGAGCGGAAAATGTTCATTAATTTTATTTTTCAATATTTCAGTCCGCATAACTGAGTTGTTTATGAAATTTCCGAAAGATTTTATGGTTTCGAACACACTGAATATTCCATGAACTAAGCGAATGCTGGATCGCGTAGTATATTTGTTGGTCCCGATCCTGGAATTCCTCTATCGTTCAATGGTGATAAAGACGCTATTAAGAAGTTCGCTTTACTTGAACTGGGATTGAAGTGGCGTTCTACTCCTAGCAGTCCAAAGGCGACTGGTTCATTATTGAACCCCACGTGAGGTTCACTAAATATGTGTTTGAACTTATTACAGGCCATGGACGTTTCAAGGTTCATCACCCCAACGCAGGGGACTTGCTCAAGATCATCTTTGAGACGACTGTCTGGAGGAAGTGGATGACTGTCTACACTATCTTTGCAGCTGTTCGGCCTTTGTCGAAGCTAGATCCACAGTGTTCTCTTACGGATCTTGGAACGTAGACCAGTTATTATCCATTTCTCGGTTCAAACTTTTACAGTTTGCCCATTGTGGCATTGAGTGCTGAACCTCTGTAGATTCCAATCGTTTTAACAAAATATATGGAGGTTATATGCGGTGTGCTGCGTTGAATAGTAAGCTTGTACTCGATTGTAACGCAATTATACCTTAATTTGGTCAGTAAAAATTAGAAATCGCAAATTTTAAATTTTGCCGAAATAAATTATTTTTGAAGATTCAAACATTCCGGGAAAATTTGGTGAACTAGCAAATCCTAAATCTAAAAATAATTCGAAAAGTATAAACATGTGAAGACAGAAGGATTCGTGCTATAATCAATAGAACGCTTAGCTTCAAAACCATATATGGAAAGGACCTATCGAAAACTTGTAAACACAGAAAAATAAATAAATAGTGAAACCTTTGTGTATTCAACGGCAGAGATACTGTACACTTTCAACACCATCCATTATGGAAAAAAAAAATCTGCATCTGAACACAACAATGCGGATTATCACAGCCAGATCATTTCTAGCTATATTTCTGAAAACCGTTTTTGTCCCGCACATTTTAATTTGATGTGTAAGCATAATATATAAGGTTGAGTGTTTTGTTGTTATCAATTGCGCTACAATGTGTCAATTCAGATCAAAGCAGTTGAGGTGCAGCAGCATTATCGGTCTATTTACAGCATCGATCACAAAAATTGTAATTTACCCTTTTACATTAAAGTGTTTCAAAAATTTGAGACTTTTTTCCTGGAAATATGTTGTGTTGACATATTAATTTCTACACAACCAATTTCGAACATTTTAAGAATACCGGATTTGGTAGATTTTAAGAAAAATATCCAAAAAATTAGTAATTTTTTTCCGAGTTTTTGGTTTAATTTGACGTTCAACTAATTTTGAAAATTCAAACATTTAGCAATTCAGGAACTACAAATTGCAGAGAAGTTTTTTTAATTTCAACCGTCCGGGTCTAACCGAACACCCGTTTACACATAACATAAAGAGGATTTGGATAGGTTCAGTTAGTATGATAGAAACTGACTCGGTTACAGACACCTGGTATAGCCAATAGTTAGTAACACAGAACGATAAACTGCCATATTTGGTTATTGATACTCAAATCTGCAGCAATCTCGCCCGTCTTACTACAAGTCATTTGTATTCCATATACCTATTCAGCCAACCCACTTTCTTCATCCCTACCGTACAACTAACAATTAACTACCGCTAGACGAAACTTTAAGAGTAAAGCTACTGTTGACGTCGATAGTTGTCAATTATCCCCAACAGATGTCTCTCATCTTTTCGTTATCTCTTCGTTGAATTATTATTCCTCGTTAAATCCTAAATTTTGACATTAGTTTTGTTGTTGCTTTTATGTGATTTAAAATCTAAAAAAACCTACAAAGCATTTTTTAGAAGAGTGATATATAGATAAATATAGATAAATTTATTTAATTATTGTGTTAGATAAAGCTATTTCGTAATTCTAATGGAAGTTCACCTGGCAATGGTAATTGTCTTTTCAATGCCGTGATAAATCAGCTGTAGCTGGAAAAGATTAGTTCATACGGATCATCTAATGAATTAAGATCTGAAATTGTGAACTTTATTAGTGAGCATCTTGATGCTTATTTATACCAAACGGCTGGTCCCTCGATACTAACCGTATAATCTATCCTACTTCCCATCACTTCCTAAATATATTTTTCCTTGTTTTTTACATCATAAATTAGATCATAATAAAGATCATCCACAAACCTGGCCTGACTCAATTATGTATGACGTATTCCATATCGTCTTCTTTACCATTTCCTTTCATTTTACTTTTTACATGGGTTGGTATTGCAGCCCATATATTGTTCGTTCACTAAAATATAAAATATGGTGGTGAATATGATGGTTTGCATCTCTGCTGTTATACGCGTGTATGCATTCTGCATGTATATTTTGTTGTTGTTGTTGTTTCCCGCCCATCATATATTTTACTTTGTTTGCTGTTATTTCCGCCATATATTTATATTTTTCTTTATTTAACATTTTAAACTACGACACTTCACCTTTATTTCAACACCAACCTGCAGGCACTCACTGCATGTGCCCACTCAGCGTATAAGGATATTTACCGGAGACCGCAATAGCAACAGCATCCGCGTAAACAACCACCGTGAAGCCTTGCCCTTCCAGGTTTAGTACCAGGTCATTTATGACCAAGTTCCAAAGAATGGGGGATAGAACCCCACCTTGAGGTGTCCCTCTGCTCATGTATCTGGCGACAGACGTCCCACCAGGGCCTGCCGACTTGTATGGGTCTCTCCGGAGCTAGTACCGAGCACTCCGGGAAATACGTTTCTAGTAATAACTCCAGGGATTGCTCACTACATGTAGTCCATGAACCATTCGGTCGTTGTAGATAACCCGGGATGGAAGGACTACAACATAGTACTTTGCGTAGCCTGGCCGCCTCCGACGATACCTGTATATGGCCACTGTAGAGCTTCGAGGCACTCGTTTTGGCTACTCTCAGCTCGTACTTATAGGTTTTGAGGACTTCCTTATAACAGTCCCAATCTGCAGCAGCATTTGTGTTCCTTGCTCTCTTGAACAGTCTCCTGCATTTCATACGAGTACCTTGGAGTTCTCTCGATCACCAGGGTGGCCGAGATTTACCCAAGCGCCTACTGATAGGACATGCACCTAACATGGCCTTGCTAAAAGCATCAGATAGCTTCGTTACTAGAGCATCAAGCTCCGGTGTACATGCAGGAGGGTTTGGAATCGATACCGGTAATAAGTTACCCCGAATGATTCTGAAACAATCCCAATTAGTTTTCCTGCTATTTCTGAAGGGTGGTTTGCTAGTGGGTTTTGTATCCACTTCGTACTGGAGATAACAATGGTCAGAAAAGGAATGGTTTTCGGACACTTTCCAGTTCAATACCCTCTTCTTAATAAAATCCGAGACAAGTGTGATGTCCAACACTTCCTGTCTATTTAGTAATAAAGGTTGGCTTGCACCCGATATTACATATATTTAGGTTAGTACTTAAAATAAAATTAAGGAGTAACTCACCTCGCCTGTTTATATCTGTACTTCCCCAGATTGAGTGATGCGCATTAGCATCACTGCCCATGATGACTCCTACCTTTCGTTTTCGAGCTTCCATTATTGCACTGCTCAACCTACCTGGTGGTATATTTTCCTCCTCGTATGGTAGGTAGGCCGATATTAGCCAGAGATTTTGCCCATCCATCTCGATGCGAGCCACCACTACATCAGCGTTGCTTTAATTTAGTAGTATAAAAATATTCAAATTATTTCCACCGAGAATGCAGGAACGTATCTTACCTTCATTTCTCGAATGTAGTATTTTATATTTGGCCCAGCATCCGATCACCATTTACTCAAGGTTCCTGGACCAGAACCACATCAATGGACTCAGATTCCATGTTTAGCAGAAAGGCATGGAGGTTGATCTGAAGGATCTTAAGCATTAGATATTGCTTCCCTCCACCACTGTTGAGTCAGACTCCTCTGACGTCGATTCGTCCGTTAGGAGCGCACTGCTTCGTCCCAACGATTTCGAAATCTCCGAGTCCAGGCATAGTGTCTCCTGAGCGTCCTCCGGGATGCTGCGGGCTTCTGGGTCACCAACACAAGGCGGGACACCACAAGTGGTTTCCCCCGCTGCTGCAGGTGCCCCAGATCTGTCAGCCTCATTGCGCTTATAAATTTTGAGCGTAATCGCTCCAAATCCATAGCTGATCAAGCCTCCAGATTTTGCCAAAGCACCCACGGATTCTCTGTCGATGATAATGACGGCCGATCTGGGATCTGCTTCCTTACCTCTTCAAACCTGGCAACTATGGTGAAAATTGTCCAATCAACAGACTGGCAAAATCATTCAACATCGCTGAAGAAAACTTTGACGTTCATCTCACACAGGACTGCTTCAAAAGGAACTTGAAGAACTATTTTTTAAATTTTAAAATTTAATTTATCAGAAATTCTGGTAACATTTTTTCAGTTTATTTTTTGTAAAAAATATACTTTTTCAATCTAATTTTTTTGACAACTTCTAATCTGAAGTACTTAACATTTAATTTTTAAAATTGTAAAATTTAAATTTTTTAATCTTGTGTGTAATAATCAATACTGAATTGATTATTTTTTTGCATATGAAATCATACTTGTAATGTGCTAAATCGATTTCTGTAATATAAATAAATAAATCTTCCAGGTGGCCGCTGGCAAATCCTTATTGCTTATTTTAAACATATCCAAGATCTCCCTTGGATTACTAAGCTCTGCAGGGATCCAAGCTCGCGCCCTTGTCCTGCAGGGAATTTCTTCCCTCGTCACTACTTCTAATTTGGCTCCCGGCCAGACTTCGCCCATGCTGCCGATCGCCTTTTTGTAGAGGGTCACCGACCTTTTATCGGCACAGGCAATTAGTTTGACGTGACCCCGGTGCCACCCTCCGTCTCGGCAGGACGGATCAGGTCCTGGGTGCTCCCTCATAAAGTTTAGGAAGATGGCGGCTAAGGCCTTCTCCACCTTCCTCCAGTTAAGGGCCGCAATGCTCTCATCTTCTTGAGCCCTGTCAACGACTGCCATGAGCGGGTGCTCCTTTAGCACCTCGTTGAAGGGCCTGATAATCATTATCTGGAACCCGCTTCTTTTTAGCCTCCGTAGGCGGTTCATCATCGGATCCCTGTCTTTTCGGCTGTGAGATCTCGGAACCCTCCTGCTTTGGCTCAGTGATACGCCTTGCCCACGCAAGCGTATCCCTGTTCCTATCCGTTCTCGTATTCCGTTTTGCCCCAATGGAATGTTGCTGATCTTGGAGATCATGCGCCAGGCTCTCTTCCTGGTCTGGTAGTTCACTGACGCTGAAGGGCCAGCATTCGTGCCTTTGCCCTTTGGTTTCGAGAAGCCACCCTCGTTTGGCCTTATGCCCCTTTTTCCACGGGCCTAAAGACCGATGTCTCCACAGCACTGGATTCCGGTTTTTTAAGAGCACCGTTCTCTTTTGATTTTAATTCATCTGCCATAATAGGTCCCACGAGTAGCGGAGAAAGGAGGTCCACCTGTGCAGAGATCCGCAATACACAGGTAAGGCTATATAATCCGGAGGGCGCAAAGTTGCCCGGATACACCGTTAGAGGCTGGGCTAGTTTTTAGACTGAGCGCCGTGTTTTCGCCTAGTACACCACATAAAAACCACGGGGAGGTAACACGTACACTTGTGGAAGCTGCAAGATACGGAGCTGGCAGCAAGTACCAACTTGATTCCCCCAAGACAGCTTCACACCAGACCACCATCTCTAGCTTTATTTATTTCATAAATTGTTATCATAAAAGGAAGTAAATTAATCATTCAATGTTACTTTTTAAATGTTTTATTATTTGCCTAATTGTCTTTTATAATACTATTTGACTAATACATTCACAAATATTCAGTTTTAGTATAAACTTCACAAATCATATATGGCGTGTGAATTTTGTACTAGGTTAAAACTATTTTTTATTATTTTTATTTAGTTCTAATTTAGATCTAAGTTCACTCGCATCGATTTTTAAGAAAGCCAGTTGATTTCAAAATTTCGAGTGCAAGCAACTCAACTAAATTAAGTTGAGCAGAACTTACAGAAAAATCAGTTAAACAAATATTAAAGCATAATTGTTTCTTTAATGTTTAAATATAAAATTTAGCCAAGAATAAAAATTTGGTGGCATTGATTTTGCCAGTACCGGATTTCCGAATTTATTTGACCTTGTCGATATCGAAACATTCTACAAAATTTCCATTTATAAAAAATACAATCTTCAAGAGTAATAAATTTGGTTTTAAATCTGCTATAAGGCGACAGTCATATATATATACATATATAAATTTCTCCAATCTTTGTATATATACATATATATATACGCATGAAGCTCTAGAGCAATTTTATATATTTGTCCAAATCTACAAATTACCATCAACCGACTAATAAAATTACTTACCATAATTTAACAATAAATACGCGCGGCAATAATTTATAAAACAACTTTGTGTTTCAACAATATTTCATTTTAAACTGTCTCAATTATTTTGTAATAAAAAATTATTTTGTTGTTGTTGTTGTCTTTTATTTTACAAAATTAATTTAATTTATTTAAGAATAGAAAAAAAAACTTTATCGCTTAATTTTATTTTATCAATATTTATACTACTTTTGTTTCATCTCAAATTAAATTATTAAAAATAAATTTTCTACAAATAAATGAAAGTTTATTAATTTTATTATTTTGTATAAATTTAACTGGAACGTATTCGCTCGTTTTCCCCAAAGATGATGATTTTATCATCATTAATTTTATTTATTTATTTAATTTTTTGTTATAAATTAATAACAACAGTTTTTGTTGTTGTATAATATTATATTTTATGGTGAAATATTTTGATTAATGGTTTTGACGGTTTATTACAATTATTTCGATATTATTGCGCTATTGTTGTTATTGAAAAAATTAAAAAAAAAATTTAACCGTTTTGTCGGGAGTTCATTTTAAAATTTAAATTTAAAAATTTTTAGGTCATGAAATATTCAGCTTCATTTGGATTTTGTGATTTGCTCGATTTGTTTTTGTTGCTCTACACACTATTACCATATAAACAGCGATGAAAATAAAAGAAAATTACCGTTTCTTTTGTTTGATATGTAAAAAAAATGTAAAAGTTTACATTTCCGTTTCCAACATAATGAATTTATTCAAATATCATATCTAAGAGTGGAATAAATTTGAAAATTTAATGAATATTACCCTGCTAGTCTTGGGATATGAATATTGCTCCACATAAAAATAACAAAAAATATAAATATTTTACGTGTACACTGATAAGAACCAAATTTTTGTTGTTAAATTTTATTACCTTAAGGAAGCTATTAATATATATATATACACAACAATATGATTGATAACATTGTTATAGAAAGGAAATAAAGGAAATTTTACTTTATCTGTATACATATAAGGATTGTGTATCGTATAGATGAGATACGAGTATTAGGGTATAAATATGAAATTACTTCAAATTAATGAATATTCATCTATATACCAAATCTCATAACTGCAAATCGAATTTTGTAATATGTTTTTTTTTTTGTGGTACGCGCAATATGATAATTTCGATATTAATTTTTTGGTTCAATGAATTAAAATGATTAGGAGGAGGCTGGAAAAATCTCATCAAATTAGTCGACGACAATGTCATCGTCATGTGTACACCAAAAAATATATATATTTTTTTTCATCGTTATACTCGCATATACATAGATATCTCGTCTAAATTAACATATATCCATAAATAAAATCAATACTTTGTATTAATGTAATTAAACTGAATTGAATGAAAATGTACATAAACATAATGTAATCAAATTATGTAGCGCATAGCAGTGATGGGCAACCTATGGGTCTATTCTGGTTTACCGTGTGGGAATAAAAAAAATCTAAAAAATTGACAGTTTTGCAGTAGTTAAGAATTATTTCCCTAATCTGTATTCTGGGGATAGGGACATTTTTATTGACATTGTATTAATCTATTTATAGTAATAATAATAAACAGCTTTTAAAGGCCATTACTGTCCCCTTACTGTATCAAAAATTTGGCTCCAACGGTTCCAATCCGGAGCATGGTTTTCAGACTGTCTTAGACTGATTATCTACACTAATTATCTCACTCCGTTAAACGTGTAGTGGCCACTACTAAAACCTGGTGTGCCAGTGTCCCTATAACCAGAGACTTAATGATTTAGACTCATTGATCTGGAGTCCAACAGAAACTGAAAACTCTACAGGCGGATCATTTATTTCCTTCACTCCGTTGCTATTTAGTCCAATAACGCATATGCCATCTGCATATGCAAGCAGCTGATTGGACTGGCGATATAAGATGTTGCGCTGTGGTGATTTAGTTTTACGAAAGATGTACCCCAACATGAGATTAAAATATATCGGGCATAGAGCATCTCCCTGCCAAACACTCAAGTTAACTGCAAAAATAGTTAGCCTGTTCCCTTCTTTAACACAGCATTCAGACTGCGTTGCCGTCATTCTACACAGTCGTACCAATTTTCTAGATATTCCAGAGCAGACCACAAATTCTCTCAATTGATCGAGTCAGAGGCCTGCCGAAAACCCAGGAATACCTGATGTACAGAGATTGAAATTATATCATAATATTTAGATAGAATCATTCGCAGCGAAATGATCTGGTCAGTGATTGATTGATTCGGGCGAAATCCTCCTTAAAAGTCACCAACCAAATCCTCCGATAGAAAGGTAATTCTATATAATATAATGTAGGACAGTAACTTGTATGCTGTGAAAAGGAGAGCTTTACCGCGATAATTCTCACACTTTAAGCAGTCTCTCTTCTGGAAGATGGGGCATTTCGCAGCTACTTTCCGTTCATCAGGCATAACTTCGGTTCGCCCTACTAATCAAATAAGATTGAAAAACAGTTTCACAAAGTATCTTCTCCGAAAATCAAGAGCTCCGAATTAACAAAGTCCACCCCAGGTGAGCGGTTTAGTTTTAGTCTTTGCATGGCGACCAACTGATGATCGCTGCCTACGTATTTGGCTGCAATGACCGATAAGTTCTCACATTCTGAGTTCTGCCAACACTAGCACTAAAGTCCCCAATTACCATGCTAATATCGTGTTCGGGTATAGATGTCATCAGATCGTCCAAGTAATTGTAAACTGAGTCTTTGTCTTGGGGCTGACTAAGTATTTCGGTGGGCGCATGTACAAAAGTTATTGACAGGTTGGTTATTGACTGCTTGGAAATCAAAAACAGCCTTTATTACCTGCGGCCCAAGACGTAATCCAGCTACAAGCTTCCCGAGGTTATCTCCACTGTTGAGCAACGTATAGCCCTGGGAGACCTGGTCTCCACTTTTAAGCCATCGAGTTTTTGAAGAGCAACGAGTTTCAGCCGATACTCCTTCTTGCAATTGATTAGGCCTTCGAACACTCCTGGTTTTCTAAGTGACTGCATGTTTCACGTGTCAGGATGCAGGTCGTCAGCCCAGTGATCCAATCCATTTAGTCGGCTGCTACGACTTGCAAAGGATACTGTGATGGTATTCTAGGACAACAGGGTTCGTGCAATTTAGGTTTACGAGACATGTGAGTGCCCCCCGACCACAGGTGCCTACATGGATAAATGAATTAGAATTGCTAGTAAATAAATTGCATTCATGCCGGTGGATACATTTTATTTTATATTTTAACATTTAAAACTTTGTCATCTGTCACCAATTAGTAAATAATCGTTACATAAAATTTATATTCAACCCATTAGATAAATGACATGGAATCACATGTCAGCAAGATTAATGCCAGCTAATCGAGGTACAAAAACATTTCTAATCATGTCCCTATACCGCTCACCATTGACAGTAACATTCTGACCATCATCGTTTTTGAAGACGTATGGACCAATGACTCCGCCAGCTCATAAAACGTGGATTATCCTCACTCCAAATGCGACACGTCTGATTATTTACGTACCCATTTAACCAAAAATGGGCTTCATCGGAGAACAAAATTTTTAATGGAAATTCAACATCAATATCAATTTGTGCTTCAGCCCATTCGCCGAATTGGCGGCGCATACGATGGTCGTGTGAAGTTAACTCTTGAAAGCTTTTAAACCAAGATCCTTTCGTAAAATATTCCATAAAATGGAAGGACACAACCCCAGTTGCTGAGAACGGCGGCGAATTGATTGATTTGGATCTTCTTCAATGCTTTCCTTCTACAGCGGCTACAGCTTCTTTAGTGGTCCGAAAACCATCTATTATTATTTGAATTAGCTGCTCTGAAGGACGGTTATGTACGCCATAAAATGGACGAAGTGCACGATAAGCTTGACGAACATAACCATTATTTGGATAAAAATAATTCAACATATTGCAAGCGTTGCTCTGATGTAAGTCTATCCATAATGAAATGTCAACCCATCTTAACAAAAAGCAAGTATCAGCTGTTAAATGGGTTGTGAAATAAATCAGTGTTGCCAACTCAAAGTTGTGAACCTCTAAAAAAAACACCCTTTATAAGCTAACACAAATGATTCCCAAAATCCTGGGATGGGATAAGAATAGTATTGCCTGATGAGTATTTTTTATTTTTCTGGGATGGAATTCTGCCTTCTGGGATAACTTCCAAAAGACCACTAATATGCTTTGAACAGATGATTACATCTACATGTTATAGTAGGGAGTCGTTGCCAGAAAAACATCTTTTTAACGAAGAAACACAGATACAAAACTAATTTTTAACAACAAAAAATGTCAACGAACATTTTTTATTCGTTTAGTCAAATTCATCTTAGATGGAGAAAAAATAACTCTGATGATTCTTTTCGTATTGTTTTTTCTGTCGGTTAGATTAGAATTTAAAATAGAAACATTATTATGAATGGGGGTTTAAGACGTGGGCTGTGACCCCTCGCTATGTTCACATCTGCCTGACAGTATCTGTAACATTATTCAGTTGGCACCGGGGACAGTTTGGCTTTCGTACCTTTGCAGCGCTGTTTCCGAAGCAGAAGTTGTTCAGTAGTTCCTCTGTACAATACTTGTATCGGTGTCCCAAAACTTTGCAATTCCAATATTTTAGATTGCTGCGTCCGTAATACTCCGTGGATCGTATCCGGTCTGTTCCGGTCATGTAAGCCTGATAACGTGGGCATAAAACTCTCAGTTTCCCAACTGTTTTAATAGATGTTTGACACCGTAATATTACTCCGTTACATTTTTAGCTGGGATCATGTTTTTACATAGCCTGTAAACTAAACGGGTCTCTGGTATTCGCTCCTGAAGTCTCGTATTTAATTTCTGGGTAGTTACCGCAAAATAAGAAAACTTTTCTCTGGTATTGAGAATTTCATCTTCGTAATCAAAACTACTACTACCTCGTGTATAAAAAGAATCAATCTTCTGCTTTTTTGTTGGTGCAGTTTCGAGTTATTGAGTGAGAAATGAAACGGGTTAATTTCTTCAGGATACTAACGCTGCTTCGTTTCATATTTACTCTCAACACTTTTGCTTCAGCCGATAAGTTTTCTGTGTTATTTTTAGCTAGGGTTGGTCGTTTTAGCTAAGTTGGTTTTGAAAACAGAAGGGTGTTGTACTAGATTGAGTATCCTGTCTTTTGTGCCAGGGTAGCCCTCATTTTAACTGTGTTCATAAGATTATTTCCGTTCTTCTTCACTTGATAAGGTTGATGACCTTTGGTCGTCCTTGTGGTCCTTTAACAATTTGGCTTACGAATTTAAAATTCTTCGAATACTACTAAATATATTAGAAAGATTTAAAATTTCGCCATAAGAGTTTCTATTCCGTGAAGGATACCAAATATTTATCATTCGTGCAGATCGTTCAAAATTAAACTGGAATATTTCAAAGCTCCTTGCCTTATTATATTGTCAAAATATGTCAAACTTTTCTATTTGAAAAAAAAATACAGTTTTTCCGCCTTGATAATTTTCTGGAGAGCATGTCTACAATACTTTAATTTTTTCCGAGATGGTTTCTCTTACATTTCCTCTAAATCCTCCTATACGTTGATTCGTGGTGTATATGAAGCAGTTGTTTTGGATGTTTGCTTTCCCGGAATTTTTCTTCTTTTAACATATTTGAATATGAAATACTCAAGTTAAAAATCTGTTGTTCATCGATCGTGTGGATATGTCCTGCAGGACAGTCTATATAGTTTGCCAGATATCATATATTTTACAAAATTTAACAATCGTGTGGCTGCGGCTTAATGTTTAGTCGTTGCAAAAGTATTTCACCCCTTCACTTACAAGTATTCATTTTTTCGAATACTTACAAGTATTAATTTTTTTGTGAGGTACGAAACAGGATATTTCAAAACTATACGTTGCTTACTGAAATTGGACTACTGGACTACCTAGGCTAGTTCTTTGGTTTCTTTATGATGAAATTCGACATGTAAAAATAAAAAATTAAAATTGGTCGGATTTTACTCCAGCACTCGATGCCACTAATGGGCCCACGGTGCAATACCCACACTCCCACTAATTCTCATTCAACCCATTCATCCCATTCACACAAGTATAGTATACCACCTGTTGATAAACACTGTTAATAAACACTTGTTGAAGAGCAAGTTGACCGGTCCCACGTATTTCTGTTTTTTTAATTTCCATAACACCTTTAAAATTTAGAAAATTTAGGCGAGTGAAGTTTTTAGTAACCTACTTTTAACAGTAAAATATATAAAAATATGTATAGGTGTGTAATTTTAATTCCTCCTATAATAATAATTTAAAAATTTAGGCAAAAACACAATTTGCTAAACAATACACAATTTTGTGGTACTAACTACACATAGATAAACACTATCTACATAAATGATTATGTTGGAATTTCATAATCCAACTGAATACTAGGAAGGAGTCATCTATTTCTCGATGTCTTTCCGTTAGTACTACCAATTGTCCATACTAATGATTTTATTTAGAATTTCGGTTGTAGTTCTGGAATGACCAAATTGGAACCCAAAGGAGTATATCATGGTTTAATAAATTTTTGCAATTCAACGGAATACTCTTCAGATTATACAAGTTGGACATCAATCTCATGAAGTTATTCTGTTAGTTCTATCAATTGCCCAAACTCACAATTTTCTAAGATTTTCAACATAATTATGGATTGGCCGAAAATGGCCCCGAAACCATTAATTCATGTTTTGTTAAAAATTTTCCAATTCAACTGAATACTAATCAAGATTTTGAGAGACCGACAATTGGCTAATCTAATAATTTTTTAAGATTTTCATTATTGTTCTGGATTGGCCGAAAATGGCCCCTAAACCAGTAAGTTATGTTTTACTATTCTCCTGATTGTTTTTAGATTTTTATCATAGTTCTGGAATGGCCAAAAACGGACTGAAGTCAATAAGTCATGTTTTGTTAAATTTTTGCAATTCAACTGAATACTATTCAAGATTTTGCGAGGTGTTCATCAATCTCACGATGTTTCTCTTTAAACTGTACTATTTGGCTATTCTCACGATGGTTTTAAGATTTTCATTATAGTTCTGGATTGACCAAAAATTATGGATTGACCGAAAATGGCCCCGAAACCAATAAATCACATTTTGTTAAAATTCTGCCATTTAACTGAATACTATACAAAATTTTGCGAAGTTGTCGTCAATCTCATAAAGTTATCTTGTTAGTTCTACCTACCAATTAGTATGGAATGACCTAAATCGGTCTCGAAGCCTATACAAAGTCATGTTTTGCTATTTGTAATTCAAGTGAATACTACTCAATGTTTTGTGAAGTGGACATCAATTTCATGAAGTTTTTCTGTTATTTCTACCAACTGTCCTTACCCAAGATTTTTTAAGATTTTTATCATAGTTCTGGAGTGGCCAAAAACGGCCTCGAAGCCATAATAAGTCATGTTTTGTTAAATTTTTGCCATCCAACTGAATACAATTCAAAATTTTGCGAGGTGGACATAAATCTCACGATGTTTCTTCTTAAGCTGTCCTTTTTGGCTATTCTCACGAAAAAGTATGGTTTTATGATTTTCATCACGCCTTAGTTCTGGAATGGCCAAAAATATCTCCTAAACCAGTAAATCATGTTTTACAAAATTTTTGCAATTCAACTGAATACTATTCAAGATTTTGCAAGGTGTTTATCTCACGATGTTTCTCCTTAAACTGTACTTTTTGCTATTCTCACGAAACACGTATGGCCCCGAAACCAATAAATCATGATTTGTTAAAATTTTGCCATTTAACTGAATACTATACAAGATTTTTCGCAGTTGACATCAAGCTTATAAAATTATCTTGTTAGTTCTACCTACCAATTAGTCTGAAATGGCCAAAAAAAGGCCTCGAAACCAATAAGTCATGTTTTGCTAAATTTTTGCAATTCAACTGAATACTATTTAAGATTTTACGAGGTGGACATGGTCTCGAAACCAGTAAGTCATGTTTTACTAAGTTGATTGATTTAAGATTTTTGTGATAGTCAAAAAGTCATTTTTGTTCCTTCCAGATCAAGATTGGTGTGCACCTCGCAAAATTCACTTGTTTCAAGACAATTTTCGACCAATCCAAAACTATGATGAAAATCTAAATTTATTCATGGCATGAAATTAGAAAATTATTTTTATTTTTAGGAAAAATTTCACGCCGATCTAAATTCTTAAAATTTATATAACTCGCTAAATATAAATAACGATCTAAAGACTATTTATGTATTTACAAATATTTTCTATATGTGCCTTGCATTGTTCACAATCTGCTCATAATTTCTATACCACGTATGTTGTTACCGCAGTGATAAAAATAAAAATGTTTATTGTACATACGAGAAGCATTCTATATACCACCACCAGTAATAATGTATAGAGATGTAAAAAGGATTTTTCCATTTTTTATTTATGGTTATTGCTTCTTCATATATTATAGCCAGTCTGGTAGCTATATAGCTCTACTCGTTTATAAATATATAGCAATTCCTACATACTCGTATAAGAGTCATAATATTATGGTATCTATAGTTAAAAATAATATGTATTATACGGTTTCGAGTTCGACAAAGTCGCAAATTGACATTTTATACAGTTTTTGGGAATTGCAGTTAACACAAGTGTCATAAACTGTGTTTTGTATTATTTGTATACAATTTTTTAAAACTAGAGTTTATTTCGTATGTTGCGGTCAGTGACGAATTCGATCCTGGATTGTGGCATAAAATATTATACATAATGCATTCGTGGAATTAGCCTCATATAAATTCTAATCACCTAAACAATATAAAATTATATCAATTAAATATTTTTAATAAAATTTAATGATGGCACGTGTGTACATACATATATCGGCTACATAATGTATATCGGGGATCATCATTATTTTGACTTCACCGACAATTTTTCATATAGCTACCAAATCTGTATTCTGTCGTGTTATCCATGAGGTCGTGAGAAAAAGGACACCAAAAACCTATAAAATATATTTTATTGCTGCATATATATACTTTTTGTGTTTTGATTGCCGGAAGATATTTTCGTTGGTTGTTCTCATTTTTTTTTTATGATTTTATGACTTTCATGGTTGAAAAGACATTATTTGACACTTTTAAAGCTTAGAATAATTTTAAAATATTAAATTTAAAAAAAAGCGATTTAGTTTTATGACCAAATAAATTAAAAATGTGAAATTAATTTATTTTAAAAGGAATCTTCCTTGGATTTTTTTTAAATAAAATGTTACGATTAACTTTTGTCGGATCAAAGTTCTTTAATTTTTCGACGTAGACAAATATTTCTGGAATTAAATTTGTTTGTTGTAATCAAATACCATGATTAAAGCATTCAGTCTTTCGACATTTTTTGAAAACAGTTTAGTATATAATTATTATTCAAGGAAGCATTACAATAGGCGTTCTACTAAACTATTCTTCTTTATGTTTAATGGTTTTATTACTCTCTAAAGCTTTTACATGTTTGTTAAATATCCCGCAAAGCTTTATAAGTAAATATTAAACCCTTCAAGAAATGTTTAACAGGTTAAATTACTTTAAAAATTGGTTTTGCTTAGAAACGAAATGAAATAAAATTTTATTATTTTTGTAAAATGGAAAAACCCGATTTAATCTCTCGAAAGCTCTTAAAAAAAATTCTGAAATAATTTAATTTACATAAATAGTAGACAATTTAAAAAAAACAATACTTATGCCTTAAACAAATCAGAATCAATCAAATTTCCCAACTAAACATTTCGAGAAATTGTCTTTTAACTTTTGATTGGTGTGTGAAACAAATTTTTATAATATTTTAAACTATTAGTACTCATGAACCAAGGAAGCTTTAATATTGTAAAATATGGAAACCAAATTTTCGACCAGACTTATTTTCAAGTGGTCAAAATTAATTCTCAAGCTAAAAACACATTTCAATTACTACTAATAAAAATAATTTTTGAAATTCTCACTCAACGGAGTCGCTGCGACTGCAAATTAATGCTACCTCATAATGAGGTAGCATTAAATATTATCTGGAATAGATTTGACAAACCTCATCCTCTCGAAGCTCTTAAAAGACCTGTGAAACAATGGGATGACCTAATTGTACACATAATGTTATCGAAGATGGATTTATGTTGCACTGTCAAACCACTTCCCAACTTTAGATGATTTGAGTAATTTTTCAGTTCTCGAGCTTATCATTAGGAAATAAAGAGGGATCCACCCTCATCAACTACATCCACTCAACCAACACCATAGCTTTAATCACACATCTGTAACCCTACTCACTATCACCAATGCGCCGATATATCATTGTACTCGCACTATGTAAGGCTAAGGGGAACTCAATAGGAAGATGTCTTAAATTTTTGGATTTGCCCGTTGATCAACGTCACAATTTCGTAACTGGCAACCAATTATTTTACAATTGTCTTTGCCCCGATCACATCGTGTCTGCATGTCCTGCAGTGACACTTCGCTACCCATATTGTTGTTCTTCACATCCTGCATTGCTACACAAAGCAGTCTTGGATTACCTACCAGAAATTCGAAACCTTCTTATTTGGCAACACAAAGTCATCGAATTGGTTCTAATCTAACAACATTGCTTATTCCACCGAAATAGTGGTACATTATATCACATTGGTATCACATTGGTCGTCCAAGTGCTTTAGAAGATTACAAGTTATCGCAGATATTCTCTTCAATCGATATTATCGAGTTTTGGGCAATTCCAGGAAATATCCAGATAATGACAGTTTGCCATGCGTGCGGAGATTTATCACAAGCTACTCAAACCAAATTGGCTGAGCTTCTGCCTATGCTCCAAAATACCGTGTTGGGTTGGGTTGTTGTAACCAGTCTAAATTTTAGTATATAATTCACAAATCACAGTTATCTTTTGGCCGTCAACAACCATACTACTTACTGTGAGTAAGAGTTGAGAAATTGAGAAGTGTTGGACAAAAATGTTCTTCAGCTGTTCGAATTTCATTTATCATCAGGTCGGAATGATCTTTTCTCAATTTTAGTACGATTCCGAACATATGCTTATGCATTCAGCTCCGTTATTGCCAAGATGTACCGGCAATGCTTCGCTACTAGATGTTTCAAGCGGTTAGCACTAGACCACAAAAGTGTGCTACCTATGGCCGGAAATGCAATCGAAAAAGATTTCTACATTGATGATCTTCTTACCGGTACAAATTTCAAGCATTCTGTAATCTGCTGGCATGAAATTAAGAGAATAATGTTCTAATTATCCTATAATCATTGAAACCATTCCATCAGAATTGACAGAGACGTGTTTTCAACCGTCATAAAGCGAGCCATATTTTCACAAATTGCTCGTATTTATGATCTACTCGGTCTAGTGTAATCGTTTTGCAAACATTACTGATTCAGTCAATGTAGTAATTGAAATTTGGCTAGGACCGGTTACTTCCTCGGCATTTGCACACCCTCGGGCAAACATTTTGACAGAGTCCCATAGGGATTTACAAAATTCAAAATCAATCGCCATCTGTTCAGTTCCAAGTAAACACTAAGCATTCAACTACATGGATTTGCCGATGATACAGTATGGCAGTCGATGACAGTATACGTTCACAGTATTGCAGTCGAACCTGTGTGCTGTCAAGCTACTCTGTTTAAAATCACTGATAATCACGGGTACCTCCCCTAGAATTGTGTGCTGTATTATTAGCGTGCAATTGGCACACAAAATTTACGAGAACTTCAATATTGACGAAATTACGACTCGAAATACAATTGGTACGATTCGAAATATAATTTTGTAATTTGATATTGAGTCTGGTTTTCGGCGCAAACGAGTAAAGTAATAAAAATTAGAGAGAATTGTGTCATTACTTTTCCTGTAAAATAGCAAAAAAAGGCTTGTTCTTCAACAGTTACAGAAATATCAATTCTAGAAGCTTCCCTTAGTTTTGACTAGTTTTTATTGAATTCTTCAAATTTCTTCAAATACTTAGAATTTAGTTCACTTACAAAAATGTTACTAAGTTCGTTGAATTTAGAAATTGGTTTCAAATTAGATTAAATTTTACGAATTTTCAATTGTCTGAATTTTCTGACATTTTTCAAATGCTAGTTTTTCGATTTTAAAAAGTATTCTAAATTTTCAATAATTTTAAAGTTTTCAAATTTTTAGAATTGGTTACCCATTTAGAACTCACCAAAAAATTTCTCGTTAAATTTAAAAAAAATTCTTTTGAGTTTTTTATCATTTCTAAATATTTGTATTGTTAAAATTTTACTGAATTCTTGAAATATTCCGCAGTTTAACGTTTCACTGTCGAATATTCTAAAATTTATTGAATTGTTTTGTAAAATCTGAAGTTATCATCAAATTCTACTTGTATACTATCTAAATTCTTTTTAATTTTTTAAAATTATCTGATGCGCAAATCTAAATTTTATCGATGAAATTGGATTTAGATTTTTTTTTAACTACTTAATTGAGGTTACATTTATTTTGGCCGTCAAAGTTTAACAATATATTTATTAAACTTCTTCAAATATTCGAAATTTTTAGTGATATTATAGGCCATTTCCATTGGGACCACCGTGTTTTTAGTGCAACCGGGCATGACACTTTCTAAATAATATTTTTCATAAACTTCTTCAATAAACTTTTATATTGTAATTTTAACATTTGAAAACACCTTGATGGTTCACAAAAAGTAGAATATGAATAGTAATCAGATACAAGCTATTGATTCAGTTAATAATTTTGATTCAGTTCTAAAAGATTTTTTGTTCCGATTTACTGCTCCGGTTTTGGAAAATAATTTTAGCTCCGGAATTGAACCAATTTTTTTTATGTCACATTGTATTGCTCCTGAATTATTATTTTATAATTAATAAATTGATTATTTCACACGAATTGCGGTATTGACAGTAATTATGGGATGGTTTCAGGAAATCTAATACGAACGATTTTGTTTAAAAGTTTTTACAATATTATTTTAAATTGAAATTAATGAAAAATTGTAATGAAACAAGTTGATTTTATTTTGAACGATAAAGCAGTAGAAAATATTTTATTTTGGTCAACAAAAAAAGATTGTTCTCATTTTCATCGTACGACGTTGACATTTTTTAAATTTATAAACCAAAACTCAATTAGAATTTTTATTAAAAGTAAATAATTTATACATTACAGAATTTAAGATTTTCAATTCTAATTATTGTTAAAAATTATTATTGTTAATTACGCTTGTGAAGTTTATCCTAAATTAGAATTAAACCAACAAAAACAACGTAATATGTATATATGTATTAATGAATATCGAAAATATATGACATTTAGGCGAACATTAAATTATTTGTATATAGTTATTTATTGTATCTATTGCAGTATGTAAAAATTGGATATCCAAATAGTTCTAAGTGCTCAACCATATACAAAACAAAAGGCTAAGCACTAATAATCCAATCATGCAAAAACTTTTGAAAAGCTAATGGCTTTCACATGGTCAAATTGAGGTTTCAGTAAATTTACACTAATAGATTTTCTTAAGAAATTGCGTATCTTAAGATTTTCACTATTTAGCACATAGTGAGATTTGTGCTAAATAGTGAAAGTCTTAAGATACGCAATTTCTTAACAAAATCCTAGTGTAAATTTACTGAGCCATTAGCTTTTCAAACGGTTAGGCAAGATTGTAGTGTTAGTTCTGATCTATTGAAAATTTTAGTGAGATAAAGTGAGATTTGTGGTAAATATTGAATCTCTAACTTTATTTATTTCATAAATTTTTATGATAAAAGGAAGTAAATTAATTATTCAATGTTACTTTTTAAATTTGATTATTTGCCTAAATGATGACTGTATTTTATAATATACTATTATTTGACTAATACATTCACAAATATTTAGTTTTAGTATAAACTTCACAAGTCATATATGGCGTGTGAAGTTTGTACTAAGTTAAAACTATTTTTTATTTTTTTTATTTAGTTCTAATTTACGTCTAACTTCACTCGCATTTGTTAATTTCGAATTTAGCTTTTGAAATTCTAAATTCTTTTTAAAAATTCGAATTTAAAATTTATTAAAATGCGTTTGTTAAATTTTCACTTAAGAAACTTTAAAATAAATTTTATGTAAACATTCAAATTGGAATTTAAAATTTCAATTGGTTTTGAATTACAAATCTCAATTAGACTTATTATATTTATTTACAGAATTACTAATTTGTATCATGATTAAATAACTTATATATTCAGAATTTAAAATTTTCAATTCTAATTATTAATTTCAATGAGTTTAAAATCTTTTAAAATTCGTTTTACAAAATTTTGATTTTGAAAATTTTTGTACCACACTTTTCGTGTATAATTCTGAATTTTAAGTAAATATTCAAGTTGGAATTTCAAATTGCAACTAAATTTTTGGTGTTTTATTGAATTTTAGATTTTTATAAGTAAATAGTGTATAAACTATTTACTTATAAAAACTTACAATTTTCAATTCTTATTATTGTTAAATTTAGTAAATTTCAAATTAAACATTTTATTTTAAAAAATTCGATCAATTCTGATTTTAAAATTTAATTCGAATTCATTTAAAAAATTTTGTATGTAATCCGGTATTTATAATTTAGGAATTTTTCGAATTTAACCATTTTTTTAAAAAACATTTAAAAACATTTTTAATTAAGTATTTCAAATTTTGAATGTTAAATTTTAGTGTAATTTATTGAAGTTTAAATTTTAATTATAACTTAACATTTATTTATTTTTCAAATTTCAATTCTATTGTTAAATTTAACAAATTTGGAATTTATCTTTTGAAATTCTAAAATTTGGGTTTTGAAGATTCATTAGAATTATACAATTGTAAATTTATAAATTACAAGTTTAGTTTCAGAATCATGATTTGAAAATTCGATTTAATCGATGAATTATGCAATCCTGAATTTAATTTTAAATTCGAATTCAATTTAAAATTTTTGTATGCAATCCGATATTTTTAAATTTAGAAATTACAATTTTTTAAAATGCGTTTTACAAAATTTTAAATTACGACAATTGCAGCAACGCACTTTTAAATTTAAAATTTCAATTCGTTCTGAATTTCAAAACTCAATTAGAATTATCAATTTGGAATGTCAAATTTTGGTGTAATTTAATGAGTTTTTTATTTTTATTATAAGTAAATAACTTCAGAATTTACAAATTATATCTCCAATTATTGTTAAATTTAGCATTTGAATTTCTAAAATAATAGATATTTCAAAATTAGTGTTTGTCCTAAAATTCGATTAATTTGATAATCCTAAAATTTGATATTTATTGTTTTATTAGAGTTATACAATGTAAATTTAAAAATTGCGAGTTTAGTTTCCAAATCATGTTTTGGAAATTCGATCTTATCGATAAAATCAACAATCATGATTTTAAAATTTAATTCGAATTCAATTAAAAAAATTTGTATGTAATCCTGTATTCAAAATTTAGGAGTTTTTCGAATAAAATTTTTTTTTAATATTAAGAATTCTAAATTTCGAATATCAAATATTGGTGCGATTTATTGAATTTTAAAATTTAATTATAAGTAAATTTATGCATTTCAGAATTTACAATTTTCAATTCTAACTATTGTTACATATAGCAATTTTCGAATTAAGCATTTGAAATTTGATATTTATTAGTTTTATTAGAATTATACAATTGTGAATTTATAAATTAAGGGTTCAGTTTTTCAATCGGTATTTAAAATTTATAAATTTAAAAAATTTTAGAATTTTAAGTTTTCTAAAATGCCGTTTACAAAATTTTAAATTAATAACATTTGTGTAACACACTTTTCGTGTACCTTTCTGAATTTTAAGTAAACATTCAAATCGGAATTTAAAATTTCTATTCGTTCTCAATCTCAAAACACAATTATCAAATTTCTAAAGTCAAATTGTGGTGGAATTTTAAATTTTAATTACAAGTAAATCATTTATACTTAATTTAGCTATTGAAATTCTAAAATTATATATTTATTGAGTATTGAAGTTTTATTAGATATATATTTATAATTGTAAATTTTTAAATATCGGGTTTAGTTTCCGAATCATTTGAATTTGAAAATTCGATTTAATCGGTGAATTAAGCAATCCTGAATTTAAATCTCAAAATCAGTTTTACATTTTTGCATGCAATCTGGTATTTAAAATTTAGACAGTTAGAAAATTTTGGAATCTAAAATTTTTTAAAATGCGTCTTAAAAACATTTATAATTAAGAATTTCATATTTGACATTTCGAACGTCAAATTTTGGTGCAATTTATTGAATTTTAAATTTTATTTATAAATCAAATCTTTTTTCAGAATTTACAATTTTTTAATTCTAAATATTGTTAAATTTAGCAAATTTCGTGTTTGGTTTTGGGAATTCTAAAATTTGAGTTTGGAAGATTTATTAGAATTATACAACTGTTAATTTATAAATAACAAGTTCAATTTTCGAATCATGATTTGAAAATTCGATTTAATCGATGAATTAAGCAATCTTAAATTTAAATTAAAAAAAAATTCGAATTTACAATTTTTTTAAATACGTTTTACAAAATTTTAAATTATGAAAATTACAATATCGCACTTTTAGTGTAACTTTCTGAATTTTCAGTAGACATTAAAATCGAAATTCAACTCAATTAGACTTTTCAAATTTTGAATGTCAAATATTGGTGTAATTTAATGAATTTTTTATTTTTGTTATAAGTAAATAACTTCAGAAATTAGTAATAAAAATTAGTCTTTTTTCCTAAAATTCGATAAATTTGATAATCCTAAAATTTGATATTTATTGAGTTTTAAAGTTTTATTAGAGTTATGCAATGTAAATTTAATAATTGCGAGTTAAGTTTCCAAATCAAGATTTGAAAATTTGATTTAATCGAGGGATTAAAGCAATCCTGAATTTGAATTTAAACTCGAATTCAATTTAAAAAATTTGTATGCAATCTCCGGTATTTAAAATTTATAAATTAAAAAATATTCGAATTAAAATTTTTTAAAATGCGTTTTACTCAATTTTAAATTAAGAAAACACGCGTTACAACACGCACCTCCCTGAATTTTCAGTTAACATTAATTTAAAATTTCAATTCGTTTTAGTTTCAATTAATAAATTTTGAACTACTTTGAATTTAAAATTTATATTTATTTAATGGACAATTGATGTCAACGCACAGTATTCAATTTTGTGTTGTTTTTTTAAACAAAAAATCTTGTTGCATTTATTGGCTTATCTGAACGTAAACGTTTTTTTTTTTATCATGTCGCTGCGATCCGAATTATTTATGTTGTTGTATCAGGAAGCTTTATAAAAACTGGACTTCATAGTCATAGTCAATTTCAATTTATTTTTAGCGGTAACACGGCTTTTCGGGTTCTTCGTTTGGCAGTTTGTATTTATCGTCCTTGAGCAACCTACGTCGAACGCGTATATCTCCGATTTTAATTGACTATCTTATCTGCACATTACAAAGCCCCATGCTAGCCTGTACTAGGATGAACATGGCTCGTCTCACGGATCCTGAACTCTAGACAGAGGGATCCTAGATGTGTTCATCATCATCCTGAAATCAATCAATGACGAAAAATCTCTTTTATATATCCCGTCCCTAATACAATTTTAACCTGGCGGCTGGCACTTTCGCTCAGCTATATAGAAGTATTTGTCATTTGATTTGTTAAAACTATATAGCAACTATAAAAAAAAAAAAACTTGTATCGTGCCGGTTACTTTTGGTTAATTACAATTTTTCTGTTCCGGTTCAGTTCCTGTTCGAAGCTCTGATTTTTACAACAATCCACAAAAATTTAACAAAATGCTATATACAGTACATATGTATGTAGGCATTAAATAAAGTAATTAATTGTATTTATTTAATATCTTAAATATTTATTTTATGGAAAAGCTCTGAATACAAAACAAAATAAAAATTTCACTGACCGAATATTTATGTATGAACATATATACATTTTTTTTATAAAATATGTTCGTTGTAAAGCTCCGAATAAAATATATTATGTAAATGTTTTAAATCGTGTGAGCTGAAACTGTTTATATATTATGGCGAAATTTGCACATCTTACGATAATTTAATTTTCTCATGAACTCGCATACATATACGAGTACATAACAAAAAAATAATTAAATCCTTCACATTAAAATGTATTGTTTATGCTGCAAACCCTTTAGAAATTTCGAGTAATTATATATTTTATGATGTAAACAGCACATAACCACAATAATAATTCTTAGAAATATTTTATTTATCCGCACCAAAATAATTAAACATCAAAGCGTATACGGGTGGTGGTGCGCGCATGAGCTTTTATATATACATACATATGTATTTATTATAGGATTTAACTTTTGGGCGTTAATTTTGATTTTATTTATTAATAAAACTATAATATTTATTATTGTGACTTACGATGTACCTATGTGCTGTATAGTTCCAAAATCATAATCATAATATTAAATTATTCCCTAATCTAATTACTAGACATAAAGTTATAATTTTTCTAGTAAATAATATTTTGATGAGGATAAAACGAGAAACTTTTATTATTATTTGCATATCCTCAGGTGATTTTTCTTTATTATTAATTTTCGACATTGGTGTGCGGTATATATAGTGAGTAGAGTAACACAAAACCATAATGTGTTCTCCCGTTCCAAAAAAAAAATTAAAAATATATAAATTCTAAACTTTACCGTCTTTATTGTTTATTATATTGGTTTAGAAACTGGAAAACAAAGTTTTGTGCTTTTTGTAAAGTTTTACGTTTCCAACTCACCTCCTTTATTTCTAATAAAGCTTAACTGTGATTATAGTTGTTAACACCTTTATAAATAGTACATTATAGATAATGTATACTTAGTAGTTTGGAATAAAACTTTAAGAGCTTTTAGCTTAGACCACCCCCAAATTTATAAATAACACGTGTTACTAATTAAAGTTTAACTTAAATCGTTTAATCGAGTGGACGCCAATATCGATCTAGTATTGAAAAGCCCACATTTCTTTTTTGTCTTAAACGCATTTGTGTAAACTATGTGGGTCAATCTAGTTTCGACGATAGACGCCGTTTAGTGGATTTCCGAAGATATTTTATCTCTATCGTTGGATTATTTGTAAAAAAACTTTTAAACATTTTCGAGAGCTGGACAAAGAAATTTGCAAAACCGTACATGATGTAGTAACTATGTAAGCGACATGATTGATTTCGAGAAGCGGTATTTGGCAGTAAAAGCAAAGTTGCGTTCTCTTTTGAAATCAAAAAGACGACTTAAGCGGGAAATTTAATGCTTCAAAATATATCGTTTGTTCAGAAGGATGAAACTAAACTATTTTCAGTGCAAGTGCCAATATTTTCGCTGAAAAATTACGCTAAATTTCTAAAGTTTCGAGATTTGTTCAAGCTTTCGAGCTTATTCGTTACGTCAGTGTAATCGAGGGAAAATACTATGAAGCGTATCGACGATTCATCGCATTAATCCACTTCCTGAAGCAACCAAATTCAAATGGTTTTCCCAAGCTTGTAAGACAGTTGGTAGACAAAGCAGATGAAGTTGTTATAGGGCTGCCGTCGTTGAGAGAGGAACCTGAGACCAACGACATATGAATCTCTTATCATATACCTACTGGAGAAGTGAGACAAGGAAACCAGGCGAGCATGAATGTTAAAAACTGAAGAGAAATTTCCTAAATTAGAGACGCTTATAGGTTTTCTAGTAGTTCAGGGTAAGACGAAACTTTGTATGAAAGCAAGACATTCGGCCCAAAATTGTATCCAAGCATAGATCTGCTCAAAGTCGACGACGCCACAACTGTTTGTTAAACATAGAAGATAATTCAAAGAAACTGGCAACTACAAATCGCGCTGTACCCACATTTCCACCGGATATTGGCATTCCTACAGGGTAAGGTTGGGTTTCATATCTCAAGCATCGTATGTAGATGAGAAACTCTCAAATAAATTTTTTATGAAAAATAAAAATTGGAGCACTGCAAATAATGGTCTAGCAACCAGCAATTTCGATAAAGACGGGTTAAATCTTTAGGTTTCTCCTAGAAAGTTCCAGCAAACTATTGGGGAAACAATCAAGGAGTTAGAAAATATCCGGGAGGTAAAGCCGCCATATCTAAGGGATTATTTGACGAGAAAAGCATGCCCAAAATACTTGGGTTGGTTAGGTCTGGAACTATTTCAAAATGTACCGCCTTCACAACTAAACAAATGTTCCATTAAAAAAGGTCCACCAAAAATCGATGACCACAAACGTAAACGGCCTTTTAGCGTGGCAGATCACCCATAACTTGATTAATGGAGGTAGGTGAAACAAGGTCATGTTATAAAAGTTTATGTGTTTCACGGACTACTAAAATAGTGAAATAATGCTTGGGCAGAAGTAAAATTGGATGTTTTTGATCTTCTATCATATCTGCATTTTTCAAGCGACCTACCAACGCAAATCAGCCCATCAGAATCCATGAAAAAGATTTCAGTGCGCTTTTGTTATTGACAAAATGTTTATTTCGTAGAGACATGATCTCTTCAGCGAATTCTTGGTTGGAAGGAGAATGGTTTTAAGTACATTAGCAGTTTCGTTCGAGGTTAATTCTCCAGCTGTTCGAATGATTTTTTCGATAAAGAAATGTTTTGAATTAAATTAAATTCAGTTGACACGGTTGCAATTGCAACTTTATTCAAGCTTGATTCATTTTTCGAAGGTCTAAGTGAATACGCACGAAGCTTAAAGATTTTTTCTCACATTGTGGCCATTTTGATTTATCGTTACTTCAATATCTTGGACCATTCCACCATTCGGTGGTGGTTTACATAATCAACAATCTTTAAACTCTGACCACTTTTTAATAAATGTGTCTGGGAGTTGATTATCCCATTTAAGTTCCGGCATAGTCCATAATACTTGCATGTATAGAGTTTAGCCGTTAAAATTAACGGTGCACATAGTCCTAACGGATCAAATAATTGACATATTTCAGAAAGTATATTTCCTTCTGACTTTCTTGGTGAATTTAAGTTATAAGCTTTTCGAACACACATCTCCAGCTTGTCTGT
Source organism: Tipula unca (assembly GCA_951394425.1). Taxonomy (NCBI): domain Eukaryota; kingdom Metazoa; phylum Arthropoda; class Insecta; order Diptera; family Tipulidae; genus Tipula; species Tipula unca. The sequence continues at coordinate 170,061,041 of OX596381.1, read as the reverse complement.
ATTCATAGTCCATAAAAGTTCTAATATTAAGGACAGATGATTAGTTGAACTATCGGTTTCTTTTTAGTGCCAATGCGTCTGGAATATTGTCACCACAGGTAATACGTCATCAACATAGAAATCATCTTTCAATATTTTAGATAGTTCGGGAATAGATGTTTCATCAATGGGCAATTAAATCAGTACTTTAGTTGCAGGGTAAGGATCACTTGCAGTTCCGTATGGAACAGTGCCAAGTTTGTAACATTGTAGAGGTATACAAACAGAGACATACGCCATTTTTGCTTTATTTCAGCCGAAAATGTTTAACCAAAGAAAATAAATCGGGTTGAACCACAGTGTCAACCATCATTCAGTCATTCAGTGAGATTTTTGCGAGAATGATTTTTTTGAAGCGCCAAACATAACGTGCAATTTAGTGGTCGAGCTAGATTTTTTCTGGACGAAGTGATGTGGCAGATAATATAGGTTTGTTTATTATAGATGCATTCTTTAATGTTAGGATTATCAACAAGCTCATTTGTAGTTTATTTGAATTTAATTTGAATTGACTAGTTTTGCGGAATCGCATTTGTCATTTAAGGCGTTTAAACTACTGTCATGTGGGACTTCGTCAAGGGTAACCAAAATTACATGTTGAACAGATTTTAACTCCGGACTTGTGTTTTCGCATGACTTTATTTGCAAATCATTTGGATTATTTTCAACATTGTTTCTTGTGCTATCAGCTTGAGATATGTGTGCTGATGTATATGAAAGACTGTGATGATCAACTAATACTATATTTTGGGCGTAAGTTTTGTATCACCAAAATCTGGACAAGACTTTATCATATGGTTACCGTGGTAATAGAGACAAGATTGGACACCGGCTACCAATGTCGGAGCCCTTTTATGTTTTTGAAAATTAATAGTTGAATTGGGTTTCGACATTAAATTTGCAATGATTCCTACCGACTCGATGTGCTGCGACTTCCTGATGGCAGATTAACCTCTTCCAGGAAGGAAATTGTTGAACTACTACTTTCTGTTCATTTCCCTGGGTGCAATGTTATCAATCATAACTATGTTGCTGACGTCCAGCCTAATGGTACTGATTATTCACCTGACTGGGACTTAGCCTTGAGGCTAGTCACTCTCAACACCTTGCGCTGGAGCGTTTTCTCCTTCTTACCTTATAAATCAGGTGGTCCAGATGGAGTTTTTCCTGCTGAATTACAGCATGGGTTTCCCCTAATTCAGGAACATTTAACTCGACTCTGCCAAACGTCCTTTTCGTTTGGATATGTTCCACAGTCCTGGAGCAGGAGTATAGTTGTGTTCATCCCGAAAGCTGGAATAACGGATTATACCGATCCCAAAGCATTTCGCCCTATTAGTCTTTCTTCAACTTTTCTCAAAACTCTGGAAAGAATTGTTGATAGATATATTAGGGATCATCACTTATCTGTCATCCCACTCAGTAGCACTCAACATGCTTACAGAGTTGGGAGATCATGTGAAACTGGGCACTTTCCTCGATATTGCGGGTGCCTTTGATAATACTTCTTTCGCTTCCATCACTGAAGCCTGCTCAAACTTTGGAATTGACCAAACCATTGTTACTTCGATTGGATCTTTGCTGCGGTCGCGCATTGTTGTGGCCGAACTGGACTCCCTTTCGATTTCGATCAAAGTTACTAAAGGTTGGTGTTCTGTCACCTCTCCTGTGGCTCTAATAGTTATCGACGAATTACTTGTTAAACTACAGCAATCCGGCTTCACTGCTCAGAGTTATGCTGATGACTTAGTCGTTCTGGTTCAGGGTAAATACCTTAATGTACTATCAGACTTAATGTAACGCGCTCTTCAAGTAGTAGAAATGTGGTGTCTAGAAGAAGAGAAGGGGCTGTACGTTAATGCATCGAAAACTAGTCTGATAGTCTTCACCAGACGTAGGAATACTGGAGAGCTGTCTGCTCCTTCTCATACTCGAATTATGATAGAATCCTCGGTTTGCACCATGGGCCCAGAGTGGCATTGAGTGCGGAACCTGCTTAGGTTCCAGCCAACTTTAATAATAATAATAATAGTGCATCCAACATCTTAATTTCGGACTGACTGTTGCTGTATTTTTCATATACAGTATACGTATTCTATGGAGCATTGATTCACGAGATCCTATTGACGTTGAATCTCCAGCAGCATATTTCTTTATTAGGATTTTCATTTAAAAAGCACATCCAAATGATCAAGCTCTTGTTGTATCAGCGTCATTGGTTATTAAATTAACTTACATGAGTTCCTATTTAAATATCGGCCTCATTGGCACAGTAAGTAGCGTCCTTGCCTTGGTAATCGAGGGTCTCGGGTTTGATGGTGTCGCTAGTGACCAAAAATTACGGTTGGGTGATACAGTGTGAGATATACAGCTATATACACCCAGCCTAGATCGCTCAAGTGCCACATCGAAAAATAATATCCTTTTGTAATACGAAGATTATCGTATTGTGTTGAAAAAAATTTAATTAAACAAAAAAGCATAAAATTTTAATTTTGTCTATCACTGTCCTGGGTGTGATTTCCATCTCATTTATTTTTTTTTTGTTTGTTTGCGTTAATTTTAATTTCATCTTATATACAAATATTGTAAACACAAATTTTGAGAGCCTTATCTAATCTTATGTTGTCGTCAACAACACACTAAAAAAATAAAAATGATACTTTTTTTTTTATTTAATAAATTGTTTTAGATGAAGATTTAGACATCTAGGAATTTTCTTATACACAAATACTAATACAATTCGTATACGTATATATGTTATGAAGATGTTTAATCTACTGTCATATGAGATTTTGAAATTCTCAAAGCATCACATAAAATACACAGTCGTACATATATATATGTATGTGTGTACATACATATGTGAGCAATGATCCTTGTCAATTATTTATATTTGTATGTATGCGTATATATTCGTAGTATATGGGGGTAGAGATGGAAATGTCTGTCAAGGAAAAACAAAATGATGTTGAAAATATAATTTTCTTTATCAAAAAAATTTGTTTTTCTATATATGTTGTATTATGTAACATATAAAAAGGTAAACATATATAGGGTTGATCCAAATGTTATTCATTATCTATATATTATGTATTATTAGATGTACGGTTGTGTAAATACGGTTAACGCAAAATTTAACCAAGAAAGGAAAGTAATTTTCTCGAAATTATAATTTTCTTGTATTGTTTTGATAAGGGTAAAAGTATACAGTACGTCTTTTTGTTATACGGCGAATTTTCTACTGTACACACATATATATATATGTACGAAATTGTCGTCAAATTTGATTTGTATCCATTCCTTTTCCGATTTTTATTAGATTTTCTCATTATATTTCCTGATTTCTTATATATATGCCTTATGTGTATATACATATATACGTATATGTGACCATATGGCATCCATGCTCCAAACATATTATTAAATAAATCACAAATTTAATGATTTTTCTAAGAAATAGTCTGTGAAATTTGTTCGATATTTTTTTTTTCACCCGCATGTAAGCAGTGATGTTTACCAAATGTTCGTACAGCGACCAACAATTTATCTTCCTAATTAAAACATTGTTTCAACTGAAAAACTATTAATTCAAGTAGCACTGATTGCTTAGATAATGCTTTTGAGTTAAACTCAAAATCTGCATTATCGAGTAAATATTTTGTGAAAGAGAGCCGTCACTTAATTTAATCCAACCAATGATGACGAATTTTACTTAGAACTGGAAACTAAAAAAATCGATAAAACGAACTCTATATGTTGAAACGGTTCATGAGCAAGCGGCATCCGGCCTACTGGAAACAATGCAAATTGTGTAGGATTGTGTTGAATTATCCCTATGTTATACTCAGACGATAATCGCAAACTGACCACAATTTATCGATCGGTAATTGTTTCGATCAACTGTTTGTAATTAGGTATTAGGAAAATTGGGCTCAAAGAAAATGGTGCTTATGTTTTCTTATTCGTTTTCATCTGGCTCAGTCCGTCAAGCAACAAACTGATTTTTGCTGCATATTGCTGTATAACGTTGCGACGCATCCCTCAATGATTTGTTTTTGATCCATTTTTAACCCGTGCCATTGTCGCATACTGAGGTTATTGCCGAGAAATTGGGAGAAATACCACCGCTTTCTCGGAAACTGGCTATATTGTGTTGAATAATGATTCTTGAACGTGTTACTTCCCTTGTCTACAATCCCATACTCCCAAAATCAATATGAATGGAAGGGACGGTAATCTCTTCAACAGTTTTAACATAACGATGCGAACTCCTCCCGGAGCAAGCGTATTAGGCAATCAGAAAACATGTGCATTATGTCTGAATGTAATGAAATCTTCCATCTATAAGTTCGCGTCTGATTCAGACCCGGAAAATGGGAATTGTATAAAGAAAATATCCGCAGGGAGCTCAAGTCACACACGTATAAGAAACCCGAACTCAATAGCGTACTCAATTTGCTACCAGTTATCGGAAAAAGATAGAAGACTCTTCACGAGGAAGTGGATTAGGTTATAATGTGGCCGTCCCAATGGACTAGCATAGACACAATTTGGTTTGTAGCATTTCTGTTACCTCCTCTTCACTCGTCGAACCATCCTGAGCTTACCAAGAAGCGTTGAAGCCCCTTTTAATCGATCTTCCTAAGGTCCATCAGGTCGTCCAAATGAGAAGTTCCCATAAATTTTATCACCACAGGTACGGCAGAAATTATGAACGGGGGCACCCAGTCTGCTTGCATGTACCCCAATGAGACAATGTCCCCACATTATACCACATTATACATATAGCCAGGTTATTACACACGAACTACTAGCGTTAGACTATCTGTCGTTCGTTTTTTTTATGGCTTCCTCCTAAAGCAGCAGTTTAGAAGCAAGTGGTACCCTTATATCCACCCCGCTTTGTGATATAAGGCATGCTGTGACCTTGAGGCCATCTGTTCTGCCTTTACATTCCTCGATATCGAAGTGCCTTGGCACCCACATCAAGCGGATGTTGAACTGATCAGCCATGCCAATTAAAGATGCCACACAGTTCTGGGCTACCTTCGTCGTCAGGAAGTGGGATTGTAGCGTTTTAATAACAGCCTGCGACTGTCCGTAAAGATACGAATATCCCTCGAAGATATTACATTATATTTCAACCACTCCATGACTTCCATTATCGCGATCAGTTCAGCTTGAAAAACACTTCAAAAGTCGGGAAGACGAAAAGAGAGGTTCACCCCCCAGTGCCTCACAGAATATCCTTTTTTGAGCCACCCTCTCTGGTGGATGACGGAGGGATAGCGTAGTTGGTAATTTCAGGAAAACCCATGTTGCACTGGACAGAAGAGTGCACTATATTGTTACTGGTCCACATAGATTTGGATTTGAGCCGAATGACTATGTGCAAGATGTAAGCTGCTTTGCCGCAGGATCCAAGGGTGTGAGATGAAACAAAATCTCCGAGCTTTGGAAGGATGTGTTCCTGAGAGCCGGACTTATACACAAGCAGGCGCTTCTTTGAACTGTTATCAATAGTTTCAGGTTAGCCATAATTTTAAATGCTGGCCACCAAACGACAACCCCATACAGTAGTATAGGTTTGACTACTGAGACGTAGAGCTAGTGTATACTATGTGGGGTTCCATACCCCATCTCTTTCCAAATTTTTGAAGAAGTAGAGCGCTACAGTAGCTACCCAACACAGCTCGTTTTGCAGATGTTGATAGAACAAATATAGAAAGAGCGAATATAGTTAATCCGAAAAAAATGGAAACTATCGTCGAACTATCAGTGTCCGGTCAACATTTATGTGCAACTATGGAAGCAACAAACTGGGTTGATCACCTAAGCAGCGTAATATACTTCTCCAAAAGATAGTTGATAAATTTCTGGCAACTTTTAATTTGATTTGGGCGACACACATTTTGCATTGCTCTACGGTGAATCTCAGCACAGTCAATGATTGGCGGTACCAGTTGGCGGAAAACGTTTCGATAATGGTTCATACAGTCCACATTCAAACGGATACTTCAAATTCCATTATGCCAGCAACTCAACTACATCGTAATAACGAAAATGGTTCAATCTGTAAATATATCGTTCCAGAATGTGAAAAATTCATGAGTTTCGGAATATTTAGGCTCCAAAATATTTAGGCTTATATCACGTAACAAAATGCAGATCTTATAAACAATGTGGAGTCAGTAGTTGTAGGAGAGTATGACGTTCACTCGATCCCGTTAACTTCTCAAAACATAGTTGCAACTCTATTATCCAAAGTTTTATTTCACGTTGTGGATGATTACGGGGGTATCTATACAAAGTCAAATGGGATGAACGACAATCAAAAGTGACACCGATTTGACAAGTTACTATTACTTGTCTAAATTTATGTGCTGCTGTGTTGCGAAACCAGTTGATAAAATATGTTCAAACGAGTTCAGGTGTTACAATTCATTCCACATGCATCGTCTGAAAAGCTGCAATGCAAATCGAACACCGTTTATTTTAGTAACACTTTCAAAACAGGTGTGGACACGCGTTCCTGGCATACAAAATCCAGCCGAATTGAAACTCTCGAGGTATTGGTCCAGAAAAATTAACCAACAACAATTTTTGGTTTTTTATACCAGGAACTTGCATCCAACTCTACAAACTACTTGCATCCAACTCTACTAAAAATGTATCCCGTGCTTCAGACAAAAAAAAATCATATATCACGCGTGAGAATTAATCAACCATTTTTGTATGTTGGGATTGATCAGATAGGCCCATTAAATCTACGGTATCGAAACGGCCTTAGGAAGCCTCAATTAGCAAATGCATGAATACCTCTATTATCCACGTTGAACTTATTACTGATGTGACCACAGTTTTTTCTCTGCTTTGAAGATATTCAGATCACGTGGAGGGTTAAATTTTGAGAAAATAATAATTTAATTAGCGTTTCTTATCTCCTCAGAGAATCGAATACAATTTGACTATGGGAGTCAAATATAAAGTCACTTAAACAACATCTGAAGATGGCTACTGGTCAACATCTCTTACACACGAGGAAGCAGAGACAATACTGATTCAAATCGAAGATATTTTCTATTGTAAGCCACTCTGTGCAGTTTCCGAAGTGGTTTCAAATTTCAACGTTTTAACCCCATCCCACTGTCTATTTGGAGATCACACATAAATCCATAACGATTATCCAAGTGGCAAAATGTACAAAACCGATTGAAGGTTTTCTGGAAAACTTCGTTACGCGATTTTTTGTGCATTCTCAAAATGGCATCTGATACTATTGCGAGATGAAGATGTTCCACAGTCCACAGTACGGAGAACGTGACCGAGCCAGCGTACTCGCTGCGATCTTACTTCATGTACGATATCAGGGATCTTCATCAGATCTCTGATCTCGATATTGTACAAAGCTCGATATGTACCATCTACTTCGCGTTTTGGGCTGCAAAACACACGCATAATTCTTCTCTCAAATGTAAGGAGTCATCTCTGATCATGACTCATCCGTCAGTGCCCAACTTTCACATCCAAACAACGGGTATGGTCTACGCTTTGTAAAGCTTCAGCTTCACGGCACTCGATAGGTGTTTAGATTTTATCAGTGGCCTTAGAGGATACAAAGTACGACTGCCTGCTGCCACCCGCACTTTAGTATCCTCACCCACACTGTTATCGTGAGTGATAAGAGAACCAAAATATTTGAACCTCCTTACTTCCTCAAACGTGTAGTGGCCACTACTAAAATTTGGTGTGCCATTATCCCTGTACCCAGAAATAATGTATTTTGTTTTGGACTCATTGATCTGGAGTCCAACAGAATCTGAAAACTCTATAAGCGGATCAAGTATTTCCTTCACTCCGTTGCTATTCACGCATATGACATCTGCATATGCAACCACCTGATTGGACTGGCGATATAATATGTTGTGCTGTGGTGTTTCAGTTTTACGATAGATGTAGTCCAATATGAGAGTAAAGAGTATCGGGATAGAGCATCTCCATGCCGAACACTCGAATTAACTGCAAAAATTGTCGATAGGCTGTTCTCAACTTTAACACAGCATTGAGACTGCGTCACTCTTATCCTACACAATACATACATAATATCATCCGCAGCGAAAACACCTGATCAATGACTGATCGATTCGGACAAAATCCTCCTTGATAGTCACCAACCAAGCCCTCCACTAGAGGTGTTATTCTATCCAACATAATATAGGATAGTAACTTGTATGCTGTGCAAAAGAGAGTTGCTAAATAAATTGCTAATGGGATTCTTCATACTTGATTTCAATCGGGATGATGATGAACACATGGATGACCCTCTATTGAGAATGCAGAATCCATGGGCCGAGCCATCTTTTATGTCAGTGCAGGCTGGCATGGAGCTATACAAGGTGAAGATGGTCAAAACAAATCGGACGTGTGGCCGTGCTTCCTCGACTTGGCTGACTTAATGGCGTAAGACACGGACGCAAATAAGCGAACTGCGAAATAGCCAGGGGAGCCTTGAGCCCCAGAACAAGTCGAGACCATAATATAAAATTTAGAAAAAATAACAATGATTTGTAATGTGTAAATAAGGTCATATAGTAAATCTCGAACTAACTTTTTTGTTAAGATTTTCTAAACTTTTCTGTTTATATATTCCGGCTTTTGGGGGCCAGAATGCTTTTGCCGAGTGTAAAACTGTAAAATAAATTAAACTTTTCTGACATGCTAAAACACTGATGCAAAGCAATTGTTCGTGTGCTTAGTGTGACGAAAGGTCGGCAAATAATTTGGAATAAAAATGTAACCAAAATTTAACTCATTTGGGCGTCTGGAATGGTGTTGGCTTATGAAATTCAAAAAATTATTTTTCTGCGGAACGGGAATAGGGCGCACGGATCTTTGGTTAAACAGGACTGGTGTACTAAATGCCATAGATCTATAAATATACATAGATTGAAATATGTTACATCTTATATATACATATATAACGTTCGCTTTATTTATTTTTTATTGTTTTATTTAAACGAGCATATGCCGTCTAAAACTAAAAACGCTATCTGAATACAAACATATATCGTTATTCCCCGACCATGTTTAGAACAAAATACATTTTCACATTTTTGCTTAAAATTAAAAACAATAGATTTTTTCACAACCAACCCAAACAAAAAAAAAACATCAACAGAAACAGAGAGAACTGAAATGTTAAAACCAAAATGACAGCTTGGCAGATAAATTTAAATTCCAATCAACGGAAAATGTATAGAAAAATTCGTACAGCCACTATAACCATTCAAATTTAATTGTTTGAATATTGATGAATGTACATATATAGCTAAAATTGAATTGCGCAAATTAAGCATGCGGTTATTGTTTATTCGGTGTATACACCCGCAACGTGTACTGGAACAAGAGTACTAAGTACAATAATAGCGCCCGAAATGGAAATGTAAACCCCACATCCATTAAGTATTTTTAAAATTAGATAAATTTTATTGGATTTTGTGTGCTTTTATCTTTGTTATGTATCCCACATTAAAATCCATTTGCCCCTTCCCTCCCCATAAAAAAAAAACTATCGTTACAAATTGTTATTGTAATATGAAATATTATCTGTTTTTTTTTTAAACATCCTTTTTGGTGTAGATACGATATGAGTGTAATGGTTTATGTTTAAAAAATTTAAACCAGAAACACACATAGCGTATATACATACTTACATACATACATAAGAAAACAAAGATCCTTTTCGTATTTGGGATACAGTCTTTCTTTATTTTTCTGTAAAGAAAAATGTTTCTCTTTGAATTATTATTATTCAAAGATTTGAATAAACAGGGTGTCAAAGGATTTTGTCTGTTTAGTTGGCACGGCTTGTGTTAATGTGACAACCCGGATATGTAAAATCTGCATGCTGTGCGTACATCGCTACATGACATTATTTTTACTTTGGTTGCTGTTATCTATTTTTATAAAGGGCACAGTATTTTTTCATGCAAAATGAAATATGTATTCCAAATCGATATATCTCAGGCCCCAAATATCCAAATATTCTCACCATACCATAAATTAAAAAAACTGAAAAGTAGTGGGATTCGTTTATGTACCAATCATGTATGATTAGATTGGTGTACGTGCACGTGATTCCCTTTAATACCAAATCTCGATATAATTTTTCCTATTACTCCCCCGTACAGGAAACAAAAATCTCATCATAAAAATGTGTATCAAAATTCATATAATGTATCCATTTTGCCTGTGTATATTTCTTATCATGAAAATGAAATTCTGATTATAAATATTATAAAATACGTATTGTTCACTTACACACACACACACACATACATTTTCAAAATATTTACATAAAAATAAAACATTTATTTTATTATTATGTATATACATATATAGATTTTCATAACATATTCATACATAACATACCTACATTCAAAAACATAAATTTTTGTTTTTTGTGAACTTGAATACACATCACAGCATCATAATATATTTCCAAGTACACACAAATATACAAAAAAAAAGCTTCTAATAAAATCCAATGTGAATCATAAATAAAATCAATGTAATGGAAATCAATTAGAAAAGCACAAATAAAAATAAAGTTTTGTTTGTTTATGATATAATTTTTATGTATTTATGCGCTCTCAATGTTAATATGGAAAATTTATGTTGTATATGAATATAAATTAACATACAACACGTCGGTATTAAATTCGGCCAGCTATTCGCTTTTTAATACAATCATCATAACAATAAAATATTGCCTGACCTAGCTAATAAAGTTGACGTGTAGGCAGAACTTAATCCAGCTTTTTGCGGATTTAACCATATTGTTACGAATTTCAGACTCTTCTGTATTTATTCGAGGTAGTCTTTGACGTAATCATTGAAATGATATTCTCTCTCTCTCTAGCCGCTCCTTTGCTCATCTCTCCTCTATGGTTTCCTTGCTTCTCGAACATTGTGGTGATTTCCTGAAAAATAAAGTGCCTTGAAACTGCACCAGCCAATTAAGCCCGCCACAACGAAACCTACCCCATAATTTATTACACTTGCCGTTCGCGGCTAAACCATAGGCGGTGTAACTTCAAATTGCACCGCCATTTTGTAACTTTTGATGTAATTGTGATAACGACACAAAATTTGGGCCATAATTTATTACAAATTAATAACTGATAAGACGCCTAAAAATTAAATTTAATTATTTGGTATAAAAATCAACTTAGTATAATTCAAAAAAAAAAAACCAAAATCTTGATTAAAATCACCTGAGATAATTTATTACACCAGACAGCCACATATTATGGATAGAACTGGCCATTGTTTACACTATACAGTATATACCTTGTAATGTGCTGTAATTTAACTATTTTGGATAAAATCTATTTCAATTCAACAATTCAACAATACCAGAAAAATCGATTTTATCACCTGTAATAATTTATTAAACCAGACTATTAAACCAAGTTGAATTGTACACAAAATAATTTAACTTCACCGCTTCAGAAAGTGTATGTATACCATATAGGGTAAACAGTGGCCAGTTCTATCCATAATATTGTGGCGGTCTGGTGTAAAAAATGATTACAGTTGGTAAAGTTGACTTTTTTGGTATTTTTCGTTGATTTGAAATAAATTTTACCCATAATAATAAAATTACACCGATTTATAAGGTGTATGTATACCGTATAGTGTAAACAGTGGCCAGTTCTATCCATAATTATGTAGCGGTCTGGTGTAATAAATTATTACAGGTGATAAAGTCGATTTTTTGTGAATTTCTCGTTGACTTTAAATTGATTTTAGCAAATATAATAAAATAACATCGCTTTGCAAGGTGTATGTATACGTATAGTGTAAACAGTGGCCAGTTCTATCCATAATATTATGGCGGCCTGGTGGAATAAATTATTAAAGGTGATAATGTCGACTTTTTGGTATTTTTCGTTGACATTAAATAGATTTTACCAAAAATAATAAAATTACCTGGCTTTATAAGGTGTATGTGTACTGTATAGTGTAAACAGTCGCCAGTTCTATTCATAATATTGCGGCCGTCTGGTGTAATAAATTATTAAAGGTGATAAAGTCGATTTTTTGGTATTTTCGTTGACTTTAAATAGATTTTACCAAAAATAATAAAATTACCTGGCTTTATAAGGTGTATGTGTACCGTATAGTGTAAACAGTCGCCAGTTCTATTCATAATATTGCGGCGGTTTTGTGTAATAAATTATTAATGGTGATAAAGTCGACTTTTTGGTAATTTTCGTTGACTTTAAATAGATTTTGACAAAAATAATAAAATTACACCGGTTTATAAGGTATATATACCGTATAGAGTGTCAACATTTGCCAGTTCTATTCATAGCATTGCGACGGTCTGGTGTAATAAATTATTACAGGTGATAAAGTCGACTTTTTGGTATTTTTCGTTGACTTTAAATAGATTTTACCAAAAATAATAAAACTACCTCGCTTTATAAGGTGTATGTGTACCGTATAGTGCAAACAGTCGCCAGTTCGATTCATATTGTTGCAGCCGCTTGGTGTAATAAATTATTAAAGGTGATAAAGTCGACTTTCGTTGACTTTAAATATATTTTAACAAAAATAATAAAATTACAACACTTTATAAGGTGTATGTATACCGTATAGTGTAAACAGTTGCCAGTTCTATTCGTAACATTGCGACGGTCTGGTGTAATAAATTATTAAAGGTGATAAAGTCGACTTCTTGATATTTTTCGTTGACTATAAATTGATTTTAACAAAATTAATAAAATTACAGCGCTTTATAAGGTGTATGTATACCGTATAGTGTAAACAGTGGCCAGTTCTATTCATAATATTGCGGCGGTCTGGTGTAAAAAATTATTACAGGTGATAAAGTCGACTTTCTGGTATTTTTCGTTGACATTAAATAGATTTTACCAAAAATAATAAAATTACATGGCTTTATAAGGTGTATGTATACCATATAGTGTAAACAGTGGCCAGTTCTATTCATAATATTGCGGCCGTCTGGTGTAATAAGTTATTAAAGGTGATAAAGTCGACTTTTTGGTATTTTCGTTGACTTTAAATAGATTTTAACAATAAATAATAAAATTACACCGCTTTATAAGGTGTATGTATACCGTATAGTGTAAACAGTGGCCAGTACTATTCATAATATTGTGGCGGTCTGGTTTAATAAATTATTACAGTTGATAAAGTCGACTTTTTAGTATTTTTAGTTGACTTTAAATAGATTTTACCAAAAATAATAAAATTACACCGCTTTCCAAGGCGTATGTATACCGTATAGTGTAAACAGTGGCCAGTGCTATCCATAATATTGTGACAGTCTGGGGTAAAAAATGATTACAGGTATAAAGTCGACTTTTTTGGTATTTTTCGTTGACTTTAAATAGATTTTAACAAAAATAATAAAATTATATTTATAAGGTGTATGTATACCGTATAATGTAAACAGTGGCCAGTTCTATCCATAATATTGTGGTGGCCTGGTGTAATAAATTATTAAAGGTGGTAAAGTCGACTTGTTGGTATTTTTCGTTGACCAAGCACCACCGTCAGGTCCGCTTTTTCGATTTGAGCCGAAATCTCAATCGATTTTGTGAAGTTTTCGATGAGAGAGCGCTGGGATTACTGCACCAATTATATGGCTGGTATGTTGCCAACACCAGTGCACGTTGTCTTCTATAATGGGCCAATTGCATTGAATCACTCAAGATTTGCTTTTCTTGGGCTGATGATCACCTAAACTAACCTCTTGTTATAGTAATTAGCCGTTCGATAAGGTTGTTTGATTGAGGCATTTTGACAAATCCTTTCAATCTTTCATTAGACGGCTGGATCCCCTTTTCTTCAGGTTGCTGGGATTCGCGTTCTTCAGTCTTTAGAATACCTCTTCTTGGTTTTAAAGATGCTCTTCCTCAGTTCGACTGACAATTACTTTAAAGTGGCCACAAATTCGGATTGCTTTCTCAAATTTAGATACTAAGATAATCGGCGAAGCCCATGCACTGCAGTGGTTTCAGAACAGCTTCCGAGACAAGGCTCTGAATTTCCATCTTGACTCTAGAATGTATTCCAAACAGAATTAGCGACAAATGTGACTTAAACAGGATACAGTGCCCTAACCTCGTCGCAAAAATAGCTGAAGAAAAAATATTTTTCACAAAGGGCTTCTTTCTTCTCGACCCCGCGATGCTGGACCATTGCACTTTTGCTCTTCCTTTCGATTTTCCCACGTAATGGTAATTTGACATTACCGTACGCGTTTCTTACGTGTATGATGGATATACATTTGATGCGGAGTAATTTCTCAAATTTTGAGAATTTATCCACACACGAGATGAACTTCTCGTTCCTAATCTGCATTGTATCAACCTGGAGTGTCCCGATATGACCAATCCCAAATTTTTCCTGAATTGGCCCCTGATTTGGACGTCTATCATACTTATTTATGTAGCAGGTGCAGCAGGAAATTTCTTTCTGTAGCAGGTGCAGCAGGAAATTTTTTTCTCCAGTAGGATTCTTTACCTAAAATTTCCTTATTTTGCTACGGCTGGCTGATAGTACCTGTGGTAGGATGGTTGTAACTCCCCATAAGCATAAAGTTCTTTGCCTCGTTCAAATATATAAATTTGATTCTTAAATGCGTTATAATTTGTGTTTCGCATTATTGTATCAGGTCCGTAGAATCCTCTTCGGAATTATATGTTCGTATTTATATTCCTCCAGGTGATGGCCTAAACTACTACCAGACTTTTTTTTGTTTGTTGACTGCATAATTCCCCTCCGTCTTGATACTGATCTGGAAATATACGTAATTGGTCTGTCCTTGCTTGCCGATATCTCCCTGAGTAAGTACAGCTCCTATTACTGAGTCCGAGGCTTCGGTAGTCAAGTTGATTGATTTGTCGAAATCAGGAAATGCCAGTATTGCTGATGTGCAGCAATTTCAGTGTTTTTGCCTCCATGTGAGTTTTGTGAAAAGTTTCGCTATATTTGCAAAGTCCTTAATGATTTTAAGTCTTTCAGGTTCTCTGAGTTTTTTAGATGATGAATGGCAGCCTGCACTTTCTTCGGATCGGCCCTAATGGTTCGTGATAATATAGCCTAGAGAGTATAGAGAATATTTTTTCGTCAGTTATTAAATGTTCCTCCTCAGTTTTCCCACCAAATATAATAATGTCATCTATGTACACATAGCAGGTTTTGCCCATAAACTCCTTCAGCACATCAGCTATCATCCTCTGGAAGATATAGCAGGTTTGTTGTTAAGACCAACCGGACGTCTCATAAAATCATATTTCCCGTTTAGATATTTGAGAAGCAGGTTTTGAGAATGTCCGACTCTTTCATTCTAATTTATAGGAACCCCGATGTAAGCTCGATTGTAGTGAAGAAACAACATTCTGACAGTTTTTCTGTTTTAGTTCGGAAGAGAGCTATCTCGGATTCCTAAATTATTTACCTGATATATACTTGTTTTGCGTGAAGTCTTAATATTTGAGACAAGTGTCAGGATGTTGTTTTTTCGATAGATAACTGCACCAAGTTCTTCCACTGTATTGAATGAATTCAACCCTGGTATCGGCAGAAAAATTCTATGGCTATGTAATTTCTGATGCTTTTAAAAAAATTGTCCGAAAATTTTCTTGCTGGTTTCAATTACCTCTCCCCCTCACTGTTTCTTGTTTTCAGCTCATTGAGGTTTGGCAAAATTTTTGTTGGCACCCGTATTAACCTTGAGGGTGTTGCTAATTTTCGATTGATATTCTATGTATGGTATGATAGTGTAAATAGTCGGGTGTTTTACTATGGGAGTGTGTAGAAATATTGACTAAAATTTGGTATCGAGACCTATATAAAATTTAAAGGTTCTCAGTTAAGGGATTATAGGGTTTTCTTCGGTTTTCTCTTTCTCTTCAGACTCCTCGATCTCCATTTTTTTCCTTAACCACGTGTATATTGGTCCACTTCCTCCTGAGTCTCTATATGGTTAACTCGTTGTTGAATTTGTTGTTCATGGTAATACGAGACTTGACCTTTCATTTTAATTTTACTAAATTAATGACTTTTGAACAAATTTACTAAATTTATGACAATTCCGTTATAGAAACGCAATGCTTATTCGGATTTTTACAGTTTTTCTGGGAGACATTTTTGCATTGCCAATTTTGGCCGCGGATGTTTCCCTGAAACAACAGGTTAATGTGAATAACAACAACACGTAAGGTTGCCATAAAATGGCTGTAGTTCTTTCACACAATTTGCCAATTTCCTTATCTCCTTCAAATTTTCGGCGTTTTAATATGCCTGGTGTTTCTTTTCGCTACCGGATTTATTGGGTTTTTTAGTTTAAGAAGCCTCCATTCGATGGCTTTGGGTTGGTCTTTCTGGGCGTTAAATAATTATCGATAATTTATTAATTATTTTTCCTTTGGCTATAATCTTAAATCTCTTACTAGTTTTATTTTTATTTACTTAAAATAGTATTAGCATCATTGGCAAGGGTTACTCCTATGGATTTAGAATTTCCTTAAATAACGCGACTCCGGGTAATGCACACTTTAGGACAGTTGATATGTTCCGAGAGGTTCGCTAATCTCATTTCACGTTCCAATTTTCACTTTTTTGTGACTTTTTTATTATTATTTACTACTTGTTGGCTCGACATTCCTGGTGTGCGTATCTGCTTATTCTGTTGAATCGATATTACTCACGTTCTGTTGACATGTTTTTTGATTTTCTATACTCGCCATTTATGCGTTGAGGTTTTTCGTCATTTTTGATGAAATCAGGTATTTTGTTTACATTTAACTATTTGAATTTAAAATTTCAATCTAATAAGTTTTTCGTTGAATACTTAAATATTCAAATGGAGGGTTATGAAATTTATCGCTTAGTCTGACATATAATTATAATTTTTCATCCATGGGTGGTAGTTTCAAGTTTGGAACTTCATACATAAATATATTTTTTATTTTAATTTTGATGTACGGCATAAAAATGCGCTTAAATCAAACCATTTCTGTATATACAACATACCATTTACTAAATCACTCATGAGAAATGATTTTTTCATCATAAATAATCGTAATAAAATATAAAACTATTTATTATTCACCATAACTATATTTATAACATATACATACGAGTATGTATGTACTCATAATACAAAACAATAAAACTAAATTTGATTTACATTTTCTTTTATTTATTTTCAGGACATGTCCGAATACAAATGCGAAAATGAAAAGCCACCAATCTATACACCACATAAACCAGTAACCGGTGTTATTGGTGCTTCGTTTAGTGTTGTATCGATAATGGTAGCAAATATATTAAGATTATTCAAGGTAAGAAGCAAGAAACACGAAAAGAAAATTTATTTTTTTATTATGTAGATAAGGCGGGCTCGCCTGTATATCTTCGATCAATAGGATGGAATAATCTAACAGCACATAAAAAAATAATTTTAACAGTTTTTCATCGCGCGTTGTGAATACGACATACTCGTATGTACGTATACGAAAATTTATTGATTTATTTATAACAACAAATACGAGAATAACAACTAAAATTACAATAAAATATAAATAAGGAAAATTTATTTTCATTCAGTGTTTTCCTCGGACTCACTCCCATCGTAAATTTATTAGTTTTCTTTGAAGATGATGATGACCTTTATATGTTGTTGAATTGGATTTTTAATGTTTTATGTATGTACAGACGTATAACGATTTTTTTTTTATTATTATTTATAGTTTATTGCTATTTTTATATATAAGATACGCGATGAGACAATGATGTGGTGGTACTCTAACAAGGAATCATGTCTAAGATCATAATGCGAGATAAAGATTTTATGTTTTTTGAACACGCCAATTGTAATCAAAACTATCTACCAAATTTACTTCAAATATTTATGTTGTAATGGACAAAAATTAAAATAAATTACAAACTAAATTCGAAATGATTAGGTTTCGTGCACACATACATACATATATGTACCAAAGACAATACCAACATTCATATATTATGTACAGTGTTATTATGAAGATAGATTATGCTAAATTGTTCGAAAAGAGGTTCGTATTGTTGTGTACGTATGTAGGTACCCATACATAAGATGAAATTGTATGATTTTTCGTTTTGTGTATATGAATTTATCATTTGTAATACATATTCAGTGGATCAATTTTTCATAAGACGGATACACACAATACAATGTATGTGGATCATTCATTTTCCACATTTTATGTTTGGATAAACGTGTATGGGGATATCTACCCACTCAATCCAAATTTTCTTATACATGATTCGTTTAAAATTTAATTTTTTTTGGTTTTTGTTGAATATTTAAGTAATTTAAAATTTTATTGCATCCAATCTATATACTTCGATAAATAAATAAAATAAGTAAATGGAATTTTCTAAAATAATAAAAATTTTATATCAAATTTTCGTAAACCTTATCGATTAAAAATTATCGAGCAATGATGCAAGTCAATTATTCTTGTGTTTTACGATGTGAATGTGAGTGTGCATAAAATTTATGCAAACTAAATATGGATATCCCTAAACATTTAAGGGTAGCTAAGTATCATTTTATGTTAAGAGGGTTTCAAACCGAATGATAAAATTAGTTAAACAATAAACAAGGCTGCTCTGTCTGTTCGACCTTATTCGATTAGTTTGGCGAACCGAAATTATGCCTATGATGAATAGAAAGTGGCCCCTTGATATTTCATATCTTCAAAAATAAAGATTGGCCCGATTGTAGTGTGAAAATTATGTGGTATAGCTCTCCTTTGCACATCATACAAGTTACTGTCCTATATACATTGTATTGGATAGAATCACTCCTTTAGCGGAGGGCCTGGTTGATGACTAAGGATTTCGTCCGTATTGAGCAGCCACTGATCTATTCTATTTACATATTATGAGATGTCCATCCCCTTGATTTCCGCAGACCTATATGACTCGATCAATCTTAAGAGTTTGTGGTCTGCCCTGGTCGAGAACAGGCTATCGAGAACATTTGCAATTAACTCGGGTGTACGGTTTCATAAAACTGAAACGCCTCAGGGCAACATCTTATATCCAGTCCAACCAGGTGCTTGCAGATGACATAAATAACGACATATATGATGGGATTGGACTGAATAGCAACGGAGTGAAGGAAATACTTGATCTGCTTATAGAGTTTTCAACTTGTGTTGGACCATTTTTTTTTTTTTTTTTTTTTTTTTAAAGAACTTGGCATAGACACTTTCACGGTTCATAGCCTTACCTTACATTCACACAACATTCATTCAATCCATTCATTCATCCCATTCACACAAGTACAGTATACCACCTGCGCATTGCATAGCTCCATGTCACCCTGTACAGTGACATGCAAGATGGGTCGGCCCATGAGTTCTACATTCCAACAGAGGGTCATAGATGTTTTCAATTTAATCACATCGTAATCGGGAGATGAAAAATCCCTTTTGCATCCCGCCTCTGTTGGGATTCGAACCCGGTACCTCCCGAGCCAAACGTCGCAGCTTTAACCACTGCGCTATTTGCTCGGTACATGCTCGGTGTTAGACCATGATCAATGACTAAAAAAAGTAATACATTATCTGCGGTTTAAAGGTTACCATATTTTAGTAGTGACCACTACACGTTTGTGGGAGTGAGGAGGTTCAAATATTTGGGCAATGATAAAATTTGGGCTCACGATAACAGTGTGGTTCAGGATGTTAAAGTGCAGAACGCAGTCATGCTTTAACCTCCAAGGTCAATGCTAAAATCTAAACACTTGTCAAGTGTCGTGAAACCGAAGCGTTACAAAGCGTTGATGTAAAAGTTGGGCGCTGACGGATGAGTACGACAGATGGTTCCGCTCATTATATTTAAGAGTATAATCATGCGGGTGATTTATGACTCAAAACGCGAAGTAGAGGGTACATACCAAAGAACAGAGGGCTCGATCACGTTCTGCGTGCTGATACGGAACGAATTTAGCAGCGATCTCCTTCTGAGTTTTCCTTCTGAGCTATGCCATTTTTAACCCATAAGTAGTTATTCTAAGTTTCTTCTTTAAAGGGTTCCAGGTACTCTAGGTAGTCCCCTAATCTTTCGAATTGTTCTCAGTTAATTAATTAAATTTGTTTAATTTATTTTTATTAATGTAATTTCTTCATTTATAAATTTGATCATCACTATGATATGACGCGTTGCACCTGCATTCGAAAAGGTAACTCGGGGCTGGCGACAGTTGGACATTTGAAAATCGAAATGTGTACTGAGAAAATCATCCACATAAAAATTATTTCACATCTCTATTTGCTGACGAAGTTCCATAGGCTACCATTTTTAAGAACTGGCTGTACGGTTTGACCTAGACTTTTTTTAATTTTTGGATGATGCGGCAGATTAAAATGACGAATTAATGGAACTGCTAGAAAATCGTTTTATTGAAGCTTTCTTTCTTGGGTAGAAAATCGAGATAGTGCTTGCCTTAATGAGTCGCCAAGAACTATAGTGGTTCTGAAACGAAAGGCAATTTTACTACAAATCGACCATGATTGTTGCTCTTGAAGCCTAATGTGTTTTACAGTTGGAAGTGCTTCCAACTCCCAGAATTCCCTCAGCGTGTTATCAATGTTAAGAACGAAATCAACATTGATGATTGATTGCTCCGACATGGGTATTTCACCACTACCCAATAATAATTCAACCAAACCACGTACTTTGTGCAATAAGCTTATTTGTACAACCCAGTCGACCAGCTGACTATCAGCCAATATTTTTTGAAAATAGCCGACCAAGTCGATTACAATATAGTTCTCATATTATCAATCGGATCAGCCAACACTATGTGGTTCTAAATGTTCCATTATAGATTGAAGTAGTGAGTTATCATTGCTTGTTTCGGCTTATTTGTATACCGACAAATTCCTTACAGTGATTTGAATTAAGTGATTTAAACTTAGATTGAAAAATATATTTTGAATTTCCCTTTCTCAATTTTGTAGCAGATTAGAATATCGGTGATTCAAGATATCCGGTTGCTACATGAGCCCCCTCTCAGATGGAAAACTAGAATTCGGTCGGTTTTATATCGTTCCGTTGCTGATATTTGATCGGCTTAGTTTAGAATACCGGATTCCAGGCACGACCATTGGGATTTCCGTAATTCAATGATTTCGTATTTCCTCTGGCCATTAGAAATGTCGAATGAAACGTTCGATCATGAAATTGGCTGCGAATGCTAAGCCGTTAGACGTATCCGACTCAAATTGCGTTCCTTTCTCACTTGTGACGTCAAGTGAAACACCAAAAAATGACACGTAATTTTGAACAAATGTGGTAGCAATAGTTGCAGCTGCCATGTTTGTTAGGGAGTGGTCCTACGATGTTGAAATGGATATGTTCGAATGGAGCAGGAGAAATTTTGAACTGTCAAATAGGACAGTATTTTCATATGCCGCTGTACTTTTGATTTTTGGCAGAATAAACCTGACTGTGGCCAATGGGTTACGTAGTTGTTTATATACTGGGCCAAAAGAAGCGAGCAGTGATCAATTTACGAGTAGCACGGATAAAGTGTGGAAGATTGTACGACGAAAACATTTTCAAGGCCAGACAGCTCTAGCTTCATTGGTGTACTAGTGTGACATGTATAGAAACAAAAGGTAAATTCTGATTAGAAAGTAGATTCTGCAGTTCCAGGTAATCTTTTTGAGCTTTAATGCTGATGTTGTTGTAGTTGAAGTGAGTCTCAACTGCGGCCATTTTCTGAACAGTGGTGGGTGATAGAGCATCTCTGAATTGCTCTAGTCAGAGAACTAGACCCTCAAGAAAGTATCTGGAATGTATGACTGCGATAAATTGCAAACAATGCTCGACCGATTAAGGAGTATTTATTTTTGGAATTTGGGAACAAGAAAAGTTTTTTGGCGTTTTGGGCTTCTTAAGTAAAGCGGTCAATTGAGAATTAATTGGTGTGAGTATTTTACCGAACTTCGTAATAAATCGGTGGTAGTAATTTCCCATGCCAATGAAGCGTTGAATACCAATTGAAACTTATTGATTGTTGTGGGAGCTAGGAAATCCCTAATGGCATTAATTAGTTTCTGAGAAGGCAGAATGCCATACATTTGAATCACTCGTTTCACAAAATTTTTTTTGGTAAGTAAGCTTTGGTCGACGTGCTCCAGGAGAATATGGCTATTCACGAAAGATGTTTCAATACTTGCTGTATTCGCTAGTATATTTCACCAAATTATTCCTTCTGTTGCATCTATAAGTACGTATCTGATTGGTTTGCAACTTATCAATCCGATCAACAAAAATATAAAATGTAAAGTTCATCAGTTGAAAATGAAACTTCTCAAGTTTAGGCGAATAATTTTTTATTTCTCACTTCGTATACCAAATAGAACAATGAATTTTGATTTTATAATTGGTCGAGAATTTTTACAAGAGTCAGAAGGGCTTTTATATTGGATGGTTTAGGTATTCTGGGTTTTTTGTTTGATAGCAAAGGAAACAGTGAGTTGATTCTGACTCGCAGTAACTCCATTTGCAATAATCTATATTGATGACATACTTATTGAAATCGGAACTGGTGAAAACAGTTAACAAATTTTGAAACTGTTAGATTTATGTCATAAAAACTGTTTAAATTAGCGATTTTAGCGTATTATCCGTCAGCTGTTACTGAATTGCAGACAGGCGCAAGTCAAATTGGGTGTGGTGCAATTTTACTTCAAAAGCAATAAACTGGACAAATTCACCCAGTTTCCTATTTTAGTTAACGAACGATGTCGAAATCCTTTTTTACTCTTTTGACCTGGAAACACTTGTTTTGAGAAATATAATTTTGAAATCGTAAATCGAAGTGGTTCACGTATACGGCTCATGGTGAAGCGTTAAGCCGGGCTCCGGGAATTATGAATATCACGGAATGTATACGCTGTCACAAACTATTTTATGTTTGTTAAATTCAAACCAATTTAATCTTACAAAAACTAACAATCCACAGGAGCTGGGTATTATTACTCATTGGCGATCTGGTGTTTTAAAAAAATTATTTTATTTGAAATTGGAATCAGCTAGAAACTTTTACCAAGGTCGTTAGGATGGTTACGGTTATTAAAGAAGCCCTTCAGAGGAGTTTATGCGCCATTTAATATGAAGCCGGTTTAATAAATATTTGTACTTATCATGAAATTTGAATCGGGACGATGGAATGCCAGAAATTGTCGAATGTTGCGTCTACAATTTAAAGTTTTGTTTGTATTTTCAAACATATATTACAGTGAAGTCATAATGTATATTTTCATCGAACTATACCGATGCCATTATTGTCCACTCTATTATGAATTTTCCGGTTGAAGACTAAATGAAAATTGAAAATGTTAAGTAAATTGATAAATTTATCAAAAAAAATGATTTAATTTAGTTGTAAGCCCTCGAATGTTTGAAATCTTTTAAAATACGTCTTTAATTTTATAAAAGTGATGAGTGACAAATAGCTCAATCAAAAAAAATTCCATTTCATGTTAATATTGATTTTGGCCAGCTTCCAAATATGTATTTCTTTATAAATTTGGAAAGGGAAGTTTTTGGGCGCCAACTCTTTTTATCACCCTTGCATTCAAGCATTTAATTTCCCCTTTTTTCTAAAAATAGCTATTACATGTGCTCCTACACGTAATCTCATTAATTAGCAAATACCACAAAAATGAATTAAAATCTTTTCAAAACTTTAGCTATTCCGTTTATCTAATAAAAAAAAAATCTTTCAACAATAATTAATCGTACACCTACTTTTCATATCCTTCAAAAAAAGTGTCTAACGTATTCGTCGTATATGTAATATATTTTAAACATTTTCTCTTCACAACACCCAATACAAAAGAACAGACTCACATTCGAATGCCATTAAAATCACAACAACATCCCATATTATTTATAATAATTTTGGTTAGAAGCTGAACAAAATCTACCACCGAAAACACCCAACAAAAAAACTTTTCCTTTTTTTCTTCACAAAAATATCGTCATAAAAAATATTTAATGCTTACACATAATATAAATAAGACAAATTCTGTCTCCTTTATGTAATCCTTGCACGTTCTAGAAACCTAATTATAATAATAATAAATATTTTTAAATTTCTAACTCTTTTTAAAAATATTTGTTTTTAAATTAAAATTGGAAAGCTGGGAAAAACGCGCTCGTCATGTTATGATAAAAACGATATTAATGAGGATGTATTATATGAGCTGCGAGAATAAATGGCACAGGCCTCGTTAATCTTTGCCTATTTCCAAACCAATTTTCAGAAATTTCAGAAACAATCTGGAAATAAATTCGGCCAATACTCTACATATGTTGTGCAGCGCTTTTATACAAAAGATAATAATATGTTAAGACGGTTCTGGTGTCTATCTTAATTTTTTAATGATATATTAAGACGTATGTTAAAAACATTTAATGAGCGCAAACAAAACCACATAATTTAAAAATATATTTTATACGGAGCGCACACCCCCATGCCGCCTTCACTCGCAACCACACATCAATTCTAATTTTATCGCACCAGAAAGTCAATTTAACTCGTCTTCGGGTACTTTTCAATAAATAAAAATTTGTATCATAAAAATTATATAAAAGCTCTTTTCTCGTATGTATGTATGTATACATAAATATTTTATGGTCCAATTGACTATTAAACACAAATATTTATTTATTTGTATTTTTATTCCAAAGCACATACTCGTCGTATGTGCACACATAAAAATATATGCTTGATTTCATAAATTTTCAAAGTGGTGACATAAATTATGAAAATAGATGAGATGGTAACATTTTATGTATATTTTTATTTGATTGATTAGCTTTGTGTTGGATGCGGAATGTATGGATGTTGATGCGAAAGGTGAATGTTTGTTTATTGTATGTACGATTTTAATGATGTGTGCATATTCGTAACCATCACGCGAAAATTATGTGTCTAATGGCTGCTATGATTAAAAGAATATAAACTTGATGGCTGTCTCGTAACTATTGTATGTTAGACGATGTAGACTGAAATTATGTTCTACTCGTGGTTGATGGACTGAATATTATGTAATCTCTTAAGAGTATCGTGTTACGTAAGGTAGCGTTGTTTTAATCAATCTCTGGTATAGGATTAGTTTAAACATTCCATTTGGGTTTTCCATTTGGGTCTTGACAACTTTGAACTTTCTCTGTGAACGCACCTTTAAACAAATAACCAAACTGTCAGTGTCAAAAAACATTTTCATCATGGTGAAGTACACGAACGAACAACGTTTACAAATAATTAAAATTTACTACAAAAATTCTGAGTCAGTGACTGCAACTTCAAGAGCGTTAATTCCAATTTTTGGTCAATCGAATTTTTGGCTAAATGGTTTCGTCAACAAACAATATGCGTTATTGTTCATGTGAAAACCCTCATCATTTCAAGAAACACCACTTCATCCACAAAAAATAATGGACCGTTTCTTTTCGTTGATGAAAATGACCGTCACGTTACATCGCTGCAGAGACATGTGGGAACGTTATTTCTTTGATTATGCGAATTTACCCCCGGATTTTAACCAGGAAATAAAAAATTTGAATCAGGCAACTCTAACAATTTTATACCTATATGTAATGTTGTGTGAAGTTATCCCACTCCAGGAATTTATTAAGTTATATGATTTTTGAGATGGGCATATCAACGGCATACTGATGCCCGGGCCTGAGAATATTTTAACTGAAATTTTGTATTTTATTTTAATTTTATGACTGGCATGTTGAAATTAAAAATTTAGCGAATCAAAGCTATGGAAATCGAATCGTGACAATGTGTCTAAATTATGCTTGCCTTTCAAAATTTTTTTTTATTTTTTGCAATCTGAATTATACATAATCCTGTGGCTTTTGATTATCCATTTCTTTCTTATTGCGAAAATTAATGAAATGTTAACCGTCGTTCATACATGTTTTAAGATGAAGTTGAATATATCGTCTGGTTTATTGATTCCAAATAATTCTGAGGTTTTGATAACGATCAGTTGAATAGCAAAAGTTATGCCATTCTAGTTTGGGTATTTCTCTCTTGCTGTGACACTACTTCCACCACTTCTACTGCCACTCCCCCTCGTCAAGGCTCTAATCACGGGTGGTTTGTTAGTGTTTGTAACAATTTTTTTTGTATTTTATAAATTTCCAAACTTTCGCATAATTTGGACAGTTGATAGGTTAGGTGGGTTCGTGTACCCATCAGCATTTTGTGCCTTGATGGGATGATAAATATCTTTGAGGTATTCGATAAAAACATCGGCTGTCATCCACCCAGAATCCGATTTCAATGATTTTAGACCACTTAGGATGGAATTTATAACGAGCACCCGTTGGTACGAATGATTGTGGAGGGTGGTACTATAAATCCAAAAGTCGAGAAATTAGACTTAACTGTCAAGTTTTCTTTGCTCGACCTCGATCTGTCTCAATCATTTGCCATTAGTGTAAAATAAACAAATCATATATCCAGAAATGGTCCTGTCGATTGGCCGCGTAGATCATATCATTTAATACCTTTAGACTTTTTTTTATGAAGCTACGTTAAATTATTGGTTTATGCCAACAAGCCGGCGTCGTTAGAAAAGCTCGAAGCCAATATTGAACGAGAGATAGCACCCGTTTCCATCGATATGTGTGACCGAGTCATCAAAAATTGGGTTCAACGAATTGACACATTAAAAAATTTGTCTTATCACCATTGAATATCCTAAAGAATGCTGAGAAATTTTTTATCTTGCAACTATGTTTCAATTGGCTTACACCACCAACGAATGATTGACTATGCGATTTTCGAACTAGCATCTGTAATTGCTTTAGGAGTGTGAATAGATAGGATTGGATGCGTTTTAAAGAAACTTTCGTACCATTTATCTGCTGGCAGATTATTTATATAAATTGGTAAAATTTTGGTTAAATTTCGAGGCAGTGGCGTAGATCGATATTTCGATCTTCTGGCATCTGGCATCATAATTTCGAATTTTTGGCATTTTTCTGAAAATCAAAACTGCGACACAACTCGTTTACTAATTAGAACTATTAAATAATAATATATTGCAAGCTGCGTGACGGAGTACGTCCACTAGTCAATATAAAATATCGAGGCGGAATAACTATTCATTGAAAGTGAGAGATTTGGTTAATGAAAAGCGGAAGGCTCGTAAAACCTGGCAGAGGAATCGAGCACCACAAAGTAAATCGAGACTTAATTATTTAAGCAAAAAACTGAAGTTGCTAATCAAAGAAATGAAGAACAATTCATTTAGAACAATATCTAACCGGTGTTTCCGGCCAAAAAGACACAGACTATTTGTTCTGGGAAGCAATATAAGGACTTAAGCGACCGAACATTCAGGTGCCTCCTATCAAAAAAGATGATGGAACTTTCGCAGGAAGTGCTAAAGAAAAGGCTGTCTTGTTCGCAGCCCACCTTGAAAAAACATTTCAGCCCCTTCCGAGGCAATCAGCGGAAGAAAACATAAACACAGTTAAAAACATGGATAGTAAAAACAACCAACTATAGTAACATTACAAGAGCTAAAATATAAGATTACTAAAAACATAAGCTCAAAAAATCACCTGGTTATAACCTAATTTCAGGACAAATAGTTAAATAACTCCCTGGAAAGGATTAACGAATATTCGATTCTACTGAAATACGTTCAATAGCAGTGGAAGGTGGTTAAGGTGATTATGATTCCAAAACCTAATAAACCTTTAAAACCTCGTATAGACCAATTTCGCTACTTCCTACAATTTCAAAATTTTTCGAAAAACATTGCTTAAAAGGTAAAAAACCAGTAATAGAAGAAAGAACTTATTCGTTCACATCAATTTGGCTTTATAGAGAGGTACTCTACTATAGACCGCACGTGCATAGAATTATCGACTTAATTGAAACTATACACTGGAAAAGAAGAAAATAAGTGTTCAAGTGTCTTCTTGGACGTAGCACTAGCCATTGACAAAGTATAGCACCGAGGACTAGAGTAAAAAGTACACCGAGACCCGCCAAAGCAATTTTACCAGATATTAAAATCTTATCTAGCTGATCGATACTTTCGCGTTAAATTTGAAGATGAGTACTCTGATCAAAAACAAATATTGGCTGGAGTTCCACAAGGAAGCGTCTTGGGGCCAATATTGTTTTTACTTTATTCAAGAGATGTACCAAATACAAAAGGAACAAACATTACAATATTTGCGGATGATACTGCAATCCTAGCAATTGGAGATAGCGTTGACAGAGTCAACTGGTAAATTACAAAATGCCACTAATGCAATATGTAGCTGGACAAATACTGTTAAAGTTAGCCGATAATTTCCAGCCGAAAGTTATAAAAATTGATAATGCAGATTATATATTAATATGACAGCCGATAAAAAATTCACATAGCCGAAAGTTATAAGCCGATGGTTTCCAGCCGATAGTTTCCAGCCGATATATGACGATAAAGAAGATTTTTAATTTCTAGATAAAAATAATAAATTGGATTTTGATAAAATTGTAAGACAATTTATAATAATACTCTAAGGAAAAGCTTCATGTGGGGATCCTGGGAAATTTAGATTTTCCAAAATCATATGCAAATAATTGAAAATTTATAAAAATTCTGCCTCTAGAGTGTTATGTCTGGAGATGTATTGATTTGAAGTGATTTTCCAATATCTATGACTAGAAAATTGTTTTGGTTCGAGTTTCATGTGGGGATCCTGAGAAATTTAGATTTTGAATTGAAAATTTATAAAAATTCTGCCTCTAGAGTGTTATGTCTGGAGATGGCTTGATTTGAAGTATTTTTCGAATAGCTATGATTAGAAAATTGTTTTGGTCCAAGTTTCATGTGGGGATCCTGGGAAATTTAGATTTTCCAAAATCAAATGCAAATAATTGAAAATTTAAAGAAATTCTGCCTCTAGAGTGTTATGCCTGGAAATGGGTTGATTTGAAGTGTTTTTCCAATAGCTATGACTAGAAAATTGTTTTGGTCGAAGTTTCATGTGGGGATCCTGGGAAATTTAGATTTAAAAAAATCATATGCAAATAATTGAAAATTTATAAAAATTCTGCCTCTAGAGTGTTATGTCTGGAGATGGCTTGATTTGAAGTGATTTTCCAATATCTATGACTAGAAAATTGTTTTGGTTCGAGTTTCATCCCCAAATGCATATGATTTTGAAAAATCTAAATTTCCCAGGATCCCCACATGAAACTTGAACCAAAACAATTTTCTAGTCATAGCTATTGGAAAATCACTTCAAATCAAGCCATCTCCAGACATAACACTCTAGAAGGTGAATTTTTATAAATTTTCAATTATTTGAATATGATTTTGGAAAATCTAAATTTCCCAGGATCCCCACATGAAACTTGAACCAAAACAATTTTCTAGTCATAGCTATTGGAAAAACACTTCAAATCAATACATCTCCAGACATAACACTCTAGAGGCAGAGTTTTTATAAATTTTCAATTATTTGCATATGATTTTGGAAAATCTAAATTTCCCAGGATCCCCACATGAAACTTGAACCAAAACAATTTTCTAGTCATAGCTATTGGAAAATCACTTCAAATCAAGCCATCTCCAGACATAACACTCTAGAGGGTGAATTTTTATAAATTTTCAATTATTTGCATATGATTTTGGAAAATCTAAATTTCCCAGGATCCCCACATGAAACTTGAACCAAAACAATTTTCTAGTCATAGCTATTGGAAAATCACTTCAAATCAAGCCATCTCCAGACATAACACTATAGAGGGTGAATTTTTATAAATTTTCAATTATTTGCATATGATTTTGGAAAATCTAAATTTCCCAGGATCCCCACTTGAAACTTGAACCAAAACAATTTTCTAGTCATAGCTATTGGAAAATCACTTCAAATCAAGCCATCTTCAGACATAACACTCTAGAAGGTGAATTTTTATAAATTTTCAATTATTTGCATATGATTTTGGAAAATCTAAATTTCCCAGGATCCCCACATGAAACTTGAACCAAAACAATTTTCTAGTCATAGCTATTGGAAAATCACTTCAAATCAAGCCATCTCCAGACATAACACTCTAGAGGGTGAATTTTTATAAATTTTCAATTATTTGCATATGATTTTGGAAAATCTAAATTTCCCAGGATCCCCACATGAAACTTGAACCAAAACAATTTTCTAATCATAGCTATTGGAAAATCACTTCAAATCAAGCCATCTCCAGACATAACACTCTAGAGGGTGAATTTTTATAAATTTTCAATTATTTGCATATGATTTTGGAAAATCTAAATTTCCCAGGATCACCACAAGATACATTTCCTACCAGTATTGATAAAAAATATTTCACAAATGTATCGAAATAAATTGTATCTCTTTTATTCAATAATTAATAATCTTCTTTATCGACATTCGTATATCGACATTCGTATATCGGCTGGAATTTATCGATAATTTTAGTAGTATGATAGAAAGAGAAAATATACTTCAATTTTATTGTTCAATTCAAAACAAAGATTTAACTTCGTTATCGATTTTTTTCGGCTGGAAACTATCGGCTAACTTTAACAGGGTGCTGGACAAAGAAATGGTACATTCAGCTCAACGAAACGAAATCCATATACGTCAACTTCACTCACAAAAAAGTTAACTTCACACCAGATGGATTGGTGAACTCACAGGAAGTCCCGCATGCAAATACGGCCAAATACTTAGGCATGACACTTAATGCTAAACTCAAGTCGAAAGAGCACGTGAAAAAGAAAAAAGAAGTGTTAAACATCAAATACAGGAAAACGTACTGGCTCCTAGGTAGAAAATCCGACCTAACAGTACATAACAAACTGATATTATATCGGCAGATACTTAAACCTATATGGACATATGGTATACAACTGTGGGGTTGAGGAGGATTTGTCAAATTTTGAATTTTCATTTGAAATTAATTTAATTTATTGAATTACGGCAAGTCGCTCGAAAGCACATTTGGCATTTGGATTGGGAGGTACTGAATTCGAATCCCAATTAAGGCAAAATAAGAGATTCAAATTAAATTGACCTATAATCGAAGCAAACTTCAGGAGATAGGAGAGAGCCTTGAGTCTCAGACCAAATAGACAAAATAAATACGACATTCGTTCATTCGAACCTAGCATGTTTTTTGGTAGATATTTGTTAGGAAACAGTTTATTAAATACTAGCCTCAGGCTCCGCAGTACCCATAATCCGGTAATGGTTATTAAAAATGGTGAAGACCTCTTCAATTTGTAAGGTTATAGGTTTTTTTAATGGCGGTTCGAGCCATCAAAATACATACATACATAACTACATTAAATCAACGAGCATAAAACAATTTGTTTTTTATTTGCCATATTCCCGTATATAGAAAGACATAATCATCGCGCATATAAATATACATACATACATACATAATAAAGCACATTATTAAGTTTAATATTATGTATATTAAAAAAATTATTTACATAATACATATTACATGTTATTTACCATATCACCGCGTAATATACGTACACATATACTCGTACTTATATACATATATTGAACTCCATTTAACAACATATCATACACTCAATAATAATAATATCATTCAATTAACATATATCACACATACTTTTTTTGTTGTTGTTATGTTAAGCATATAACATACATATATATACATATATGTATGTCTACGTATACAAAATTGTTTGGGAGTGTTAAAAACTAAAAACCTAAACATCATCAACGATTATCAAGAAAATAAAAAAATGTGTGAATAACTGAGTACGTATACGAACATACAAAACATATATTTAAATTATATGCTAATTCAAAATTGTTTGGTAGCACATAATAAAAATTCCATTTTTGGTACATAAATTTTTATCTACATATATGAGATATGTGATATAGATTCGATGAGACGACTTCAATATAGATGGATGGATGATAACAAATTTTTTTTTTTTTTTTAAACGGAAAATTAATCATTTTTCCATCAACTGGAGATGTGATTATGCTGCCACTTTTTATTTATGAATAAATTTTCGATATATATAGATTAAAAATTCCAGAATATATTACAATTTATTGATTCGAGATATACATACATATACATACATACATTTAGATTATTATTTTAATTCGTTTCAGATACCGCAGATCAGTTATGCATCAACGAGTACGGAGCTATCGGACAAATCTCGATTCGAATATTTTAGCCGAGTCGTGCCGCCCGATAATTTTCAAGCCCAAGCCATGGCCGAAATTGTTAAGGCGCTCGACTGGCGATACGCTAGCACTGTCGCTGTAGAAGGAGAATATGGCGAAAAGGTAAATATAAAAAAATACTTTAACTGTAATAATAGCGCCAGACCTCAATAAATAAAATACACTCTTATAAACCGTAATTATCATTACCTGTACAAAATGTCTGTACGAAAGCCAGTTTGCACAGAAGACAGCAACACCAGTATTTAATGATAATGCCAAGGTAAACAATTCGGAGTGAGGTAGATACCAACCTCACTCCGCATTGTTTACCTTGGCGATTACTTAATCTCTTTCCTAAAAAAAAAGTCCTCCTTCGCAAATAGCGAGAGCATGAAAAGTAAGCTCCGGGAGGTTATAAATCTCCAAGAATCATATATCACAATCAAAAAGGTCAATAATATTAGAGATGGTATTCTGATCGAAACTGGGAAACAGGAAAAACTTGAATTCGTCCTGAAAAGTTCGGTCTTAGCTGACGCTGAAATTATACCGAAAGTTTTGATATATGATGTATCGAGGACATAAAAAGCTCTAATATTAAACAGAGTCACAATGCTATGAAAATCCAGGATCTTAAGTGCAGATTCAAAACAGGGCGTACAAATGACAAAATGGCCCATTGAGTCATTGAGGAATCGCCTTCAGCCAGGAACACGTTGATTGAAAATATCAGGCTGTTAATCATGCAGGTTGACTGGCTTCGTGAGGTAATGATGCTAAAAACAGTCTATAACATGGAAAAATGTCAATATAAATAATTGACAATCGTGGTTAAAGATAGAATAGGGGGTCTAGCAACCTCTACAAGAGTTATCATCGGAAACGGTGAAAATATTAAAGCCGCCAATATCGATAAACGGTTAATCGATTAAAAAATCATATTTTAATTTATCTATAATTTACGAAATATTGTTCAACCTTATCAACCCTATCATTATTCAACACTATCATACTAAATTTGCTACGAGCTTATTTTACTGATATAGAGGAGTATAGAACTATAATATTGGGCATTAGTAATGACCAAAGTGGGAAAGTTGATCGCTGTAGGTCACCAGCTTTGTCTGGCACACGGTATTCATCTGGCTGTGATCTAAGTTCTCTACCAAAAAGAAAATTCGCAAGGAGATGAAGAAGATCCTTTAAAGGAAGCAGTATAGAGAAATTCTGCTGCCAAGAAACACATTTGTTTACAGCAGACATTGCCATTAAATTTTTATTAGATGAATTATCGACCCAAAATCGTTTTAAAGTGCCTCTTTTAAATCTGAATTAATAAATCACATTAGTGCAAGATAGCCCCTATGGTCGGGGGGCACTCACATGTCTCATAAATCTAAATTGCACGAACGTGTTTCCCAAGAATACCATCAAAGTATCCTTTGTTGTAAAAAAAATCAACTGTTTATAAAGTCAACAAAAAGAAAAATGGATACCGCCAAAAAAACACCAGATCCCCGCTCAAGAAACCGGATACGAGATTTAGGGTCGGCATGTGGAACGTGCAATCACTTAGAAAACCAGGAGGGTGGGAGGGCCTAATCACGTGCATGAAGCAGTATCGGCTGGAACTCGTTGCTCTTCAAGAAACTCGCTGGCCTAAAAGTGGAGACCGCATGTGTCCCAGGGCTATACGTTGTTCTACAGTGGAACCGACCTCGGAAATCTTGGAGCTGCATTACTTCTTGGGCCGCAGGTAAAGAACGCTGTTTTGGATTTCCAAGCAGTCAATAACCGATTGTGTAAGTTTCGCTTGCGCATGAAGTTAGCCAACCTGTCGATAATTTGTGTACATGCGCCCACAGAAGTCAGCCAGCTCCAAGATAAAGACTCATTTTACAATGATTTAGACGATCTGATGGGATCTATACCCGAACACGATGTTAGAATGGTAATTGGGGACTTTATTGCTAGAGCTGGCAGAAATCAGACCGATTTGTGTGAAAACATAGGTCCGTACTCCCGACACGAAACTGCGACCGATAATGGTGAGAGAATGATGTACTTTGCAATTGCTCATGATCTTAGAGTAGCAAGCACGTTCTTCCCTCACAAACAGATACATCTAGAGACATGGACACATCCTCGCGGAACTTCCCGTAGCCAAATTGATCATGTGTTAGTTTCTAAAGGAGGGGCTCGAGTTGTGCAGGATGTGAGAACTTATCGGTAAGCAACCAAATACGTAGGCAGCGATCATCATTTGGTCGCTGCAAAGATACGATGGAAGTTTTCGTAGAAGTCTGGGAACACAGCGAAACGCATGGTACGTTTCGACTGTGAAGGTCTGATAAATGAAGATCAAAAGAAATGATATCAGGATCTTGTCAGCGACAACATTAATGAAGCTAATTACCAGTCTGACTGCGTGAACTCTGTCTGGGAGGTACTGAAAACTTCGGTTGTAAGTGCTGCTCAACAGACTTTAGGTATTGTGAAAGTCAGACCCAAGAATGATTGGTTTGATGACGAGTGCCGTCTTGCGGTTGAACATCAAAATATAGCCCATAGTGAAGTGCAACAACGTCTCACAATCGCGAGGAAAAACAAGGCTGCTCTTGCAAAAAGAGCAGCTAAGCTGATTTGTAGACGAAAAAAGCGAGAATGATGGAAGGCCGAGGTTCTGAAAGTACAATAACTCAGCAATGAGCGCAGTTCGCGTAATTTCTTTAAAGGAATTATTGGACTGCACCATAGTTTCAGGCCTACGTCAACCGCCATTCGGGACCGGGATGGAAACCTCTGTGTCAACATCGACGCAGTACTTGACGCATGGAGTGAACACTTTACTGACCTGCTTCATGTTCATCATGCGTCACAGACTGTTGTTGAGCCACCTCTAATACAGACTGCGGCGATTTGCACCGAGGAGCCATCCCATGAGGAATTTACTAAAGCCATGCAGAGATTGAAACAAAACCACTCATCTGGAGTGGACTGCATTAATTCGGAGCTCTTAATATTCGGAGGGGATATTTTGTGTAACTGTCTTTTCGACCTTATTCGATTAGTATGGCAAACCGAATTTATGCCTAACGAATGGAATGTGGCCGCGATATGCCCCATCTTCAAGAAGAGAGACCGCTTGAAGTGTGAGAATTATCGCGGTATAGCTGTCCTTTACACAGCATACAAGTAACTGTCATACATTGTATTGGATAGAATCACTCCTCTAATGGAGGTTCTGGTTGGTGACTATCAAGGAGGATTTCGTCCGAAACGATCAGTCACAGATAAGGTCTTTTCAGTGCTGATGATTCTACCTATATATTATGAGACACCCACCTCCGTACATCAGGTGTTCCTGGATATCCGGCAGGCCTATGACTTGATCAATCGAGAGAGTTTGTGGTCTGTACGATGATAGTGATGCAGTCTCAATACTGTGTTAAAGTTGAGAACAGGCTATTGACAATTTTTGCAGTTAACTCGGGAGTTGGGCAGGGAGATGTTCTGTCCCCGATACTGTTTAATCCCATGTTGGAGTACATCTTTCGTAAAACAGAAACACCTCAGCGCAACATCTTATATCGCCAGTCCAATCAGGTGCTTGCATATGCAGATGACATATGCGTGATTGGATTGAATAGCAATGGAGTGAAAGAAATACTTGATCCGCTTGTAGAGTTTTCAGCTTCAGTTGGACTTCACATCAATGAGACCAAAACGAAATACCTCATCTTTGGTTTTAGGGACAATGGCACACCAGATTTTAGTAGTGGCCACCACACGCTTGAGGGAGTGAGGAGGTTCTAATATTTGGGTTCTCTGATCAATCATGATAACAGTGTGGGTGAGGATATTAAAGTGCGGCTGGCAGCTGGCAGTCGTTGTTTGTATCCTCTAAGGCCACTGCTAAAATCTAAACACTTATCAAGTGCCGTGAAGCTCAAGCTTTACACAACGTTGATCAGGCCCGTTGTTATACATTTACACTAACATTTGAGAGAAGAGTCATGCGTATGATTTACTGCCCGAAAGACGAGATAGATGATACATACCGAGCTCTGTACAATTTCTAGATCCGAGATCTGATGAAGATCACCGATATTGTACATGAAATGAACTCTCGGCAAGTACGCTGGCTCGTTCACGTTTAGCGTGCTGATCCGAAACGAATTGTGCAGCGATCTCTTAAAGGAGAGCCACCATATGGTAGGCGCAGAGGTCGTTGCAGGCGACGATGGCTCAACTGGTGTAGAGAATGACTTGGCTTCAAGAAACGGTAAAAAAACACCAAATTGCCTTGGAGACCTTACGAGCTGACACGCTCGTTCAAAACGAAGCAGATCAAACACAACGCAAAGCAAACGGCTGACCTATGTGGCACATCATAACACATATTTCAGAAGCATTAATGAAACAAGCTTGGAAAATTTCATTTCTCATCATGGAAATGCCGAACCATAGAGCTTTGTATACAAATTCAGTACAGGGAAACTGAAAACGAAAGAGTTGCTCAGTACCATAGTAAGCGGTGGTCGACAAACAATCACGTATTGGGAAGACATGACAAAATGTCTACTAAAAACACTTCTGCCTGACGACAGTGAGGCAGATGCTACCAATATACAATACAAAGAGAAATAAGAACTAAAAGAGGCATGTTGTTCCAGCCACCACAAATGTGGATCACTTCAGAAATGAAGAATCCACGTCCGCAATCATGTCTATGAAAACCAGTAATGTACCAGTACCTCGATTTTGTTGCATTTTTGAGACTATGAGACTATGAGACTGCCAAATATTTTGTAGGCTATTAAATATTGTTATAAATCGGTATAAAAAACAAAAATAATACAAACATTTTTGGTGCTTGCACTCCGTTTTCTCCTGCAATTGCGACGGAGAATTGACGTTTATGTCATTAGTATAGTACATAAATTATTATGTTTACTTATTATCCTATTATGATATTTTTGCATCCGAAAGCTTTTGAATTTTTGTCAAAATAAAATATAAATAAATTGAACAGCGCATGCGCACAAATACACACATACTTACTAATATTACTATTTTCCGGTAATTTTTACTCTCCTAGTCCCATAGTCTCAAAAAGGCAACAAAATCGAGGTACTGGGCAAAGCAACATCGAGTTCGAAGTGATACAGCGTGCGTGGCTTGTAAACGAGCCAATTACGATTACCAGTTTCATGAATGTTTGTCTGGATAAAGAATTTTTTCCTAAATCGTATCGACCTGTGTCGAATGAAGTTGTTGCCTGCCTTAGGTAAGTTACATGTAAAATTGATAACTGGTAGGTTGATATTAAGGTTCCGGAACCGTGGTGCATATAATATCAAGCAATTTGGCTTCAGAGAAAATATAGATTCACAGAAAATGCTATTCATCTATATGAGTCATCCTATAGAAGAAATCTTGTTTCTTCCCGAGCGAATAGCACAGTGGGTAAAGCTGTGACGTTTGGATCGGGAGGTATCGAGTTTGAATCCCAATAGATGCAGGATACAAAAGTGGTTGTTCATACATGATTTCGATCAGGATAATTAAGAACACATCTATCACCTTCTGTTGAAGTGCAGAATTCATGGGCCGAACCATCGTTGACAGGGAGCTTTTTACAATGTGTAGATGGTAATTCTCAAGTCATAAATGTAGACTTATCTCAATAGAATAGAATAGAAGTATCTGGAGCTTTCGATAATCAATATAGTGCCCATATATCATGTAAGAGCTAAAGAACAGTAATTGCCCAGCAAATCCTACTATGTTTCTGAAAGAATTGTGACTGTTATTATAAACCATGGTACACTACACTCCAAAAGAGTGTAAATAAACAATACCCACGCGGGGCTCCATGTTAGGCTCACTCTTCTGGAACATCTTTTTCAACTGCATCATGAACGGTGATGTCCGAGAGGAGCATTCGCGGGCGATAAGGTATTGATATTTACTAGATATTAGACATAGATATGATATTTTTGACTGGTGCAGAGTACAAAGGTTGGTGGGTGGTTATGATCAAACTTAAAGGGACACTCGGCATTACGAAACCATCTCTCACGCCTGCTAATGGTCAGAGAATAAAAATGGGAAAAACCGTAATTTAGTTGAGAGTAAGGAATCATGGGGGTTAAATCAAAATACAGTTGCTACAATATACCAAAGCCTAGTATTGGCTTCTATTACTTGCACTTGTGCCGGATCGGCTAACCGGATAATTTGTCACCATAGAATGATTATAGTCAATGCCGAAAGGCCTACAGAACGGTATCGACTGATGCTGTTACATGTATTAGCTGGAGCAATCCCAATTGATATATAACTGTGAAGGAGAGTTACAAATTTTGAACTAAGAAGAAGACTGAATTTTAAGAAATCAGATAACCCAAAATCTAGGCTAATAAAGACACATACACGAAGAGCGTCGACAGCAAGCATTATGTCAAAAAAAAAGTGGTCTAACTTTGGACGGCACGATACCTTTCAGTTTGTTGCCAAACATTGAGGAAAGATTGGAGAAAACTGTATCCTTAAGTGCACGGTTGTCAGCTTTCTCAACTTTAACACAACACTTAGATTGAATCACTGTCATTCTAAACAATCGTACCTATATTTTGTTGACATTCCTATACGTATTCCAGGGCAGAGTACAAACTCTCTCGATTGATTGAGTCATAGGCCTGCCGGAAATACAGAAACACCTAATTTACACCTTGACACGTTGTTGCACTTCACTATGGGTTATTTTTTGTTGGTGGACTGCAAGACGACATTCGTCATAAAACCAATTAATCTTGGGTGTTACGTCACTCACTATACTTAAAGTCTGTTGAGTAGTTGTGACAACCGCAGTTTTCAGTACCGCTCAGAGATATTTCACACAGTCAGACTGGCAATTATAT
This sequence comes from Tipula unca, assembly GCA_951394425.1. Lineage (NCBI taxonomy): Eukaryota > Metazoa > Arthropoda > Insecta > Diptera > Tipulidae > Tipula > Tipula unca. The sequence goes on along the minus strand of OX596381.1, from coordinate 170,021,742 downwards.
TCCTGAATGTTGTTGCTAACAAGATCCTGATATCGTTTCTTTGGATGTTAAGTTATCAAACCTTCACAGTCGAAACGTCCCATGAGTTTCGCTGTGTTCTTAGACTTGTACGAAAATTTCCATCGTAGCTTTGCAGCGCCCAAATGATGGTCGTTGCATATCCTGCATAACCCGAGTTCACCATTTAGAAATAAATACGTGGTAAATATGGCTAAGGGAAGCTTTGTGTGGGTTGATTCATATTCCTAAATATATTTGTTTGTGTGGGAAGAATATGCTTGCTAATCAATGAGGTGAGCAACTGTAAACTACGTCATTCTCCCACCATTATCGGTTGCATTTTCGTGTGAGGAGTACCGAAACTATTTTTCAAACAAGTCGGTCTGATTTCTGCACCATAATTATCATTCTAACATCGTGTTTGGGTATAGACCCGAGTGTACACCAATTATCGACAAATTGGCTAACTTCCATCAGCTACACAATCGGTTATTGACTGCTTGGAAATCAAAAACGGCTTGTACCTGCGGCCTCAGAAGAAATCCAGCTCTAAGATTTCCGAGGTCATCTCTACTCGCTCCACAGCGAATTTCTTGAAGAAGCACGAGTTCTAGCACTCCTTAATGCACGTGATTAGGCCTTCCACCGCTCCTGGTTTCCTAAGTTACCATACATTCCACGTACCGATCCTAAATCTCGTGTCTGGGATATTTTTGGAAAAGATGTTTTTGCAATTTAGGTTTACGAGACGTGTAAGTGCCCCCTTACCACCGCACCGTTTGTACGCATTTAAAAGATTCTGTGATTTCGTTATATGCAGAAGATTATCGACTTTAGAAGTTCCTTTTATGAATAATTTTATTGATTTTATAACGCAGGGTTATAAGATTTAACCAGCAGATAAAAAATGTTAACCATCGTATTAGGAGCTAGCGTCTAACCTAGATACAACGTGAACTGACGCTGGATGAAAAACCAAGAGAACTTATGAACAAAAATGCGTGGTAATTGCATGCCATTTCTCTCCTCGCAGTGGACGGTCCAAAACATGGAAATGACGTCAACAAATAAATACTTCCAATTTCAAGTCTGATTGGACAATCCAAAATTTGTAGTTTGAAAGGCAGGTTAAAAAAACTGATGCAGATCATTTATGGATGGTTCGATGGTTCATTCGTCTGTAAAACTAAATTTATATATAGCAGCCGAACAAATGATTTTCCATTTACGTCACACCAAATAGAAAAAATGTATATTGATTGACAGACACGTTATCAATAATATTGGTTTAGAAAATAAAAGTTAGGTTTGTACCGAAAATCTTCCAACTGAAAAAGATAATGACAGCGCATTTTAACCCTATTTTATTTATAAATATAAATACTATAAATAGACATAACAACCTACATAAACTATATACCTCCGGTAAGAGATAGATTTTCCCAAGGTGGAAGAGAAAATCATTTTGGTGAAAAGAAAATTTTTTTTTTTTTTTTTTTATTTCAGTTCGTTCGTTTCAAATCGGATCTAAAGTTTTAATGTCATGGGAAAGTTAGAAATATGGATGTGTATATACATTATAAATATTTATATCCTTCATGTTAGGTATTTTAATAGTTGAACCATTCAAAAAATAATTGGAGCTACGTACATGAATACATATGTATGTATATATATGGGAGTAAGGGAAGCACAAAAACATTTTCGCCTGAAAGACACGTACCATAAAAAGATGATTTATAAAGCTCTTTACGTACATATATAACTTTTGGTACCATATATAAATGTTGTTATTAAATGCGGATTAAAAATGATAATTTACGGTTGTTACTTTAAATAAAAATACAAAAGTTGTACGAATGTGGTTTTGCTGCTCTGCATGTAAATATATTTTGTATATTTGAAAAATGACTAAATATGTACTGTAGTCCCAGATTAAATTGTTGTTTATATATGCTAGAGTCGTAGATATATGTATAAAGCTTTATCATTTTTTATTTGTATATTTACAGGGTATCGCCTCATTCATATCAATTGCCGCCACCGTTGGTATATGTGTCGCTGTATCAGAGAAAATATTACGTAATTCGAAAACGGAGGATTTCGATCGAATTATCGAACATTTAATGCAAAAACCACAAGCACGTGCCGTTATTATATTCGTTGACGAGGATAATGTTAAAAAATTACTACAAGCTAGTATACGCGCAAATCGGACAGGACATTTTTTTTGGATCGGTAGCGATTCATGGGGCGCAAAAGTGTATCCAGTGCGTGATCAAGAATTTGCTGCTGTAAACACAATTACTGTGCTGCCACATCGAACTAATTTAGAAGGTATATACATATACATATATATATACATTAGTACGTTATGAATGATACTCTAAAATCATTTTCATGTTTTTCCGGAAAATCATGTTTAATTAAAACAAAAGAACCAACATATAATTATTGTTTATTATCGAAAAATCGTGTATTTGTGCTTTTCATACATCAACAAAAAAAAAAAAAATATTTAATTTTCGGAATGATTTTGTGATTTAATTGTTCTGCACACATATGTTAGGCTAACATGATAAAACACTTTGGGTTTAATTAAACTCAACATTTAAAAAACCGCTAAATACCAACATAATTTTATTTAACTTTTACCTATAATATTCCGTACAGGTTTTGACAAATATTTTCGATCACTGCGACCGAAACGATCGAAGGCGGAATGCGCTGATGGTACAAATATTAAAATTAAATCAGACGATGGCGAGCAAAATTTTTTAGTCAATTGCCGGAATATATGGTTTAAAGAGTTCTGGGAGCAACACCATAAATGCAGTTTTGACATAAAATCACCGGCACACCGATGTTCGGGCAAAGAAGTTTTTGAGTCGTACGAGCAGGAAGGACTAGTACCATTTGTTGGTGAGTCAAAACACGTGTGCCACACATATTTTTAGTGGCAATAAAATAATTTAATTGCATATATACCCGCGTGCAATAAAACCATTCATATACAAACATTTTAAATGACCGCTATAGACATTCCATATCCCCAACAAAAAATTTATTATCTTAAATCTTTGGATTTTCTTGCAATAGTATTCCACATACAATCTCAGTTGGTAATAAAATAATAATAAAAATAAAAATGTTTTTATTTATTTTAAATTTATTAGCCAAAATAATAACACGCATATATACTTGTTGTATCGTTTGTACCGGAAAACGAGAAAAATAAATTATTTCCACTCTTGGATGTAAATACTCGTACCAAGTCTTAAATGACAATAACAAAACCAAACTAAAAAAAAAATCTATATGCTCTTCTTATCTATCCTAAGGGATTAAAAAAAAAAGAAAAAGTAAATTGGAATGTTCCTAGCTCGAGTCGTTTAAAAGCCCAAAATTAAATTTTTATTTATAAATTTACTTCCAGTGGATGCTGTTTATGCGATGGCACATGCTGTTGATAGAATAATTAAAGATAAATGTGGTAATTTAACATTTGACTCGTGTGACGCAATTCAACCGGCGCCCCTTGGACCCGATTTACTAAAATACATACATAATGTATCATTTCTCGGATTACAAAATACCGAAATAAAATTCAACAAGGATGGTGATGCATACGGATATTACAACATATATCAGTATCAACATAATGATAAAAAATTTGATTATGTACAAGTTGGGTCTTGGAAAAAACAGTAAGTTGAAAAATTTAATTATAAATGTACGGTTGTGTGCGAACACACACACACACACAAAACAGAAGACATATATCAGTTTTTATATCACCGTACGATGTGTGTTCTTCCTGCGTGTAATAAAAATGTACGTTTTGTAAAATGCGGAAATCTTTTATTCGTATATATAAGTACATCGTGCTTTAATGTAAATAAGATTGTAACATAATAATGGATCAAAATTATTATACCTTCATCATTCCTACTCTAATAATTTCAGTTTTTAACCCAAAAGTGGTTTTTATGCAAATATTTGAATTTTTAATGATCATAATCGAAAACTTGTTGATTTGCAAAATATGTTTTATGGACTGGTATCAGGTATGGAAAAATCTCTTAAACATATAAATCAACAGTTTTCACATTACTTTTAATTCGAGCTTTAATAACACGTATCTGTTTAATTATTTTAAATTAAAGTTAATATTAGAGTTAACAGCTCTAGCAACAGTTAATCAATATTTGTATATATTAACAAAAATATATTAGCGTGGCCAAACTACTACATAGATGCCTCAGTTTTGTCAAAACCCACCCCATTCCTGACAATAAACTTGGTCACGCGACAACACGTCTCACAACATTTTTGCTTGTCCAATGTTGTTGCCTGAATTCTTGAATTTCTAATTTTAAATTTTATACATTTCCGGAAATCTATCACCCTGGAAAGTTTGACCTTTCTCACATTGCGTGGAATTTATTGCTTAATGGACTTGATACTAATAAGTCAGTTAACTGCGCTTTTCTGAGAATATTCATTTTATTGTTCAGAATATTCCATTGGCTTTCTAGGAATCTGGTTAATTCAATTAAAATGAAAAATTATAGTTAAGATCCAAATGCAAATTTATATGTCCACCCATCAGCTGACGATAATTATAACTTATTTGCTAGATATTTTGAATCCAATCAATTAAATTTTAAGGGATGAAATCATATTTCAAATTGTCAAACTAAATATTAACAGAGATTTTGGTTCTGATAAGGTTCCACCAATATTCTTTAAGGAGACTACGAAATGTATTTTTATGATTTTCAATAAATCTATACTGTTGAAGGTGTTTTTTAAATGGTAAACTCGCAGATCTAGAATCAAATGCCTTCTGTAGAAGCTGCATGGATGAGGAGGAAGAAGAGACTTTAGTTCACAGCATATGCTCATGTCCGGGCATTAGCATACAGGAGGGTGAAAACATACACATATAAGTAGGTACATAATAGACAGCTTCTCAGATCTCGAAAACTGTAAAGTGCGAGATATATTACTCTACATAAGTAGCTCTGATTGGTTCCACTAAAAAGGTAAAAGGGAAATAAGATCCTGTGGTATTACAAACGACCATCACCAGTCTAAGCGTGCATTGGCAACCACTCCAACCTAACCTACTAGTGGTTTGATCACGAGATTCTTGTTTTTCCGATTACTCTTGTACGAAGTTCTTATAGGCTGATGTTCCGTATTAAGTCTGTCGTTCTTTTTAATAAGACATTGAGGATAATATTTTGTGAGTGTATTGTTAATGATTAGTGGTAAAATCAACATCGTGTATGAATAACAACGTTTCGTCATTCATGGCTTTTTCTGGTGTTACAACTTTAATGTTTCATCTGGCAGTATGAGAAGGGATTGTCATTTTGTGAACAGAGATTTTGTGGACTAGGTCTAAATTAAGGTAACCAGATTTCCTTAAGATCAATGCGTGCGAGTGGTGGGTGATAGTTTTAGAATCTCCTTTGAACCTATCTCGCTCATCCGTCCATTAAGCCCCATCAACGAAACCAAGAGAAACTGGATTTTCTGGGCTTCCAATAATTTCATTATAAAAAAATTGAATTTCGAGGCCCCCAAAATTACGAAGGAGGTATTTAAAAGTTCGACTGAACCAGAAAATTTGAATTTTCATGATTCTCAACTCGTATTTTTCTCTGGATTGCCAACGCTTTTCCGTACAGGAAAATGGAAAATCTGCAGAGCATCTCGTGAGCCATGGGTTGCCAAGACTTTTCAAGACTAGTAAATGGGAATTGCTTCATATAAAAAATGTATATTCTCCGAATGAGCGTGATGATTTTCTAGGTTTTCAATATGAACACTGGTCAAAACAAAAAGTCAAAATTCTCTGGAGTTCAAGGCCCTTCAGTTGCTAGATGTCATGTGTACTCTTTTATTTAGTTTTTTAATTAGAGTAGTTGAATTTTGAAATACAATTAAAAAAGAACAGAAAAGAACTTTATTTACAGGAAGAAGAAATTGTTGCAAAGAAGAACAGTTCTTTTCCAAACGGGACATCTGGCGGCGTTAATTTTGGCCAAGTATTAAAAAAAAATCTGATGTTTCACGAAACTCACTGAAAAGTTCTTCATTTTTCCATTTTTTATCGATAATAGTCTCATATATTCCTTTTCTTCCTTTGTTTACTACTATAAAACGACAGCCGTTGAAGAGCCCCTAGTTTGGCATAATTTACAGGCAATATTGTGGCTTTTGAAGTTACTTACCATTTTCATGAAGAAATAAGAGCGTCTTAGTTGACTTTCGACGTGTCTAATTGTTCTGTCGGTTCGTCCATATTTTTTATTATGATGTTTGATCGTGCTTTGACGATCCTCGTTTGTCACATTCTGGGATCATTTTTGGGAAAGAAACAAAAACCGAAATAATCGTCCCTATATTGGAGATTTTAAAAATTATTTGATCCCCATATAAGTTTATAGGCCTGTCGGATAAATGAATCGAATACTCGTCTGCGGTATCTGCTGAGTGAGAACTATTTCTATCTCGCTATCACTGTTTGCTAAGTTTGCCTCATTGCTTTTGTATTCACGTAAGGTGTTATTTGTTCCTTTGGTTGAGATTAATTTTATTTCCACCTTAGGATCTTGGCGTTCTTTTCTTTCGAAACCGCTCTGTATTTGAGATAAGTCTGCACCTAGAGCAAACTCCAATGCGTCCGTAGTTAATTTGAAGGGTTTTGAAAATGCTGGTATGCGCCAAATTTGAAACGATGATAATGTCCATTATTTGGACCAAAGGGTATACGAGTGAGATGGAAGTGTCCATTGTCCATTGTCCGTTGTATTTGAATTTTAAAATCTCTATTAAATCAAATTTTGTATATAAATATTCGACAAGCGTTCTGTGAGACCTTTCTATAAAACTTCATTAGGCAGAAAATTCGTAATTTTTAACAACTTGGAGATGTTGTGCAAGTCTAAAAATAAAATTATCGAGGAAAGCTTTGGCAATAGTCTCGGACTATTGATTGTCTACAGGTATGGCTATTGAGAATTTGTATATATGTCATTTAGTAGGATATAGCGATTGTTGTTATGGGAAATATTCAAAGGACCTAAAATGTCTACAGGAATGTTTTGTCAAAAAGGTTTTTTAACATAGTGGTTATTCCGATTGGGAGTTTATTGATTCTTGACACTTTATTCGTCTGACATAATTCATACTTTGAATGAATCTTTTAATTAAGTTTAACATATTGGGAAAATAATAATACGATTTGAGTCGTTTAACGGTCCTTTCTATGCCTAGATATACGTACTCGTAATGGGCAGTTGAGACATGTCATTTTTGTATTCAAGGAAAGTGATTTTATTTTCAGTGTTTGTGAAAGCATCTGCTTTAATATTTTATTTGCCAGATTTGTAAATAATATCAAAATAAAACTCATTTAGCTCGAACGACGTAAAGCATACACAATAGCTAACAACTCCCTCTCCACAGTAGAATATTTTTATATTTTATAGTATTTAGCATCCGTAGATACAAAAAAATGGATTCTGGAAATTAGCATATTTCAAGATTGGGGACTTATTAATATTTCCTTTAGTTTATGAAAACGTTTGTAACAAACAGCATCCTAATTAAATCTTACATTTTTCTTTAACAATACATTAATTGGTTGTGGTACTTCTAAGAATTTGATAATCAATCGTATACATAGTAACCAACTAATCCCACGAAAGATTTTATTTGGTTTGAGTTTTTTGGAGTAGGAAATTTTGTTACCGCTTCAATTTTCGACAGATCCTTCCTTCGTAATAAAATGACATTTTTTTGACTTTAATTTACATCGGTTAACTTTTTGTTCTAGTATGAAAGGACGTAACCATATATATACCACAACATCGTCTAAATAGACATTCGTTGAAAAGTTACGGATGCAGTGGTAATGCCAACTGCCAGGCTTGTTGTATATAATTTATGGTTAACTCATTCAGTCGACTAAAATCAATGACAACACGCGAAAGTTTTGATTCGAGCAGTAATGGAATATTGAACTTGCTAATACCATCTCTAAGCATTTTTTCGACTAGGGAATTAATTTTTGTTTTTGCTGAGTGAGACAAACAATAGGGCTTTACATTAACGGACTTTGATTTTTAAGAGAATATATAGTGAGATTCAGCATTGATAATGGTAAGGTGGTCGGCTACTAATTATGGAGGATTTTTCTATCTATCTGATTTTCTAAACCACGTAATCTGCCTTGTAAAGTATCTGACCAGTGGTTTAAGTGAAAAATGTGATAATTATCTAAACTTTCAGGTTCTATATGCAGGCCGTCTAACAATACAGCACAGTCGTTCATGTCGATCACATTTACTGTTACAAATGATTCTATTCATTATCAATCCATTGCGCTGGCTATGCATTATCAATCCTTGATTAGGTCTTATGTTGTCGATTCTGTAAAGTTTTTCTGAACGACTCGGTATAACGATTGGAGGATTTTTAGCAGGAATGTCTAAATTCAGGAATGTCATTTGGAATGTAAATATTTGAAGTACAAACTTTGAATCGATTCGGCCGTGATATTATTTTGAATTATTTTATTTTAAATTTGAAATATCTAAATTAAGCTTCACAGATTTCTTCATTATGGAAGTTTATCGAAAAGTTAAATATTTTATTTGTTGTGAAAGAGTCTGATAATGACTTTTTACTATTATCGTTATTATTTGTTAAGTTCGTTTGAGTTTTCCATAGTTAGTAATGATGACGTTGATGAATGATGATTTCCGATTTGATGTGTCCATTCGCTGGTTTTTTCACTAGATCGACAAACACTTCGCGACCTTAGAATAAAAAGGTTCTAAGTTCAGTATTTATAGTTTTTGTAAATTTGTAATATCATTTTCGTCGATGACACGCTCCAAAATTTTGTATAGTGCTGATGCAATGTTGTTCCCCGTGCGTCCCATTATGGCCTCATTCCATATGGCACAATACACTTTCTTTGTTGTTGATAAATGTGCTGTCAGGTTGTACGTGTTTAACTTTGATAAATAGAACGATTCGTCGATGTTAAATTTCCGACAGGTAATGACTTTTTCCATATCGAAGCACAAAATCGGATTTTTGCTCTATTTATAATAGCATAGCCGTTTTTAAGCTGCAGAGTCCTCATCTTGGATGTGTGTCTTGTCAATTATGTTCAGTTCGCAAATGCCACATCTGTCAGATTTTGGTTTAAAAAAATCTAAATTAAATCTTGTATTAAAAATGTATCTATAATAGCTGCTTTTCACAGGTGATATGTTTAATTCTGTTCAAACAATTTTTCAAATTTCGATAGTAGGATTATGGAACGGTACAAATGTCAAAAAACCTATCAAATGTCGAATTGTCTCATGAAAATGTATTAAACAGTTTCGAATAAAACCAATTAATTTATATAAATACAAAATTATAAAACCGAAAAATATTACTCAAACTAATAAAAGAACTAATTAAAAATGAAATTAAATTTCAAACGAATAAATTATTTAAAAAAACAGCTAAAATATTCTAATTAGAACGTATCATTTAAATTGTTTTTAAATTGAATAGTAATTTTGCACAAACAGCCACCATATAGAAATTGACCATAAGGCTCTAGTCTAACAGAAAAATACCAAAATAGCAGAAAATATAGACCCTGAAGATTCTCATCCCTTCCCAAAAATATCGAAAAATCTATGTGAAAATATGACGCGGCTCATAACTTGATAATTTCTATTAAACTCATTTTACACAAACAGCCACCATATTGGGGATGACCATAAAGCTCTAGTCTATCAAAAAAATGCCAAAGTAATAAAATAAGTAGACCCGGAAGTGTGTCATCCGTTCCTGAAATTCTCGAATAATTCATATGAATATATGATGTCACAAGCAACTTGATAATTTAAATAGAGGCATTTTACACAAACAGCCACCATATAGGAAAAGACCATAAGAGTCTATTTGAACAGAAAAACTAAGAAGTAGCCGAAAATATAGACCCGGAAGGGTTTCATACATTCCCAAAAAATTGAATATGAATGAAAATATGACGCAACTCTTGATAATTTCTATTAAACTCATTTTACACAAACAGCCACCATATATAAATTGACCATAAGGCTCTAGTCTAACAGAAAAATACCAAAATACCAGAAAATATAGACCCTGAAGATTCTCATCCCTTCTCAAAAATATCAAAAATCTATGTGAAAATATGACACGGCTCATAACTTGATAATTTCTATTAAACTCATTTTACACAAACAGCCACCATATTCGGGATGGCCATAAGGCTCAAGTCTATCAAAAAAATGCCAAAGTAATAAAATAAGTAGACCCGGAAGTGTGTCATCCGTTCCTGAAATTCTCGAATAATTCATATGAATATATGACGTCACAAGCAACTTGATAACTTAAATAGAGGCATTTTACACAAACAGCCACCATATAGGAAATGACCATAAGGCTTTAGTCAGACAGAAAATTACTAATATCGCTTTATGAAATATCCATCTGACGTTTTACTGATATTGAAGAGTAAACTGAGAACAAAATTATTGTAACTGAGCATAGAGAGTAAAAAAGTTGTATCATGCATTACAAAAATTTTTTTTTTAGATAAAAAGGTTGTTTGTAACAATTTTGATGCAGTTAGAACTATTTCTGTTAATTATTGAAAATGTTCGTTGTAGATAGAACTTTTTGACCCATGTATCTTCAAAATGAGCCATTTTTTGTTAAATCTGATAACACCAATCGAAAGATTGACCTAAAATTAGTGGAAATACATGTATAACTCATCTTTTTTTAAAATGTCACTTAGAACCTTTTTATTCTAGAGTCGCGTTATGTAAATGATGATGCCCAAACAGATTTAATTAATTTTTCCTCTTCTGTACCTTTAGAGATAGCAACTTGCACATTTTTACACCTACATGCTTTAATCAAAATTTTAAGTGGGTGTCTAATACCGTTTTCATAAGCACGTAGGGCTGTTTTAGAATTAATATAGTTTTATGCTTTCGACAAAACTCTGCCGAGCTTGTATACCAGATCCGCACTTGAATATTTTCCAATGCTGGGTTCAAATTATCACTTGAATATTTTCCAATGCTGGGTTATATTCAATGGTAATATCCCAAAACAAAAAAAAAATCGAAAACATTGTGCTACAGGAATGAAATGAAACCAATATGCACAGGTAAAAAATTTGTTTGCGGTAATAGTTACCTATTGTGTTTGTTAGACAAGGAATCAAATGGAGTGGAATCATATACTATTAGAGCTAGGGCTAATATAACTGCAAAGACATGTTACTGACCGACCGTTTACCTAAAAAAAAGAGAAAACACACAGTCAAAAATTCAACATAAGCTAATTGTAGTTCAAATCTCTAGCAAGAGGGGTTAATGTCCATTTATCATTTCCGGCCAAACTCGAAATTTCCAGGAAAATATGCCGGGTAAATTTATTTCTTGGCATAATAGCTAATCTCTGAGCTTATTAGATGAAGAAATTAATGAGATATTTTTTGTATTATCAGAACTTTGGCCAAATCTCTGGCAAGGAGTGGTAATGGCTATATTTATTTTTTTCGGTGAAACTCGAACGTTCTAGGAAAAAAAAGATCGAGGTCAAATTATTTCTCTGGATAATGAATTTTTTAGCTAGTAGGACGAGAAATTTAATGAGCTATTTTATATTTTATTGGAAATTGAGTCCAAGTCTTGAGTCCAATGCAAGGAGGGCTAGTAATTAATAAATTATTCAATTTATTTCTCGGGATAATGGATTCCCTTTGGGCCCGTCAGACGAAGAATTTAATGACCTATTTCATGTATTACCGGAACCAGTGACCAAATCTCTCAGTCCGCAAGGCGCGTTATTGGCCATTTATCGTTTTCGGCCAAACTAAAATATTTCAGAAAAAAGTTTATTTATTTCTCTGGATAATCGATTGCTTTTGACCATATTGGACGAAAAATTGATTAAAATATTTCATGTATTATTGGGATAATGGATTGCTTTTGGGCTTGTTGAATAATTCAAACGCTCAAACTTCGTGTATATTTAATTTGACGCGCAGCATGATATAGCGAATTACGAAACTTAGTCAGATAACCTCTGAGGTAAAGTTGGAAATCATGATTTTGTTAAAAATCCATATCATTGCCAAATAGCTGTTTAAATAGCTAGTTAAAAATTTAGCATCCTCAGGTAACTTTGAATTTGTCGTATAGATTTTGTTCGAAGGCATATAAACAATCGAATCTTCCATTGTAGTGCCTTAAACAAATTGTGAACTAGAGCTATACGCCCAATCAGGGCAAACCGGATTATCAATGTCAAATTCAATTCTTCTTGTTGTTGTAGAATAGGTTGAACTTGATCGTATTTAACTTTAATAACTCCTTTACGGACACAATATTCTTAAATTTAGATTTTACATTTTCAAATTCGTTGCAGATGAACTCCTGGGATTTCTGAAGGTCGATTTATTGTAATTAAAAAAAAACTGGTTGCCTTTTTGCATGATGCCACAGGACGTGTAATATTTGGTAAATAATTAAACAGTCCTCAAGTTTATTCACACAATGGCATTTTGACGGGAAATGAACTATTTGGCGCGAACTATAGAAGCCCCACTTCACTTTAGTTAAATTTAAAATTGTATTACTATCATACAATTTAATTTAATTTAATTTTTAATTTAAGTTAAGATCCGTTCCATCGGTACATCCGTACAGTATGTTTACAAAATTTGTTGGACTCAAACAATAAACTTGTTGATGAACTTTTAATATTTACGCTTATAATTTTTCTAGTCGGTAGGTCATTAAAATTAGTTTTTATGCCAAGTCTACAAAATATTAAGCTCAAAATATTATTTATGATCATTAAAAACAAAAAGCTTTTATAAATTCTATAATTCTTCAAAATAAATTCTTTCGACATTATAGGTGACTGGAAGAAGAGTCATTTATTTTATAAGGACTTGAACGTATGCATTTTTGACGAAATATTTTAATATAGCTAGCTAGCCAGCTTTTAAAGTGCCCTAACTATGATTTGGTAAACTATCTTAGAGCTTTTCTATATGAAATTTAATATTGTTTTTTAAAAGCTGGATTTTATCCAAAGCACTATCAAATATAGTAAATACTTTTATTATTTAAACCCAAAGCATTAAAATTACCGAGAAGATCTGAATCAACAGCAATACAACGTATATGTACATCCGGAGATTACTATAAAGTTTAAAACGGAAACTGTAGAATCCTTGAAAATATGTAGTAGACAAATAATGTTTCGTCTATATATGATACAAAAAACTATTTCATGACTTAAATTAAAACAATATTCGTGATACTGATATTTATAAAATTTTATTGAATTTTAACTATAACCATTGAATTCTTTTATTACATGGCAATAAAGGCAACAAAAAAAATATAAAATTCCCATGAAACTAAAAGCACTTAACGATGGGTTCAATTTATCTTACTATACATCGAACTTTATCTACATACGTATGTAAAATAAACATATACCAAGAATGCAATAAAATCAATATTAAGTTCACTGCTATTACAATACATACTCGTATATGCAGTCATAAAATGAGAATACCAAAAAAATCTTTTACATATCTGCTTTATCGTGCAAAAAAGTTTTGCATTTTTTATCTTTAACTTCCTCACACAATCTTTTGAATAAATAATATCGATTTTACAATATGTGTGCTTCATATATATATATATGTTTCAATTATGTATATATCACAATGGTTGAAAAGTTAATTATGTGCACTACACACAAATTAGCCAATTTTATCAGCAAAATATACACCCAGACGATTTGTCGCGCTTTTGAATATTATAAAGCTTCTCATTATAATAAATATTCAAGTGTTTTGTTTTATCGCGTGCAATAAAAGCTCCTCCGATATTATTTTTAAAAAAAAAACTCATTACGACTCATGATGGTATAAAACATTAATTTTACATTAAACCAAATATTTTTGGTTATCTTCAAACTTGAACTTTTTATGTGTGCGGGTCAAAAAAAAAATCTCCAAACTTAAGTTTCCAATTTGATATTTTTTTTTTTCTACTGTCACCACAATTTTTCGAGGGGTTGGAGTGATTGTACATTAAATGTTTGGTCTTATAATGTGGCATGAATGATAAAAAATGACGGTGAAGTAAAAAAGCAAAACAATAAAGTTGTCTGTGCAGTCAGTGTTGAATTGAGAGTTGAGCGAAAGTTTATTTTATTATTACTCGTACATTCGGATAAAAAAACTTTTTATAAATTTAAAAAAAAACTATAAATTATTTTAAATATACGAGTATATACGATGAGCGGCCAAAAATTATAAAAAAGTTTATGTCGATGATAGTTGAGTATATAAAATGTTATATAATTGAATTAAAGTTTATAGTTGGATGTTGGCCCCTGTAGTCGGGGGGCACTCACATGTCTCGTAAACCTGAACATGTTTTCCTCGAATACCACCACAGTATCCTTTGCTTGTCGTAGGAGGCGACTAAATGGTTGGATCACTCCGACCCGCATTCGTAATAAACTCAACTGTTTGCAGTATCAAAAGAAAACAAAACAAAACAAAAGAAAACCTGGATACTGCCAAAAAAATACCGGACTCACGCTCAAGTACTCGGACATGAGATTGAGTCTCTTAGAAAACCAGGATCGTTGGAGGGCCTAATCATGTGCATGAAGGAGTATCGGCTTGGACTCGTTGCTCTTCAAGAAACTCGCTGGCCTAACAGTGGAGGCCATGTGAACAGGCACAGTTCAGGAGCAATCATCATGCGAGTGGCGCAAGCTTACCACAGGCTGAGTTATCGATTTGCATTCTTAAATGGTTATTAAATTCTGTGCGATCAGAAGTTTAGGTCACGTTCAAAGAATATCTGACATCGCATATGTCAGAGAAACAGTTAAAAGATTTCCTAAATTGTTTAATTATTTATTAGAAATTTGTTGCAAAATAACACAATTCTCAGTCAAACGATGATACACTGAATGAATTAAATACTATTTAAATTGACCCAACAGAAACTCTCGTTCAGTTGGCTAATGTACCAAAGTTGACCTCTAACACAGCTCCTTCTGGTGTATCAACTCCGAAAAATGAAGCAGCCCAACATAATAATCTAAACGGAGTAACTTTTGATGAATATCAAAACCTTCCAGTCACAGTCAATTTTCCAATAGTTAGTCAAGTGGCAACTGCCCCGAATAGAATGCCTTATCATTCTCAACCACCAAATTACAATAATTATTATTTCCGCCATTTTCAAATAACCAAAATACTGAAGCGCAAAATGTTACCTACCCCATCTCGATCAATAATTCTAATCGTCCAATTACCAAGCACAGTTTCCAAGCGCGTCCAAGTTCTATCACACCAACTTATTACTACAATCCTGGAAGCCAATTCATACCACACGGTAATACTACTTATTTAGCAAATTCAATGCCTCCGACAAATAATTATGCGACGTATCCAACATATACCTCGATGGGCGGTCAAATCAAGATGAACAAATGGAAAACTCGGTTGAAATTTTTTTTTTCCAATTTGAGCATTTGCCTAAAACAAATTTTCGGAAATTCAATTAGTAAATGGAATTCACATTTTCCTGAAGGGCATGGCATGGAATCATTATTGGAACATTCTTTAAATGAATCCAAGGAGTACTTGGTTTGATTTTAAAGAATCGTTGTTAAATCTATTCAAAATTCGTTGATCTGAGATACAAATCAGACAAAGTATCGGTAACCGGAAGCAAAAGCCTAGTGAATCTTTTATTGAGTTTTATTATGGCTCAACCCCTCTTTACCCCCATATCCGAGTGGGAGATGGTTAAAATACTAAAGAGAAATATGCGAAAACCACTTAAGTTGCAACTGGAAGTAGAGCACCCGGTGTCTTAAAACCGCATTGTGCGTTTTGTCAGAGATCGGGAAACGGCCAACAGGGGATGAGGAATCCAGGGCGCCTACATTCTCACACTCAAAATCCTGTGAAAAATCCTATCAACAAACCAATGAATTCTCCTCTACCGGAGCAGAATACAGCCGACAATCTGAAGTAGACTTTTCAACACCCTATACACTATCCAATCTAATATTAAGCTCTACGTCCTCAAATTCGGCTAAGCAACGACATTACTATCGATCTATTAAACTTTTCCGTAACCGTCGAAAACTTTTGAAGCAAATTGCGGAATCGATTTTCAGTGACAAACTAACTAATGAGCTTCAAGACAAACGACCATATGCTACTAAATTTATGAATAACATCTCTATTAAGGGCCTCCTCGATAGATGAGCCAATATTAGTGATTTAGGAGATGGTACAGAGGGTCTTTTACAAAAATTAAAACCTCGGGAATATTGGAGCTTGGGCCGGAGGTAAATAAGGCTGTTTTGGATTTCCAAGCAATTAATAACCGAACGTGTAAGCTTCGCGTTCGCATGAAGTTAACCAACCTGTCGTTAATTTGTGTACATAACTCATTTTACAATGACTTGGACGATCTGATGGAATCTATACCCTAACACGATGTTAGAATGGTAATTCTGGATTATAATGCTAGATTTGTGTGAAAACATAGCTCCGTACTCCCAACACGAAACTGCGACCGATAACGGTGAGAGAATGATGTACTTTGCAATTGCTCACGATGTTAGAGTATATAGCAAGCACATTCTTCCTTCACAAACAGATACATCGAAGGACATGTGGACACATCCTCGCGGAACTTCCCGAAGTCAAATTGACTATGTGTTAGTTTCTAAATGGCGGACTTGGGTTGTGCATTATGTGAGAACTTGCCGGTCAGCAACCAAATACCTACGCAGCTATCATCATTTGGTCGCTGCAAAGCTACGAAGGAATTGTTCGTACAAGTCATGGGACGTTTCAACTGTGAAGGTCTGATAAAATAAAGAAACGATATCAGGATTTTATCAACGACAACATTAAGGAAACCAGTCTGACCGCTTAAACCTCTCACAATCGCGAGGAAAAATAAGGCTGCTCTTGCTAGGAGGGCAGCTAAGCAGATTTGTAGACGAAAAAGCGAGATTGGTGGAAGTCCGAGGTTCTGAAAGTACAACAGTTCGCGTAATTTATCTAAAGGATTGCACCATTACTGGATTGCATCATACATTCAGGCGTGAGTCAACCGTCATGCGAGGGCAGGCTATCGACAATTTTTGCAGTCAACCCGGGTGTTCGGCAGGGAGATGCTCTGTCCCCGATACTCTTTAATCTTATGTTGAAGCACATCTTTCCTACAACTGAAACACATCAGTGCAACATCTTATATCGCCAGTCCAATCAGGTGCTTGCATATACAAATAACATATGCCTGATTGGACTGAATAGCAACGGAGTGAAGGAAAAACTTGATCCGCTTGTAGAGTTTTCAGCTTCTGTTGGACTCCAGATTAATGAGTCCGAAACCAAATATATGATCGCTGATTATAGTCACAATGGTTCAACAGATTTTAGTAGTGGCCACTACAAGTTTTAAGGAGGAGGAGGTTCAAATATTTTGGTTTTTTTATTTATCACAATAACAGTGTGGGTGAGGATATTAAAGTGCGAAAATCTAAAAACCTATCAAGTGCCGTGAAGCTGAAGCTTTACAAAGCGTTGATCCGGCCCGTTGTTATTTTTGGATGTGAAAGTTGGGCGCTGATGCGTGTGATTTACCGCTGAAAACGTGAAGTAGATGGTACATACCGAGCTCCGATGGCTCCACGATGTATCGAGAATGGCTTCTAGACTTGGCTTCTTATCACATTGTCTAAGACAGTAAGTATGAAGACCATCCTGAGAATCGAAATCGTTGGAGCCAAATTGTTGATACAGTAAGGGGCCAGTAATGTCCTATATAACTGTTTATTATTTTAGTTTGTACCGTGACGTAACATTAGGAGTGAGCGAAAATTAAGTTAAAGCTCCTTTTCATGTTTTCTGCCCTATATATTTGTACGGTTTTCCATCCTCTTTGCATATTACATTCTAGTCTTTTGTGTTTACGAGTCGAGTTGATATTATTTAAAGGATATAAAATATCGTTATATCCGAGTCTGTCATCTTATCAATTCGAACACGATATGCGAAAATGAAATTACAAAATTATCTTGTCTAATTTTAATTTATCCAAATATATTATTGTATCCCGATGAATTTAATTGACTGTGAATCCAATTTTTTTTTTTTTTTTTTTGAATTTATAAGCTTGACAAGGGCGTTGATATAAATAAAATGACTTTTTAAACATTTTCGAAATCAAATTACATTAAGATACATTTTGTGTATACGTATAAACGGATAATGATTAAAAATCACTTTAACATATATAAAATTAAAGTTGTCAGATCAAGATAAAAAGGCTAACATCCCCTAAATAAGATACAGCATTAAATTTATTTTTGATTCTAAAATGGATCAAACCAATACCCCTATAGCATTCTTGTGGCGCCAATACTGGTGTGTTTGTTTCTTCCCTACATATATTTGTAAAAAAGAAAAAAATCCATAATTTTTGGGTGTTCGCAGAGAGAGCTTTTTCCGTTTTTATTATAATTTTATTGTTTATTTTTATCTACACACAGTAGATATTTTGTTGTTATTGTTTATCACTCTAACGTAAATACAAAAAAAAAATGTAAATAGACCAAATAGAAAAAAAAAAAAAAAGATTAGAATACTAACAACATTCATAGATACATATTTTTGGTTCCATGAATAGTCTAAAATGTGCGGGGACAAAAATAAATGTATCTAATGCAGTGAATGTTGTTGTACATATATATATTGAACATACGTACGTAGATAACATTTTGATTGTGGCAACAATTTCATAATATAGCAAACAACATGCGGTGATTTTTTAATATCTGTATACATGTACATATATGGATTCAACAAGTATAGACAATTTTTAATCGGGTGATCATTAATAATAATTGAAAATGAACGAGGTGATTTGTTTAATTCATAAATTATTAAAGATTGCTTGACAAAAAAAAAATGGCCAAAAATCATGAGGGGGTGAGCTTTTTATTTTATCAAATGTCACCCGCTTGAAGGTCGCACTAAATATTTGTTGGCATAAAAATAGATTTTGACTGTTGAATGGTTTTTTGTTATAAACTTTGATGTACCCACACAAATACGCATCATTAAAATATTTTATTTAAATGACCGCTGTAAACTACTTGTAACATGCAACTGTGAAATACTTTACAAATATTTCAATGGCCTATATTTGTGTCAACTTTAACACAAAAATATATTATGTTACGCTTAAAGATCAAAAACGCCTATTGAGCGAAATAAAAGATCGCAATGCGTTTTGTAGGATCGTTAATACAGCCATGGTCCATGACGCTATGAACAACCTGCGAGTAGGGTCGCTGTGCTCCCGTCGCTTCCCTCGCTATATATAGTTCAGAAAATAACCTTCAGTATATATAAGATGCATGGTTATGGACCATTCCTATTTAAAACTATTTTGTAACTCAACTCCAAAATAACTCAATTTAAAAAACAAAACCATCTAGAACCAACTTATCGAATGTAAGAAATTCCATGTTTGAACCCGATGAAACCTAACCGATAGAAATTTCCACGCAACCAAAAATTGGACGCCTCAATAACCTGTCGCCAACGCAGGCAATGACAATAAACTAGACAACGTCGATATGTAGATTTTTTCGGATCAATGCGATACTAACGCTGGGTGAGAGTTTTAGAATCTCTTTCAAAGTTGCTTCACGTGGACAGATTGTTGAATGACGAAGATTAGTCAAAATGGTCTCTGAGATAAAGATGGAAATTATGATTTTGTTGAGACCCAACAACATTGGCGAATAACTGTGGTTTATATTACTTTTATTACTGGACAACTTTTTTTTTGGTTACACTTAAACACTATAAAAACGTTTTATAGAAATGATCGCTGTCTGTAAACTGCTTGTCACATATAACGTAATATATTTAGCAAATATTTTGGTAGCCTATAGTTCTGCCAAATTTACCATGAAAATATATATTGTGCCAGACAATACCCTTCCGTATATATAAGGCTGTTAGATGCCCGATCTAATAAAGGGAGGGCTTTCAGGTTTTGGAGCAATTTGTCCTTCCCGAAAATAATGTTCTTTCCAGTCCTTTTTTAAATACATAATTTGATAACTTAACTCCAAACTAAATCCATTTAAAAAACAATCGAATGTAAGAAATTCCTATATTTAAACCGATAAAACCTATAGTAAATGAAAATTTCCACGCAATTTTCTAAAAGTGATTTTGAGTTAGTGACGGTCTTAGAATATCCTTCAAAGTTACTTCACGTGAACAGATCTTTATCTTAGCATTTACATTCGAGCTCCAAAGCAATAAAATCGTTTAAAAAGTCCCAACATTTCATACATTTCTCCCTCTTCAAGTTAAAATAACCTTAACTTATGGTTTGTAGCATGTCCATGGGTCTTAAACCATAGTCAGCAGCATTTTGGCATCAATTTAAAAAAAAAAATTATTAAAATGTCGATACTAAATTTTAGTCTACCGTTTCAAGCTATTAACTGGTAAAACACACAAAAAACTATCTTACATTGGTACTATACAATTTTTCGTGAGTTTCGCTATGTAGCGTGCTTGGCAAATGCAACTTAAATTTGGTATCAACATTTTATTTCATTAAGAAATTCTATTTACTATATTCAAGAAACAAAAATTCTTGATGCTTAATTTTTAATTCTTTCTAAACACTCAACCAGCAAAATACCCGAAAAAGTGAATTTCATCAGTGCGTATTTGCAGGTGCAGTGGAATTTTTTCTTGGATGGTGAAATTAATGGTGTGAGCAATATACGAATGGCGTCGGGCACTATCCACCTTGCCAACTATAACGCACAGGGATGTGCATTTACGCGTCATCAATTTATTTCTACGTCGACGTGTCGACAACCCATAGACAACGTAGACAATGTAGTCGATTGATAGAGTGATTTAGTGAACTAGTTATAAACTAGGTGGCCAAATTTAAAGGTTGATGTTAGCAATATTGCTGAACTTTTAAATTTGCTTTAAAACATTAAAATATATTGGGAAATCAATGGACATCCCCTAAGCAATGGCGTTTGGTATCGTGTTCAGCGGTTAGATCCACTTGAGGCTAGACATTTGATCTATATAATGGTTGCCCAGAATACCGAGCATATGACAAGAGATACCGAGTAAAATTAGTAAACGCTTTTGCCCGCTTTACAAAATTTCAGTTTTTAAACTATTTGCATTTTAGTAGATATTAAATTGTACATTTTGAGTGGATTTTTATAAGTGAAATTGTACTATGGAGTTGAGTTAAATAACGCGTGTTGCAGACTTTTAACGGATAGAGAGATTAGGAAAAAAAATTTTGTTATATTTGATTGCGATTGAGTAGACTTTGAGTTATATATTTTGAGTGGTTTAATATCTGTAATGGTTTTTTGATGAATTGTATTAGTGAAAATAATATTTTAACAAATTTTGAGTGTATTTTAAATTTTAAATTGAGTTTAAATCCAAACATTGGTTGAAAGAAATATTTTTTGTTATTTCAGTTTGAGTATAGATTTTGAATTATAATTTACGATGAAGGAATTTGAGTCAAGTATTAATTTCACTTTAGAGTGAGATATAAATTAATATTTCAGCTAAATATGAACAAAAGTTGAGTGCATTTTAAATTATGTTTAATCGTGTTTGTATTTGTATGTACATATACTTAAAATTCGAAATTGTGTTTGAATTTGAACAGTGAGTTGAATTTGAGGATATACTATACTTTGATTTCTATGGAAGTGAAGGCATTATGCATCGTATGCGCATTTAACTCATAGCGATAATGCTTATAATAGGAAATAATGGTTTGACGAGCGACGTGACCCAAATTTGCATATTCTATACTATTTCGAACGGTTACCGCGTCAAAAAGGCTTCTCTTCGATGACCTGCTTACATCAATCATGGCAACCAAATTAAGTAATAATAATTCCATCATTCGGAAGAGAAAGCTTGAGCATATTTGGTGTTGGGGTAATTGGCTACAATTTTCCAATTTTATCACTTGAAATGGTGTAAGTATATTTAGCTGTGAGATTATGCAAGTGTAAAGGATTTCAATGCGTTTAGTTATAAATTTTATACGAAGCAGAGCTATTGACTTATCTCTGTATAGTACAGGAACGTAATTCGAATGTTAGGTTGCTAAAGGGTTCGTGAGAAATTACGATTCCATAGAATTTGGTTTTATGATTAGAAGTAAATTGTTGGTGGCTACTACAAGCTGACAAACAATGCCTTTTAACCCCGTTAATATTTGGTGTGGGATTATATAGTTGACAAATTGGTTTGCCCTACTGTATTGCCGCGTCGATAACATAGACAATATCGACAACGTCAATAATGTAGACAATTTATAGTGTTATTTTGTAAACTAGTTCTAAATTTAAACAATTTCCATTTTTCTGGGCCAGAATAGAGTTGTCAAACCTGACAAAAATACGAGCTAGAAACTAAAAAAAAATTGGGATTCTGAGGATACAAGGTACTTTTAATAAAATCATTAACAAAAATTAGGAATGGTTTAGGATGTAGAGAAATAGGAGTTCGAAGACAAAATATGTAGTTAAAATGTTTGTATTCAGTGGACGGTGAAAGTAATTATTCTATAACTCTTTCGAGTCTCGAAACTCAGAGAAATTTTATTTTTTGAATAATCGTAAAAATGCAAATTGCCTTGAGGAAAATTAGTTTTTGTAAATTGTTCTTCTCCCTGTCCTTTTATAAATACATAAAAAATCCGAAAATCAAGTATTACCATATAAACTTTATCCTTTCGATATCTTAATCGTACTTTAAACCGTTATTCAGAAAACATTTGCATTGATTTTGGTGATAACCCCTGACAAAAATCTTTATATCAAATCTGCTAGAACCCACAAAAATGCTCAGAAAAAAGTTCACGCCAAACATAATTGTGTATGCTTCTTTATCTACCTACGACCAACTACGTTTCCTGGCTATAGACCAAATGGAAGTTTGTTCTAGTAATATCCTCAAAAATTATCTGCGCAAATTTGTTGCTTTAACATCTGAAACAAATTTTTAGCCATTGTCATTTATTGTTTTTACGAAGTTACTTATGCAAAGCTCCGATATAATACCTCACTCCGACATTTAAATTTTTTTATAACTCTATCTAACTCAACTTTATCTTTAAACCCGTAAATATTTGAAATTAATTTGATCATTTAAAGCTGTGGCTCGAATTATATTATCTATAAAACTAAAATCCCTTCAAGAACTTGCCTGATTGAATCAATTTTTTTAGTGCATAATATAAACTATAGGTCACACACTTATACACTTGGAACATCAGTGTTTTGTAAATTCGCATGGGTTTGGAGATGGTCTAGAAACCGATGTTGTAAATATTTTAGAATTTTAATAAGTTAGTCTAAATGTCACTAGAATCTGGACCAAAATACTTTTTGACCATTAATAAGTTTTGAGTTATGTAGGATTTCTTGAATCCTACATCCTAGATTAGGATATAGTGGCCTTCCACTATATGCTGTACCACATATAAGATTTCTTCTTCACTGTACATCGAACCATACTGAGCTTTCCACGCAAGCTAACGTTGATTGCATCAAGTATCGTTTCTTGCTTCTCCTTATCATGGCAGACGACAGTAATCATAATCAGAGACTCCTAGTCTACCCACTTGTTTGTATGAGACAGTGTCCCGTTTTAACTCTCACGATCATTCTAATATGGTGCCACGTCAAGCGGATTTTGAAGTGTTCAGTGATCTTATTTATAGAAGTGAGACAGGGTATAGGGTTTTAACGGAACCTTAACTGTCCGTAAATATACGAATACCCCTTGCATGATAATCATTATCATGATAAGTTTAGCCCGAGCGACACTAGAAAAGTCAAGAATACGGGATAGCGTAGTCGGTATCAGAGATATCCCTGTTGCGTATTGTGTTACCATGCCATATAGTTGTGCATGCTACAAATTGTTTGACCCCAAAATCCATAGAGATTAGATGAACGAGAATCTCCATAGCTTGAGTAGGTGGTTATCTTGAGTTTACCACTTATACACAAACAAGTCGTTCTTTGAACATTCATCAAAAGTTACAGGCTGACTATAACTTTTAATGCTAGCTACCAGACGACCGTCCCATATAGTAGTATGGGTATGGCTACTGAAACATAGAGGCAGTATACAATGTGGTATAGAGCCCTATCTGAGGAAGGCTATGCTTCCTAGTAAAGAGGAACAACTCAGTTTTCTGGAGATTTGCATTTAGTCCAGAGACAGCCGAGAGCGTTTTGCATTCGCTTTATCAGCGTAAGGAGGTATTTTATTTTTTATTACCCATGCCTGCAAACGCAGTATCATCCGCCGTGTACCTCCAGGTCTAGTTACAGGTTATGTATGTTCAAATTCGAAAGAAGGGGGACATCTTTGCCCGTTAACCTTCCACTCAGATGAGCTGGCATGATCTTGCCTCTAAGCATTTCATCTTTCCAATCCATTAGTGATCCGTCCATCCCCATATGTAAAAGCACTCGAGTGGTTTCCTTCAATCTGACTATGCTGAAAGCCTTTCTATATCCAGGAAAGCTACCATAGAGTATTAGTTGTAATTAAGATATTTCTCAATTGTACCAATAAGAGAGTGGAGAGCTATTTGCATCGATCGTCCTTACAAGACGCATATTTAGATTTCGACAACTCATCCGGCTTGATTAAGCCTCAAAGGTGAGTGTATGGCTTAAAACTGTTTTTCTGCCCAGAGGATTTCTTCTTATTTGGAGTTTTGGAGCCAACTCGGGATGGTAGGATTTGAAGATAGTACTTTATGTCGCCTAGCTGCCTCTGAGGACTCCTGTATTTTACCACAGTAGCCACCAAGCTCTTGTTTTGGCACTCCTTAAAATTGATGTTACATTTTAAACGGGTGCTTTGGTGATCCATCGACCTCGGGCGAGATTTGCCTAAAGGCCTACTAAACAGACATGCACCTAAAAGAGCTTTATTTAAAGCGTCGGATAGCTCTTCGAATAAAACATCAAGCTAATGTATTCGTACAGGTGGATTTGAAAACTACACCGATAACGAGTTACCCAGGATGGTTCTATAGGTATCTTAGTCGGTTTTCCTCCTATTTCTGAAAAGCGTTATGTCCATGTCCAGCACTTCTTGTCTGTTTAAATAATGAATGTTGACTTCCGTCATGTATATATCACGTTTAGTTAGAGTTTCACGAGAATTTTGTAAAATTGGAGCGATCATAGAAATTGTGATACAAAATTACTTTGCAATTCTATGTACACCATGCACATTATTTATGCATGTAGCATGATTAAATAAAAGTGTTTCTCGTTATCACCTTTGACATCCTCATATTATACATTAGTCACTATAAACGAGTATGTATGTACTTGAGTAAAAATTTTCTTGTAACATTATCACCAGCACATACAGCATTTCCTTAGACAAGTCACATACATTTATAACTTCTCTTTTGCCACAAATATATAAGAATATTTTCATGCCCGAATTGTAATGTTTTTTAAAGGAAGACAAGCTCTACAAAATGCAAAAAGCATATCCTGTTTTTTCAGGTTCAGATGTATATTATATACACGTATATAGTTACATGTACATTGCACATACATATAACGATAAACAACATACATATCTGAAATATAATTTTGTTGATGTACATCAAAATGGTTTAAATATAAACTATATACATATATACATGTACACTATTTAATGCAAATACAAAGAACCAACAAAAAATAATACATTTTAATTTTATAAAACTAAAAATGTTGAAGAAGAAAAATGGTGAAAATTTTGCAGTTTTCCATCTCCATCTCGTCTAAAGTTGATGGAGGATGAATAACTATTTTGTGTATACAGTCTACTGTATACGGATATACATACAGATGTATAAAAACGATAAAATTATTATTTATTTTAATCCAAATATAACAACTATATCTAGCTATATATAGTTTTGGTTATGGTACATCATCTTTCATCGTCTTGATGACGTGTCTCGGAGAACAATAAAAAATTGGTTTTCTAATTTTTTTATTTTTTAAATCTATCATAGACTATTGGATGTGAACTAAAATCTATTCTAATTCATTTTTTCTATTTATATATTTTATATTTCTAGGTTGAATTTAAATTTAACGAAAATGAAGTGGGAGGGTGGCGAACCAAAATCAATTTGTAGCGAAGCATGTCCAATAGGACATATACGAAATCATCAGGTAAGTTTTATAGGATTTTTTTGAATGACTGCAAGATATAAAATTTATGAAAAAAAATGGAATTTATGTATACAATCTGTGTCCAATTACACAAAGCTTACAATTTTGTAATTATTACTAAATTGTAACAAAATTGAATTATTTCTCTTTCAACAACAACACGTAAATTTTATAAAAATGAGATAAATTAACAACTGTGCGGAAAACTGCGCTGGCTAGGTAATGGGCCCACAAAGCTATATCCGACAGTCGTGGCGTATCAAAGGTCGCATAGTTTTAACCAAATCGGAAAACAACTATGTTTTCCCATTTTTTTCCACCTCGACCTAATAGGTAAATACCTAATACATTTGTAAGTTTGTAATACTCGTATTACGTCAGACTTTTGCACTAGAACATTTATAACGTTCGTTCCAATTAATGAATTTGAATGCGGTTTTTTTTGTGTTATATTAATTAGAATATTCTTAATGTCTGTACGAAATTTCAAAATTTGAGGACTCATCAGTAAATTTATACATTAATGAAAGCGATTGAAACGTGTAAGAAGCTGATTAAAAACCCCATAAATGGTATTTTCTATTAACTAAATTGCAAGGTCCATAGCATATCTGACCAATAAATGTTGCCCTATCGCGAGTAATGTTGCGTGTATAGTGCGTATTTTATTAATTGAAAACAATAATATTTACACAATATTTGTTTATATATTTATATTATAATTTTTGTACAATTATAAATTAGTTGTTTGTATGAGTTATATATATATATATATATATGTACTCGTAAGTGTGCCCCGATTGTATTACTTCTGTATTACTACTGAATTTTGTAATTTATCGCGATATATTGAATATGCCGATTTATGTTTTGGTTGCATACGTTAGAGAATATCGATAATCGATTATAATCGATATTCTCGTAAATCGAAATATTTTTATTCAGCAATAGAGCAATGTCTCAAAACTAAGCGGCGCGGACATAAATATTTTTGCAACGGCCGATGCTATTTTATTTAAGTAATTGTTATGCCGCTACATCACTCCCCTCCTGGATCGAAAACCGTAGTGTTTAAAGGTGAAATCTCACGGTCTTGTAGACATTACGATTTTCGACTGGGCTAACCACAAGTATTCCGTATGCTGGCTTGAGCCTGTCGATGCCAATTGTCGTGAGTTTTCCATCGATATCCACAACAAAAAATTTGCGCAATTTTCGGGTTACTGGATGTGGTCCAGAATACGGTGTACTCAAAGGACTTTTAACTCTATCAATGCGAACAAATACATGTGAGCAATTTTCCAGATTTTTGGAGATATATGTGTCCTGTTTGGTCGGATGTCTCGGTTCTGTAGGAACTAAAACTCTCATGTTGGTACGAAGCTGCTTTATGAAATCCGAAGTATATGTGTTTGGGTTCGAATTTTGATCGTTGATGAAGAATTCACTGGGAACCTTGATGTTTTGACCCTACACTAGTTCTGCTGGAGTGCAGTTGAGGTCTTCCTTGACTGAGGTTCGAAAACCCAATAGAACGGTTGGAAGATCGGAACTCCAATGGGATGTATTGCATCGAGCTGTTAAAGCGGCTTTAAGTTGCCTGTGGAATCGCTCGACAAGACCATTCGCTTTTGGATTATACGCTGTTGTCCGAATGCGATGCGAACCTAGTAGCTTCGTGAGCTCGGTGAACATTGTTGATTCAAATTGTGTTCCTTGGTCTGCCGTTATATAAAGTGGGACTTCAAATCTACAGATATACTCATTGTAGAAGATCTTGCTTACGGTTTTGGCAGTCATTTCTCTGATTGGAAAAGCTTCTGGCCAACGGGTAAATCGGTCGACCATCGTTAGAATGTAATGATAGCCATTCGATTGGGGCAGTGGACCAACTAGGTCCATGTGAATGTGTTCAAACCTGCCACTTGGTAGCTTGAATTTACCAAGTTCTGATTTTGTGTGGCGGTGAACTTTGGATTTTTGACATTGGATACAAGATTTTGCCCAGTTACTTGTATCAGTATTCATTCTTGGCCAGAAGTATTTGGAAGAAATTAATTTTCGCGTGGCACGTATTCCAGGATGTGATAAGCCATGTAGACTATCAAAAATTGTCCGTCGTATATTCTTCGGAACGAAGGGTCGATTTTCAACTGGTAGTTTGACTTGTTGCAGGTTGACTCTTGATTTCAAATTCCGAACTGAAATCAATTTCTGCAATTCGTCGTCGCCTTGTTGCTGTTGTAGTAATTCTTTCATGTCGAAAGAGGAGACGCTGATTTCTGGTGAAAACGTCTCACCAGGTCGAGACAAACAGTCGCTCACCACATTTTCTTTGCCTTGATGTGGTGAATGTCGGTCGTAAATTGTGAAATATAATCAAGATGTCGTAATTGCCGGGGACTACGTTCCGATTTTGACGCGATTGCTGTAGTGAGAGGTTTGTGGTCGGTAAATATGGAGAAATTTCGACCTTCGACGAAATGGCGAAAATGCTTTATTGCTAGACATATAGCAAGAAGTTCTTTATCAAATGTAGAGTATTTGATTTCCGCTGGAGAAAGTTTCTTTGAAAAGAACGCAAGTGGCTGCCAACATCCATTATTGCATTATTGTAAGACAGCTCCAACTGCTATATTGGAAGCGTCGGTAGTAATGTTGAACTCTGTGTCGTTCAACGGATGTGCCAAAAGAGTGGCAGCGGCAAGAGAACGCTTGACATCTGTGAACGATGCAGTGCATTCTTCAGACCAAGAGAAGTTTCTTCTGTGTTTGCCTTTCTTAAGTAGTATGGCCAAATGCCTGTGAATAGGCGGTAACAGTTCGGCTAAACGTGGTATAAAACGGTGGTAATAAGCTCACCATAGCGACGAACTGCTGTATTTGGCGGATTGATGTTGGCTCTGGAAAGTTTGAAATGGCTTCAGCTCTGTCTTTTGACGGGAGGATGCCTTCTTTCGAGATTGTGTGGCTCAAGAAATCGAGTGACTTCACGCCGAAAACGCATTTTGATGCTTTAATGTTAATTCCAAATGCGGAAAGACGTTTAAAAACTGTATCGAGATGTTCTCTGTGTTCCATCTCGGAGTGACTAGCAATGAGAATATCATCGATATAAGAAAAGACAAAGTCCAGCCCTTTTAAAACTTCGTTAAGGAATCGCTGGAATATCTGGGCTGAGTTGCGAAGACCAAATGGCATTCGTGTGAACTCGAAAAGCCCAAAGGGAGTTGTTATCGCTGTTTTATGTATATCCTCAGGAGCCATGGGAATATGATGATAGGCCCGTGCCAAGTCAATTTGTGAAAAAATAGTGGCGCCGGCGAGTTTTAACGAGAAACTGTGGATATGTGGAATAGGGTATCTATCCGGGACTGTGACAGTGTTAAGCTGTCGATAGTCTCCACAAGGGCGCCAGTCTTTTGACTATAATTTTCAGTAATTGGTTCACTTCGTTGACTATCAAGCAACAATATGCTTTTGGTTTGCATATGTGATCATAGATCTGCTATTGTTCACTAATCGATCCACTGATTCGGCTAATTTGATGACGGGCTGGACAAAAAAACCGGTCCGGAAAGCAATAGTTTGTCCTTGGAGTTATCCATGGACCTGACATAATTCTAGAACGAGGATAATGGCAGACAAAGGTGGTCCAGGTTGATGGATGTGCAAGCAACCAGTTTAGCGCATAATTGCCGAGTTGGTCCAGCAATACGAGTTTTTGATGCTAATTTTAACGTTAAACTTAGCATGATTCAAGAACTGTGCTAACATAACTGCGGTACAGAGTTCTAATCGGAGCAATGAAACGGTTTTGATTGGAGCAACGAGAGACTTGGCACACGACAAATCATAATTTGACAACAAACCGAATCGAGCAATTTTTACGTTGTTGATCAATTGTAATTTACTTCGAAATTTAACCCATTGTGTGACGTATTGATCTAGTCAAATCCCATTCAATTTTCTATCTCCACATGTGTAGCAGAATATTTTTGCCAAGACGATGATCTGATTGTTTATTCCCAGTGGAACAAACAGTCGATGTCGGACAAGAATTGGCGTTTTGTAGTTTCCAATTCATGAAATTTCTGCTTGTAAACAAAGTGAAACTCATTTACGTCGGATTTCCACGACACATCAAGGGTTTTAATCGCGTTGTCTTTCTCAATATTTATGAAAGTTTTGCAATGTGCGTCTTGTACGTCTCTTGGAAAACGTTAATCATTTGGTGCCCATTTACGTAATTCTAATAACAGGCACCGTTCAAAATCACAGACACCTCCTTCTATAGTTTCAAAACTACTTCGATTGCGTATTACTTTCTTTATTAAGCTTTGGCGCTTAATATCGCAATGGTATGACATTAAATATTTGTAGCTGAATAATTTCAAAGCAGGGATGGCTTGCATGTGGTGTAACAAAACGTACTCATGAATTAAATTTGTGTATTAAACAAATCTTTCGGACTCCAATCGTTTGTAATTTTGAATGAAATGAGCTTCACATTCAGCTTGCTCCACAGTAAGTAAGCACACATTTATTTTCATCATAACCTTCGACAGTCCAAAACTGTTCAAATAATTAGTGTAACGACACTGTATGTTCTTCGTTCATTTTATCAGTCTTACGAGACGTGGCTAGGTTCATTTTACCACCCTTACCTAAGTAATTCAAAGAAAATTGGTTGGTTGAATAACGCCAGTACTGTACATTCCAATGTTCAATTTCGATACTTTTTATGGGCTGATTCGAAGTGATAGTAGGCAGCACTAACATATCCAAACTTAATTAACTTAATTAAGAATATTTACTTGATGTTTCATTTCAAGTGATGATGAATCCAATAACAAACGACACTTAACGAATTGACCAGTATAATGCTAGTTCAGCACGACAACCAAACCTAAAATTATCGACATTTCATTGCTTTCAGTTTGAGATTCATTATTACAAGAGTGTGCAGGTATAGTTGAGCTTGAGCCAGTTGCCTTATTGTTACGTACATAAAAAACAATGTAAAATTGGTTGTGCGCGAACAGTATGTGTTCTTCGGAAGTCACGAACTTTAGTTGGGTCTGATTGAAGTTTTTATTGATTGCCGGTCTTCAAATAACGGTTTGATTCTCCTAACACTGTGCGGCACAATTCTGACATACCTCCTCTCGCTATTAATTTATCTCGAAATAACAGTAAGTGGTATATGGATTCTCCCAGTTTCCAGAAATTAGCAAAAATTTGTGTTTGGATCTCAATTGAGATTTTATTTTCACATTTTCTTCGGCGGTCATTTATAAGTGTAAATGTTCGTTACTTAACCGTTTTATTTTTAACCGTGACGTAAACCTAACAATACGTTTTTGGTTTCTGTTTGCCCGCACTATCTATTCCTCCACCTGTTCATACAAACTCAGTTACGTAAAGATTTTATCGTGTATTTATACAGTTTTCAACTGCTTGTATATAGTCTGTTCACGCACAACTAGTATCACAATCTAAATAATATTCAAGGCTCAATAAAATACCAATAATCCACTTCTCCGAAAATCGTTTTATGATAATTTACCAAATTTGGTAAATAGGATCGTTCTCCTCTGGTACGATGTCTTTACCATTTCCATGAATGTGTTCAGTACTCTTTGGGATGTTTAATTCCTGCATCCAACTGTAAATTGTATTCACTTCTAGTTCAAGTCGATTTTATTTTCTAATATTTTACATCAATTCTTGTTGCATTCTTTGAAAAAAAAGTGAGTTGAACATTGAAAAATATTATTTCCTTCCTCTTCCTCGGTGGGTTCGTTATTATTTTGGCTGTCGCTTTCCCAAACAGCTTCATCATAAGTGCTATTGCATATAGTT
Organism: Tipula unca; assembly: GCA_951394425.1. Classification (NCBI taxonomy): domain Eukaryota; kingdom Metazoa; phylum Arthropoda; class Insecta; order Diptera; family Tipulidae; genus Tipula; species Tipula unca. Next base: position 169,989,441 of record OX596381.1, on the reverse strand, counting down.
AGTTAGCACAGCGGAATATCGCCTTTCTGCAACTTAAATTGTTCCTGGATCGAGTATTGTTCAACAAGTCACTGTAATGTGCCATACACACTATATTGCTAAAATCTGTGTATATGGTGTCTACTTGCAGGTGGTCTTCGATGGCTTTAATTGTTTTGCTAATAAACTCAGTCAAATAAGTTGAAGTAGACCTTCCTGGTAGAAAGCCGTGTTGAATATGATAGGTTGCACAATTCAAGCAGTTTGGGAATTGATGACAACGATGATATTCCTCTGTAGCATGATGTATCAGTTTTTTTCCAGCCTTAAAAATAGGGGTTATTTTAAAAAAGGGTTGGACGGACTCAATTGGCACAATTGGCATTTGAACACCTAAAAAAGTGTTTAACTTCAGCTCCGGTTTTAATCAATCCGTCATATAATGAGCCGTTTTATATCAGATATGATGCGAGTACGGAAGATGTGGGTGCCGTTTTATTTCAAAAAGATAAAGAGGATAATGTAAAACCGATAGCATATATGTCTCAAAAATTGAATAAGGCCCAAAAAAAACTATTCAATAACCGAATTAGAATGTTTGGCGGCAATACTCGCCATCAAAAAATTTAGACCATACATCGAAGGTTATGCATTTACCCTTATTACAGACCACGCCAGCCTTAAGTGGCTAATGGGTCAGCGAGACTTAAGTGGGAGACTCGCCAGATGGAGCCTTAAGCTCCAAGGATATAACTTTTTAATCCAACATCAACGAGGAAAAGATAATGTCGTTCCTGATACTTTAACACGAATACACTGTGATACAATTGAGGAGTTGGAAAGTAGAATTCCAAAAGTGATGGAAGAATTCAAAGATAAATCAGCAGAATTCGATGAACAGGAGTATTCCAAGTTGCGCCTAAATATCAGTATAAACCCTAGTGACTTTCCTGCTTTCAGAATTCATGAAGATCGGATATTTATCCGCCTAGAACCTAAAAAAATGGATGATTTATCAGACTTATCAGTATGGAAAATGTTTTTATTTTACTTTTGGCCTTCTATGGCAAAACAAGTCAAAGAATACATATCAAAGTGTAGTGTCTGCAAGATGACTAAACCTCAAAATCACATAACGCGACCGCCAATGGGTAAACCATTTTGTTACGGATCAGTTCTTAAACCATTTTCTCCGACAAGATAACCAAGATATTTGATCTCTTTCATCATAAATTTGCTCTTCTCGATGTTAATAGTTATAGTCCTGCTGTCCGTAATAAGTCCGCGACTAACTCTAACAGTTCAAAATGCCGTTCCAATGTACCACTTCGGAGCGATTGATTGAAGAGCAGACATAGTGGTTCAACTAGTACCGGTCCTAATGTTTTCAAAATTGCAGATGGTATTTTATAAGGGCCACTTCCATCACCAGATTATATTGGATACCTAAGCCACTTGTTGAGGTTGAGTTGTTTTTGTGGTAAACGAAAAATTCCAAAAATACCAGTTCCAAAAACACTTTGGCTCGTTCTTGATATTGTTGCGAGATACGTTCTGTATTTTAGTTCAAAATACTCCTCGTATAAGATATTTTTTCCTTGAAATGAGTTTCTGTTATCTTCAGTATCGCCAATTTTCATTCGTTTGTATGCTTTATTCTTCTTATTTTTCAGTTTTTCAGCACGTGGTCATACCACGGTGGATGATTGATTTTCGATACTCTGGACAAAGGAACATAGTTCTCAAACGCTTGGGTAATCAGCTGATAAAAAATTTCCATGTTCACGTCTATAGGTCATGTTTAGATAGTTCATCCTGCCAGATGATATTATTGAGTGAGATTTTCAATTCTGGTAGGTTAGCTTTCTTGAAATTAAAACAGGTTTCCACGTCTGTATGATCTATACACATGGTGAGAATACTGCCGAATTCAAAGATATTTCATTGTTTTATGATGATCGTCAATTATAACGAATGGTACCAGGGATTCTTTTTCATCAAATATATCAGGATCATTGAAGAGGATAAGGTCCAGATATCTGCCGTGCATGCGTTGGGAATATTGTTAATTTGATTAAGGTTAAAATTGAGTTGGGTGTTCTCCATATAAATTCTTTGACCAGAAGTCCAGGTGGCCACATCTTGGAATATACTATATTACTGAATTGTTCCTTCGACACACTAATTCGAAATGAGGTATATAATTGTATTTTAGGGGGCATTTCAACACAGGCAGCTCCATTCAATTTGATTCTCGATTTGAGAAAATTTTCGAAATGTTGTTTGGATGTGGTTTCTACGATCCTGTTCACAAAGAGCCATCGTCTTAGAGCAAATAATGCGGATTTGTTCTAATTTTCCAAAATATCTTCTTTAGTTAACACCTGTGATGAGGCTATCGGAACATATGGTATTTCTGAACTTATTGTGCCAATTACTTCGTACGACAAGAATATATAAGAACGACAAGAACATATCAAATGTTGGGATGATTTTCAAAATCCTGAGATGGGATGAGAATAGCCTGATGAACATTTTTAATTTTTCTGGGGGGAATCCTAGGATAACTTCACACACTTTGAAAAAAATCGTTTACGATAGATCAAAATTGATTTGACGTTTATAGAAATAAAACATTTTTTAGGTTCGTGTATGAAAAGGAATCGTAATTCTTAAGGATGCGAGCGTATTCCGGTTTGACGATAAATATTATTAATTTATTGCCACCGGAATTAATTTTTTTGTTAATTGTGATTGTAAATTGTTAATTTGGTGAAATAGGAGACAGGTGACCATATTGAAAATATATTATGCTTACTTTACATAAATACTAAATTAAGGTTTCGAATAATCAACTTTCTTTATATGGAAAAGCACACAAAAAGCACAACAATACAATATAATTAATTTAAATTAATTGCATTCAATAACTTTAGGGTTAATTGAAATAATAAAATAACACAATGATGTAATAAAAATCAAACTTATTTTAATTAAAAACTTTTCATTTATTTATTTATGAATTTAATTTTAAAAGTTTTTCGCCCGAAATTAAATTTTGTTGTATATATACATACTCGTATATAGATTTACCAATAAAATTTTATTTGGTGTTTGTGCGTAGGAAATTTATTTTTATTGCCTGTAAAATATCAAGCCAATATAATAATGTACACCAATATGGGCAAGGTGCACGCACTATAGTTAATATTCAAATGTAAAGGATTTGATTTTTATGCCATTGTATTAGCATCTAAAAATCACATTAACGTTTATTTGTTACGCTTTAATAAATTCCAAAAATTATTTTTGTAAATTAAAATAAATTTGATTGGGTTAATTAAGTTTCATTTAGAAAATAAAATTCTTCTCGTTTTCTTGGAAGCTCAAGTATACGCAAAAATAAAATATATTCTTCGGAAGTATGTACATTCAATTACAAAGGGCGTATCTCATAAAAACAAAAATTAAAATTACGGAAACTATAAACCATTACAATAAAAAATTCACAAATCTCTAACTAACTATTACTTGCCTCGTTAGCCCCGTTAATAATCGTATATTTTTAATGTAATCATTATTATTCAGCTCCTTTTCTCTCTTGCACATTATATCCCCATCATCCTATATAAATGGGAACACTTAAGCCCCGAGTTATAAATTCTCTTTCTGTAAACATAATACGTATATATACAGAATATGTACTACATATTTTTACAACAACATCATAAAGCTTTTGAATATTTTATTATTTATTTTACAAAATAAACGAAAAACAAAAACCTATATAACAATTTTGAGCTTTTTGTTATATACTAAACGGTTGCGAGCTTAAATAATATAGATGCTTTTTTATGAGTAATTGACAAACTTTATATGTATATGTATGATTGTATGTGTTGTGCACAAGAATAAAGCCCCACCCGCATATTACACATCCACACATATATGTTGTATATATTGTAGTAATCACTTTTTGTTAAAGCCTAGATTATCGTTTTAGGAATAAATTGAAAATCTTTCAATCCAAATAAATTTTCGTTTTATATTTTCAAGATGTATATTTTAACAGAGCAGAGCTTAAATCGAAAAATTTGCAAAACCGAAAAATAAAAAATCGCGATAACGTGACGTGGAAATATTAAATAAGATATTTATTTTTTTTATTCGCAGGACCAATGTTGTTGGACCTGTGTCAAATGTCGTGAAGATCAATACGTCAATAATGATACGTGTGTATCGTGTGAACCGGGTTGGGAACCGAACGAGATGCGGCTCAGCTGCAACAAATTGACACCCGAAATTATCGATTGGTTAAGTCCGTGGGCCCTCGTTCCGCTCGTACTGGCCGGATTTGGAATATTTTGCACACTATTCACAACATGTGTTTTTATTAAATATAATCGGACACCGGTGATTATGGCATCGGGACGTGAACTATGCTATGTACTATTGAGCGGTATATTATGTTGTTATTCGATGAGCTTTGTAATATTGGCGCGACCGACCGTCAACCGGTGTGCAATTATGCGCATCGGATTAGGTTTATGCTTAAGTATATGCTATAGTGCAATTTTTACGAAAACCAATCGGATATCTAGGATATTTAATAGAGGCGTGAAAAGTGTGCAACGACCGGTGTATACATCGCCTTTGTCACAAATTGCAATTTCATTCGGTGAGTATAAAACACTTTATTTTGTAATAGACCTAGGTTCTTTAAACTTGTGTACAATCAGAGCTATCTATAATATGTACACATATGTACCCAATATTAAAATTTTGAATTTTTTTAATTTTTTGGATTAAAAAATTGTACACGCCTAAACTTTAAAGCTCTTCTACTATCCCAGACTTTTTCGTCAATTAAAAAAATTTTAAAATTTTAAAAATCACTGTGCCAGCGGTGATAAATTTTTGAGCTTTGAAATTGCCGCTATATAGATAAATGGGTCGCCTTTGCCAAACTTTTCAAAGAAAATTTAAATCGTAAAAAATCGTAGTTCCAGCAATGAGCAATTCAAACGATCAAAAAATGTTAACGCGGGAATAGTGGTGGCCAACAAGGCCTATCTCAATCGTTATGAGAAAATAGCTTTCCCTACAAAAGCTTGGTCATGCCGATTTTTCTTCAATTTAATTTTAATATTCTTTGTAAAGTTAGCATGGGCAACACATTTATTTATACAGCGGCAATTCCATTAGTACTTAGGGGTAAGGTCTCAAACTCAATCGTCATGATAAAATGGCCGTCCCTACAAAAGCTTGGCCATGCGAATGTTTCTTCAATTTAATTTTAATATTCTTTGTAAAGTTAGCATGGGCAACACATTTATTTATACAGCGGCAATTCCAAAGGTCAAGAAATTATTAACGCTGGGATAGTGGTGGTCAACAAGGGCTCAAACTGAATCGTTATGACAAAATAGCCGTCCCTATACAAAAGTAATTCCAACGGTCAAACAATTATCAACTATGGCATAGTGGTGGCCAGTGGGGGCCAGGAGGCTTCAAACTCAATCGTTTTGAGAAAATAGCCGTCCCTATAAAAGCTTGGCCATGCGGATTTTTCTTCAATTTGTTTTAATTTTCTTTGTAAAGTTAGCATGGGCGACACATTTATTTATGCAGCGGCAATTCCAACGGCCACGAAATTATCAACGCTGGCATAGTGGTGCCTAACAAGGTTTGAAACTCAATCGTTATGAGAAAAAAGCCGTCCCCAAAAACGTTGCGCCAAACGATTTTTTTTCAATTTTAATTTTCTTTGTAAAAATTCGCTTTGAAAAAATCGCCCTGCTTTCAATGACTTGCCCAGAAGAATTTTGTTTTTCTATAGAACCAAACAAATTTCACACACTAAACAATTTTGGGATGAGTATTAAGGTATCAACTGTATATTTTTGAATGGACTAAAAAGTGTAGGATAGTATAAATTTAAAAAATCCTGGGATGAACCTATATACAGTGGGTTTTTTAATTAAATATTTTAAAAAATTCAAAATGGATTTTTTACGCGTGTGTTGTCAGAGGTATTTTAAAATAAAACCAATCTTAAAAAAAATAATTAAAATTAAGAGTTGGGCGGATGACTCCAGCACTCAATGCCACAAATGGGCCCACGATGCAATACCCGGACAAACACATATACTAACACATTAAAAACATCCAACAGTGATTTTTGGTCACCACCGGGAATCGAACCCGATACCATCAAATACCAAAGCAAGAACGCTACTTACTTTGCTACCGAGGGTGGCTAAACCAATCTTAAATCATATTCAAGTTTTTGAAAATTTCTGGTAATTATGTGTTTTCGCACAAAATTCAGAATTTGAAATTTTAAATTGAATATTTAAAATTGTATATTGGTTATTTCTAAATTTAATTTAAAATAAATGTAAAACTTTAAACCTGTTTTTTAGGAATTCTCAAAATTTGAGTTTTACGAATTTTGAATTTTTGAAAACGAATGGTGCATTTCCAAATTTTTAAAATTCAAATTGGAGTTATATTCCTAATTTTGGAAGATAGAAATAATTTTAAATTTTATATTTAATTTAAATTTAAACTCAACAGACATTTTAAATTTTGTTATCAAATCTTTTAAAACTAAATGAAATTCTAAAATTCTAAAATTTAATTTTAACTATCGGAATCCTAAATTTTTTTTAATTTTCTCATCGTTTAAGCCGAATCAATATATAAAAAATGGGGATTATTGATATTTAGAAAATTCTGAGTTCTCAATATTTTCAAAATTCATAGATTGGTTCGCACAACGTTAAAATTTAATTTCTCCCGTCTCTTAGATTTCATATTGTTTGAATTGGACAGAATTAACGTTTTTCATATAACCACGTGATCCAACCCCGCACTGCAGATACTTTACCAAAAAAATATCATAAAAATTAAATGATTTTCATATTTTAGCGAGTTTTATATTTCCAAATTAACCCTTTTTGTTAAAATCTATATAAATTAAAAACTTTTTAATGGATTCTTAACTTTAATTTGTTTTGTATTTTAAGCAATGTAATAATTAATACAAGACTTTTAATTTTATTATTTAATTATCGGGTAGGAGCTTTCTGTGATATAATTTAAATATAGAATTTGGATAAATTTGTTGTTATTCACCGCAGCCATAGTGAAAACAAAAAAATGTTTTGAATAATTTAAAATGATTATTATCGTTATTATTGCTGACGCAGATTCGAATTTCTTATACCTATGTATATATAGTTAGAGCGCTAGAAATCCGGAGAAATGTTCAAAATTCACCCGAAAAGGTGAAACAATATAAATGGAAATTTTTCTGTCTATAAACAAACAAGCACACAAGACATTTTCTTGTATTTTAATTAAAAATGTCGATCTAGTTGGGGATGAGAATTGTTCGCGAATTATGAATTACGTTAGATATTAAAATTTATTCTAATTTTTTTTTTGTGTTAGATATATATATGTATATAAAAATAGAAGTCTATATAGATAGATAAAATCAACATTCCAATTTAAAAAATTTATATTTGAATATTCATAAAAATAATAATTTTTTTTACATTTTATCTACAAAAAAATAGGGATCCTTTCTGTACAATTAATTGGTACAATAGCGTGGTTGGTTATAGAAAGGCCAGATGTTAAAGAAATTCATCCCCAGCCATTGCAGGCGGTATTAACGTGTAAAGTGTCAACATTCTCATTAATCATGTCGCTCGTGTACAACATGATTTTAATTATTTTATGCACACTGTACGCATTTAAAACGCGAAAGATTCCGGAAAATTTCAATGAGGCGAAATATATTGGATTCACTATGTACTCAACGTGTATCGTGTGGTTGGTTGCGTTTCTGCCAATCTACTTCGGAACAAATAATGATTATAAGGTAAGTGTTTTTATTTTATTTTTTGTGATCCTAAAGTAATCCCAGATTTTATTGTATCGATACCTGCATTGATTTTTCATGCAATGAATGCGTAAATACATATAATGAGTGCGACGACCGCATTTACACAATAATCGAAAAATTTGGTATTTTCCACCTATACCCATACCCATAATTTGTATCCGTTAAGCCTCCACCGCGATTAATTTCAGTGTAATAAAAAGTCAATAAAAAAATTTTTGTATGCATACTACAGATTTCTTAATTCAGAATATTTAATTTATGTGTTAAATATATCGTACACATAAAAGCTCATTTTCCTAACTATGTAAAGCCATTAAATGACGTAATCGCACATGTATAAAATTTATAGCTGAGTTCTAAATGAACTTTTTTTTAAAATTTTTTAAATTTAAATACGAGCGCGCACTGTACATAATGTTGTATGTGAAATATGGTTTACGAAATCATTATATTAATGTATTTTATGCTGTGTACATAAATCAAATCCATATATGTTTATGTGGATGTAAATATGTCTATATATATATATATATATATATATATATATATATATATATATATATATATATATATATATATATATATATATAAATTTTTTTTTTGGTTAAATTGAAAAATCGTTCTTGGGTATACAAAAATAAAAATTCAATTACTTTGATAAAATCGTAATGATTTTTTAATAATTATAAATATTTGTAGGTGGTTTATTACATAACCTATGCGTTTACATTTAATGTTTTATACGAATTTCAGATTCAAATCTCGAGTATGTGCATGTGCCTGAGCATAAGCGCGTCCGTGATATTAGGATGCCTGTTCACGCCAAAAGTATATCTGGTACTATTTCAGCCATACAAAAATGTAAGACCAGGAAATGGAAATCAGGTAAAGTGATCAATAAACTAAATCCATCTGTGTGTATAGTTTTCATTCATACATAGTTAAATTAAGATTGATGATATTTTTTGTATGTATACAGTAAGATGACATGTATTCGAATCTTGATAAATGATGTTGCGGTTAATAATAATACAATTATACAGTATTTAGAGCTTTCAACAAGTCTCTACATAAATATCATCAATCTTTTGAACATTTAAAAATTCACAAACGCTTGTTTTATAATTTGCTTTTATATACAAAACAACTAAACATTGGTACAAATTGTAGTGAGTTCGTTTTAATTCAACTTCCATATATTGTTAATCACTCATTTTGCTAGCTAGCGGGTGGGGATCCGAACCGGCCAGCGCATAGCATGCGTTTCGCAGGAACTCGATCACAAACCGTCCAGTCAATGACATCGGTCTCAAAGTCAAGTCCGCGAGCCTCCTCAACAGGAAACCGATATTTAAGCGATGATCCAATTCATCAAACAACACCAAGTATTGAAGAGAGCAGTATTACGTAAACTAGAAACTGAATTAAACTACCACCGATTTATTAGCAACATTTTAATTTAATTAATTTAATTAGTAAATTTATCCTATACATAAAATTTAATAATATTATTTATATTTTATATTTCATAATAATTATGGAATGGCCTCCTAGTGTGTGCGTGCGTGCGTGTATATTAGTGACATCTCTGTTATCAAAAATGTAAACTTAAAATTTTAGGAATTTTTATCATTTTCGTATAAAAATTTGTACTAAAATTTAAAATCAATGATGGGAAAAGCTTTAAGTTTTATGGTTTTTACTCTAAATAAAATATAAATAAATAATAAGTAAAGCTTCATTATATATTTTATTTTCTATTGCCCGCTAGATGGGGCGAGCGAGAAAAGCTTAATTTTTTTTTTTTTTTTTTTTTAAATCTTATATTAGGGAATATCGAAATTAACTAAAATAAAACTTAGACAAAAAATTTAATTAGAAATCATTAATAAATTTAATTAGAATAAAAAATATATAAATTAAATAAATTTAGTTTGGTGTTCGTCACACAGAAATTCCTGAATAAATAAAAATTAAACATTTTAAAATTCTAAATTATTAATTCATCGAGTATTATACTTATTTATATAAAATAAAAATGTTTAGTGTGGCGTTTGCCTTATTTTAAAAATTAATTTAAAAATAATTAAAAATTAAACGATATACATAATAATAATTATATAATTATAATCATAGTTCTGGAAATTCTAAATTAATTAAATTTTTAGTATTTAACTATTAAAGTAATGTTAAATTTTTAAGAAACTGTACATAAATAATTTTATGATTAAAATAATACAAAATAATGAATTTTAATAAAATTATTTATTTGTTATGTTTTTAATAATTTAATTTAAAAAAAAAAAATTAAAACAATTAAATTGAAAATCAAATCGAAGCAATAAAAATTTTGAGAGATAGTTGAGCCCACTGTCTGAAATTTATTTATATACACACGTATATATAAAATTTTAAAACTTAAATAATTTTTTTAAAATTCATGTTATATAATCGAGCATCGAATAAAAAATATTGATTCACATATCTATATTATATAAAAAAAAAAAAAACTCGCGATCGACACTAATTTTTAATCATAAAATCCGAATAAAATTATTTCATAAAAATTAAATTCAAATTTTTATAAAATAATTTTATTTTCGTTATAAGTCAATTTGATTTCGGTGTACATACATAAAAATATAAAATAAATAATTTTTTTTTATAAAAAAAATTCTTAATTTTTCCAAAAACACAAACTAATAAAATAAAAAAAACTTGTGATATAATTTTGTTAATTTAATTAATTACATAAACTAAAATTATCAATCTATATACATATGTACATATATATAAATATGTATATATGTATGTATATAAATAAAAAATATTTTAATTATTACATTTTAAATAATTAAGAAATTTTTTTTAAAATTAATCTCTGCCTTGTTATTAAAAAAAAATTAATGATTTTATGTAAATAATTCAATATAATTTGCAAAATTAAGTCACGCACATAATTTTATATTGTTTATAATTCAAACGGTTGTTTTTTTTAATTATTGTTGTTTAAAAATATTATAATGTAATAAATTGTCGCGTCCTTCGCATAAAAAAAACTATAAATGTAAATATCATAAATTAATTATGTAAATATTTTGTTAATTTTTACTTAATTTATATATATATATATATATAAATATTACGTATATATAAAATCAAAACATAATCAAATATAAATGTATATATTAGAATTATAATATACAATATATTTAAATTAAATAACATCGAACCTGTCTGTTATTTCTAATGTAATTAATTATTATAAATCATCGTAATATAAATTAATAATATTTTTTATTTATTTTTTGTTATTTTCATCTAATTCGAAATAATATTAAATTTCATCCGTAGGACGTATATAACTATTTATATATATATAAAATAAATATGAATTAGTTAAAAAAATAATAATTAAATAATATATTAATTATGTATTTATATTATAAATAAATACATAAATTATAGAAGAAAACCATTTTTTTTTTTATTGAATGTGTCTGTCTCGCTGTGGTTCGGTTTATTACGGGTTCGAAAAAAATAATGCATTTAATAAATTTAAAAAAAATAAAATTATTAATTTAATTAATAAGAAAAAAATGGTTATAAAATATACAATATATTTAAATAAATCAAAATCTATGTAATTTTTTTTTTATTAGATGGCAGACAAAACCTAACTACATATACTATATATATACAAAATACTATTACTAATAAAAAAATATATTTAATTATCAAATCAAATTATTGCAAATAATTTAAAAAAAAATTAAAAAAAGAGGATAAAACATTTTTTAGAAATGAGTTTTAATAAGTGATAATAAATGTGTATTTCATGTAAATCGATTAAAGAATTCTAGGCTGGGTTTTAATTTAATTTAATTTGGTTTTAATTCGTCAATTTACCAATTAAGCATACCAATTCACATACCAGTTTGAAATTAATTTAAATTGTGCTTTCCAATCTGGCCATGTTACAGATTCCATTATGTGATTGAGATAAATTTTATATATCAAAAGTGGCCGACTTATCTGAAGCTGCATTTGGACGGTATCTTTAATTAATAATTTTTCTATTCGACCAGTTATTTTTTGTCGGCATTTTTACAGACTTAAGTTATTATTTCAAAAACTGCCCACATCTTACAAAATTCGAGGTTTTTCGGATTTGAAATATCCAAGGTAAAAATTTGTTGTCAGCCAAAGTGCAGTCACGGTCAATTTCATTAAGAATTATTAAATAAACTGCCAAATTCTTACGAAATTCAAACTTTTTGGACTTTCTTACATATTTCGATATGAAATATCTTCCAAATTAAAAATTCGTTGTGCGGCCAAAAAATGGAGAACATAATGACCTAATAAAAATAATCAGCCCAAGTGCGGTCGTGGCCAATTTCATAAAAAGTGTCCACTTCTTACGAAATTCGAGCTTTTTCGGACTTTTTACATATTTGGATATGAAATAACCAAGTTAAATTTTTGTTGTGTGGTCAGAAAATGCAGAGCACAATGGCCTATCAAAACAATATCAGCTCAAGTGCAGCTACTTCTAATTGCATAAAAACGTATTCCATAAACTGCCCCTTTTTATAAAATTCGAGCTTTTTCGGGCAATTTTGAATGAAGTAATATGAAGTAACCAAGTTTAAAGTTTGTTGTGCGGCCAGAAAACGGAGAACACAATGACCTAATAAAAAAAAATCCGCCCAAGTACGGTCACGGCCAATTTCATAAAAAATTATTCCATAAACTGTATTCCATATGAAATAACCAAGTAAAAAAGTGTTGTGCGGCCAGAAAATGAAGAACAAAATGGCCTAACCAAAAAATATCAACCCATGTACGGTCACGGCCAATTTTATAAATAATTATTCCATAAACTGGCCACTTCTTACGAAATTCGAGCTATTTTGGACTTATTTAAATATTTGGATATGAAATATCCAAGTTAAAAATTTGTTGCCCGGCTACAAAATAGAGAACACAATAGCCAGACAAAAGAATATCAGTCCAAGTGCTGTCACGGCCAATTTCATTAAAAGTATTCCATAAACTGCCTACTTCTTAGAAAATTCCAGCTTTTTCGAACTTTTTTACATATTTGAATTTGAAATATCCAAGTTAAAAATTTGTTGTGCGGGCAGAAAGTGGAAGACACAATGGCACAACAAAAAAATAACAGCCAAAGTGCAGTCACTTCAATAAATCAATTTCAATAAAAAATATTCAAAAAGTGTCCACTTCTTACGAAATTCGAGCTTTTTCGGATTTTTTACATATTTGGATATGAAATAACCAAGTTAAATTTTTGTTGTGTGGTCAGAAAATGCAGAGCACAATGGCCTATCAAAACAATATCAGCTCAAGTGCGGCTACTTCTAATTGCATAAAAACGTATTCCATAAACTGCCCCTTCTTATAAAATTCGAGCTTTTTCGGGCATTTTTGAATGAAGTAATATGAAGTAACCAAGTTTAAAGTTTGTTGTGCGGCCAGAAAACGGAGAACACAATGACCTAATAAAAAAAAAATCCGCCCAAGTACGGTCACGGCCAATTTCATAAAAAATTATTCCATAAACTGTATTCCATATGAAATAACCAAGTAAAAAAGTGTTGTGCGGCCAGAAAATGAAGAACAAAATGGCCTAACCAAAAAATATCAACCCATGTACGGTCACGGCCAATTTTATAAATAATTATTCCATAAACTGGCCACTTCTTACGAAATTCGAGCTATTTTGGACTTATTTAAATATTTGGATATGAAATATACAAGTTAAAAATTTGTTGCCCTGCGTCAAAATAGATAACACAATGGCCGGACAAAAGAATATCAGTCCAAGTGCTGTCACGGTAAATTTCAATAAAAGTATTCCATAAACTGCCTACTTCTAAGAAAATTCCAGCTTTTTCGGACATTTTTACATATTTGTATATGACATATCCAAGTTAAACGGAAAACCATCAAAACATTTCAAAAATGAAACGCTATAATGATCCCGGAGAACCTGCTAAAAGCTGGAAGTATTAGCCTCACAGGAGTTTTACGTTCATATTATGCCACTATTTGTTTTATATCGACCGATTTAGTAGTATAAGCCAATTTATACGATGTCACCCGTTCTCAACCCTTGCAAGCAAATAAAGCAGCTACTATCTGGGGTGCTATTAAATGCTAATTTGTGAAAGCATTACACTATTTCCCTATCGAGGCAGGACACGGTTCTCACAATATACATACCATCCAAGTCGTTCAAATATAGTTTAAAAATATTTTGTATAAATGTCACATATTTTATCATAAATGTCACAATATATAGTACATCGTCACTATCAACGACGATGGGAAAGTGATCATTTGTTCGTATGTTCCAAAAAGGAATTGTATTGTAACCTTGTTGTCGATGATGCACCATACAAATAAGACGGATGGTCCAAAATATTAAGCAGAAATGCTTTTGTTCCAAAGAAGGGATCAATAACATGGATAATATGGTGACACATTGTCCAACAAAACGTAGGGTGCTCCGGTGGCCGCAAGCTATGTTACGGTCAAAACAACCCCGAAATTTCCAAATTTTGACAAAGTCGGCGCATCTTCCTGCAGGGTCTAGGAAAACAAGTGGTCTTACCGGCTATTGTAGCTCATTTGTCCACTAAATCGGAAATAGAGTGTATGTATGTTGGACCATCATGTAATCGTTTTTATTCAACCATTTGTGTCTGCAATAAAAACTTATTAGCCCAAAGCGAAAAGAAAAAAGCATTAGATTAGAAAACGAAAACAGGTACAATTATATACCTTGTCACGTTTATACAAATGTAACTAAATTTTTAAATTACAAATTTGACACTGAAAAAAAAACTGTTCGTAATATTAATAAATTGCATTTATTAAGCCATTTTTTCCTCAAATTCATTATATGAATTAACTTTTCATTAATAACCATTCTTATACATAACAAATTCAGTTTCATTACCAAAATAAAATAAAAATCATTTTGCTAATGAAAATTTACTTAAAATTATCAAGTTTTAATCAAAATTCATATGGTTGAGGAAATCTATCTTTAAATTGTATTTCACAAGAATCACTTAGTTTTCTTCAAGATTTAGTTTAGATGTTCAATATGCATAAACAAAATATGACAAAGTCCCATATATACATAGATACACATACCTAACTGATATTGGACATAACTAAAATTGACCATACAACTTTTTCAGAAAAAACTGATTCATCGATAATTGTGGCTGTTCTATGCCCATTTCGTACTAAAGAAGTACGGATAATCATGAAATTTACTACTAATGTTAATTATACATTGTTATAGACATTTCTATAATAAAATGTGGATGATTATGGTTAATTCTACCCACAATGAGCAGTCATGAATTGTCTGAATTGTATAGATTATATGAACAACCGCAGTTTGTATAATCACAATAACCTGAATAATATAGAATAGATCATTCCATTAATCTAACTAAAGGAATTTCTAGAGTGATAAGCATGAAATTATTATGAAACCATAATATTTCTAGAACGATAAAAACACATAGTTTCAATATTTAGGCAATATCGTTTACTAAGTGTAATAAATAACAAAAATCTTGAAATTTCTGGCGTCATGTACTCAAATTGAGTAAAAACTTCGGTGGCCCAATAAAAATCTACATAAAAATTATGTATAATTTTCATCAAACAAAGAACTTAATTTATTATATATTGAATATTTTCGTTACGATAATAACTTTTTCATTAAAAAACAAATAATTTCGTTGTTGTAATGAACTGTTAATATATTTTGGCTTTGATTGCAACAAAAGAATCGAAAATTGGAAAAAAAATTAATATAGTGAAAGCATTTGCTGTGTGTACACGTGCAGTATAATTATATTATAATTAATAAAAAAATTAAAAACACAAATAAAAAAAATTGTAAATTTAAAATAAAAACTGTGTGAACAGTGAACACTTTTACAGTTAGTTTCAATAAAAATTTTGGTAATTTTTATTAAAAATTACAATAGAGGTAAGTATATCCATCATTTTAAGTGTATGTAACATAAGTGACTATCATGAATTGTTTTAAGTACAAATGTGTTTTATCTTCTGTTAATTTGCTTATGCATCATTTAAAACGAACACACAGTTTAACTACAAATAGTATTTATAGGTGCACACAAAGTGATTGTAGAAAACCAAACATCTCAGATACAAAATCATCATTCATATTCAGCATATAACTCAGAATCTATTAACCTTTTCTTAAAATCTTCTGCTGAGTTTATTCTAATTTTACACAATAAGAATAATTTTACAAGAAAAGATGTTATTGAAACACAACAAAACTTAAACTTGTTAATTATTGAACCTCTTCTAAACCTATTTAAATCATTTTCTATCAACAAACTTGAACAAGAATGCCCAGCTATCCACAACGAATTTATTAATTTGATAACGCTTTGTCGTGATCCGTTCCAGTTCTGTAACACAGAATATCAATTATTTCAATGGCTTAAGAAAAAGGATTACATTCAAGATCTAGAAGAATTTGCTATAAATAATGAAATAGGGACAGTTTTTAATAATGGTAATCTTTCTTATGATGAAATAAAAACAAAAGGGGTATTAATTCCATTACGTTTTCAGTTCAAAAAAGTATTTGAGCGGGGAAACATGTTAAACGAAACTTTAAATTATATGGGTAATTTAAACAATAACACTAATTTTACACATGTTACACAAGGTTCGTTATGGAAAAAAAAAGATGAGATGTATCCCAATAAAATAGTTATACCATACTTTTTATATAACGACGATCTAGAAATAAACAATCCTTTGAGTTCACATGCCGGGGTTCATTCTATATCAAATATATATTATTATTTTCCATGCTTGAAATGGGGAGAATCAAAGTTAGAAAACATTTACTTAGCTGCAATAATCAAAGCGTCTGATTTTAAGATATTTGGAACTGATAAATGTTTGCAAGCTCTGGTTTCGGAAATGAAATATCTTGAAGTAAATGGTATTGATATTAAAACGAACGATGGTGTTACGTATCATGTACATTTTATTTTAGCATTAGTTCTTGGAGATAATTTAGGATTAAATTCACTCTTAGGATTTAATAAATCTTTTTCTAGTAACTCTTGTTGTAGATTTTGTAAGGCAAATAAATCAGAAACCATTAATATGTTCACTGAAAACAAAGAAATAATGCGCAATGTACCCAATTATGAACATGACATACTAGCCAATGATAGTTTAAAAACGGGAATTCAATCTGAGTCTCTACTTAATCAGATACCTTCTTTTCATGTAGTGGATAATTATTGTGTTGACGTTATGCACGATATATTTGAAGGAATCTGTCACTGAGATCTTTGTCATATTATACAACATTTAGTACAAAATATGAAATATTTCAATATGGAAACTTTAAACTTACGCAAAAAAAATTTTGACTATGGTGAAATAGAAATTGGTAATAATTCAGGAGAAATAAAAAAGAACCACATTGATAGAAAACATCTAAAAACGACAGCTCGTGAAATGATGACATTGATTTGTTACTTTCCTTTGATGGTGGGCGATTTAGTTCCTAAAGATGACGAAGTTTGGCTTTTTCTTCTGAATTTAGTGGAGATGATTGATATGATACTATGTTTCGAAACAAGTGAATTATCCATACGTATTTTAAAAATTGAAATAGAAAAACATAACCGAGAATATGTCACTCTTTTTAATGATACGCTTAAGCCAAAACATCACCATTTAGTGCACTACCCAACTATTATAGAACAATCAGGCCCGTTAAGAAATTTTTGGTGCTTCAAATTTGAAGCAAAACATAGACAATTTAAAGTTTACTCTCATGCCATAACTTCACGTAAAAATATTTGTCTTACCTTAGGTATCAAATATCAACTAAAATTTGCTTACAATTTACTTCAATACAAAGTTCAAGAATGTTTGTCATTAGACGATCGAAATGAAATTAAAAGTAATTACTCTCGTCTTATTACAGATATTTTGAATGTATCTATCAATGAAGTAAAGATTTATTCAAAAATTGAATACAGAGGAAATATTTATAAAAATGGGTATTACATAGCAAAGTATAACCCAAATATTGAAATATATGCCATTTTAAATATTATTTTTGTTCAAAAATCGTCAGAAATTAGATTCTTTTGTCAAAAATTGAAAAACCCCCAATATAATGTCCATTTAGTAGCATATGAAATTAATTCCCTAAATTTAGGCGAGTTTTCAGTTTTATCTGTAAACGAATTAGTTGGACCTCCAATAACACTGATAAACATGGCTAGAGGCAAACAAATCATCAGATTAAAAGAGTATTTCTTAACTAATCTTAACTAAAATTTTATCAAATTTATTATTTTATCATAAAACATGTTAAGTTAAGCAAATATTTATGAATTAAATCATTAAATTTTATAACATTTTTATTAGTAGACTTAAGCACTAATTAACTTTTCAAGATTATAAAACCATTCGATAAATATAATTTACATTTACTACATAAATCATGGAAAATCAAAATAATAACAACTCTCTGAGAATTTTGTAATGGCAGTTGAAGATCTTGATGCTGAGGCTGAGTTAATGCCTGGAACAATAATTAATTATTCCGTCATCTATGAAATGGATGGTGATGTCTCAGATTGTGCAGTACAACCCTGTTTTCAAAAAGATCACGAGGAGCTTCGAAAATTGCTGGAATCGTGGGATCAATTGGAATTACTGGAACATTTAATTCGTAAGGAAAAGTTATATTTTCGTGTGAGAGTTATTTATAATTAAATTTAAATTTTAAACTAAATTACATTTCAGATGAATCATTTTACATAAAAGTTCTAAAAGTCATGAATCGATCTCATATTGAACGGCTCTTACGAAACTTCGGATTAGCAACCCAAGTATTATTTGAATACAATTTGCAACAGTGGCGACATTCAATTGGTATACCACTTGATATGAATAAATTAGAAGTGATGTACTCTTCACCAACATTGCAACAATTAAGGTTCACCATATCATAGAATTGAGACTCCAGAATCCACGAAAACACAAGTTGCTTCATTAACTGAAATTTTATATTCCTCATCAAGAGGAAACAACCTCATTGACTACTATTCGAAAAATGGTAAATTTCGTGAGGAGCAAAGGATTATCTTAATTTCGGTAATAGCGCAATATTTTGACAAAAACAACTTCCTTTAACTCTTCCCATGAGTCACAAATTGGAAAATGAAATAATTGAAAGATTTCAAACTGAAAAGATGGTAAAAAATTTGATTAAATTTTGATTTATAACAACAGAAAATTGTGATATTATATTTATTGTAGGAATTTTATAGAACAGCGAATCGAGGTAGATTGTATAATAAATATTGCAACATAAAAACCAGTTTGAAATCTATTTATGGTCCAAAAACATCTGCTGCAAAAATAAAGACACCACCTAAACCCCAAATCCAACTAGGTAAGTTACAAAATTTAATTACTTTTGAATTTTGTTCTCTTGTGCCACTATATATTCTGGTTATGACTAAGAATTAAAAAATTTCTAGATAGCTGCCCAAGAGCTAAATTTTGATATTGGTGAAACTGAAAAGTACAATGAAAACTTTTTTCAGTGAGAAATAAACAATCTTTATAACTAACTATCGTATTTTCATAGTAAAAATTTCAATTTGGTTATTTTTCACCGATAAAAGTTACTAGAATAACTTAATTTAGTGACCTGATACGAATTTTTATTTTAACTTAGTCAGTAGTCGCCTGCTACTGACAAGTTGAAATAAATTGTCATGTCATTTCTCATAACCATTTGACATCGAACCTGAATTCACTCCCTGGGCTGCTACATAGAGCTTTTGTAATCTTTAACAGTGCTGTAGTTATTATCATTTTTATGATAATGGCATAATCTATATATAATTAATATTTTTTTGCAGTTTCTGAAGCTGATGCAGAACGATGCATAAGATCAATTAAATTTGATAATTTATATGCAGACGAATTTGACCATTGCTGGAAAGCATGCAGCCATTACCGGCTAATCGATATAAAAACAGCATCAAACACCTCCGAAGTTCTAAAGAAATGGCCACAATATAAATCACCAGTTGGTTATAGATTTGTAACAAAATGAACTGTATATTTAAATTTAGAATATTATTATACATTTCGATATTATTTTTCAGATTGAAATGGATTTTAACGTATTATTCTCAAATGGATATTCCCTGGTTGATAACTGGATTGATCTTTCAATGGTTCTTTTAAATTTTCTCACAACAGATAGTAATATTAAAGATAAAGATATCAAACTAATTCTGAACGAATTAAAACTAGATGCTAGTATGGAGTTAACTGAACGTAAGTTAATAATTTTCTATTCTTCAATTTTATGTATTAACAGTAACATTCATTTGTTAAATCATCATATACTTTATGTCTCAGTTATATTCTTTTTAATCTACAAATATCTTTTTAATTTACAAATATTCCTTTTTGATTTTTGTTACATATATTTGAAAATATTTGTATACTAAAACAATACATATACATACGGTTTCTAACAAAATTTCTATTTATAACTTGTATGTATTTACCAATCTTTTTAGAAGGACGAGATGCCGCTCTTTTATGGTCGTTGCATGGCTTTTTAGTACCAACACAAATAGCAGTACGGAAGGATAATTGTGGAAATAGAAGTACCGAAAAATCCACTATAAAAGATTCTCAAGAACGTTTCATTTTTGTGGGAGAATCAGTTGCTGTTATTGAGGAGCATTTACTATTTTTAACCAAAAAATCAGAAAACATTCAACCGTTCATTTTAGCGGTTGGAAAAGATATCCTGTCAATAACCGACGTATTTTTATATTTCGATGGAATCAAATTTCCCTTTAAAAATTTGATCAGGGCCGTAGATAGATATATGTTTCAAAAATTTTTTTTGGTTTAATTTGGAATATCCGACAGCTTGTTCCACAATTTGGAATTTTCTTCAAGTACACTGCTTTATTAATTCAATCTAAGAATAAAATTATAAATTAATACACATATATTTAAATATTTATGTTTATACATATATATATATATACATATATATATATATACATATATATATATATATATATATATATATATATATATATATATACATATATATGTATATATATATATATATATAATATGTATATAAATATAACATAACAATGTAACTAAATTATAGTTTAATTTTAAATTTATATATTATTTTAAGAAACTATGAATTGAAACTTATTATTTATTTATTTAGTTAGTGTAAGGTTAATTTAGTTGAATTTTTTACATTAATAATGAATTTTTATATATTAATACTAATAATAAAATATTAAATTTATATCTAAAATGAAAAATGTTTGTTTAATCAAATCTAAAATAATGAAGGGACGTTTTAAGCTAATTAATCAATTTCGTTAAGAGTATGCATTTGTATTCATTACGATAATTAATTTATTTGATAATTCAACGTACGAAATTTTATTAGTTAATGTGGTTCGTATTATTATTGATGAAAATTATTTATTTTCTCAAGGATTAGTTTTTTTTATTCAATTACCAAATTTATTAGTTAATTAAGAAATTTCATTGATTCACTGAAAAAATATTTATTACATAACAACCATGAAGTCGTTATATCCATGAAAACTTCATGAACTAGTGAAATTTTCATTGACCAGTCAAAT
Organism: Tipula unca; assembly: GCA_951394425.1. Taxonomy (NCBI): domain Eukaryota; kingdom Metazoa; phylum Arthropoda; class Insecta; order Diptera; family Tipulidae; genus Tipula; species Tipula unca. The sequence goes on along the minus strand of OX596381.1, from coordinate 169,967,760 downwards.
ATATTTAATAAACGTAATTTCATTAAATTAATTAAATTTTAATTGGACAATACGATATTCATAAATTAATAATTTTCACTTCGTTGCTTCAACGTAATGTTACTTTAGAGGAATATTAAACAATTTTTCATTGTTAAAATGTAGTTTTTTATTATATTTACGTCTGTTTTTGGTTCAGTGGAGTTTTAATCAGGCTTAAAATTTGAGAACCTTAAAGCCCAAACAGACTATGTTTTAATAAAACCGATTTAATAGTTCATCCATACTTTTTTGTTTACTTTGATTTCTATTGCGTAAAAAACTAACAATGACTAGTAAATAATGGTAACAATGGCTAGTGTTCCTCGACAAGTGACCTGTTTATTTACTAATTTCATGGAATTACTAATCAATAAACGAATAATTACAATTAGAGATGGGCGAGTCAGATTACGCCACGTAACCTGATTTACCTGGATATCGACAGAAAACATATTATGTCGATTACTAGGCAAGGTTTTTTGTCAACTTTGACAATTAATACAATCGACAACCTACCAAATTTTTGGTGATTTGAAATAAAATTGCAGTTGTATTTTGTAAAAGGCCGCATCATATAAAATTTAAAGGAATTGATCAAATTAAATCGGGATTCACATAACATCTACAATTTTGGAAATAAAACAAACAATATCATTAATTAAAGAATAGTTGTAGCACTAAACGTTCGAGTTGGTCTAAATTTCAAAATTTGTTATTACGAAATCACTCACATAAAATAATTTTTTGTAGGTTATGTTGTTATGCTGTTAAAATTTTAACTAAACTACTTGGCTATAAAAAATTAAAATAAATTAATTCTTTGTCTTTGACACTCGCAGTAAAATTTCCCATGAAATTCGCGCTTGGACTTGCACTTGGTTCCAAAACCTTGAGTTTTCATACAAAATGTTGACGAAAAGTTCTACAAAATTACTTCAGTTAGTTTTAGATTGAAAAACTCGTTGGAATAAAAATTGAAAATTCGAACACAAACATTGCTTTCAGATATTGAATTATTTCATGAAATATTATTAAATTAATTTCTTAAATCAAATATTTAAAATACCCAGCCAGCAGTTGCACTTCCAAATATTTCTAAATCGGATTTGTTGGCCTATGGGAAACTTCAATTTCAAAGGTTGATTAATATTGAATGGACATCTCATATAAACGAAAGAGGTCAAGTTCTTGAGCAAATGTCAATGACTGAAGAGTTCAACTTGGCCCTTGGCACTGAAACATCCAAGAAATTAAAACCAAATTTAGATATTACAAAAACTATTGAAAAACTAAACAGCATCGACCTGCACTAAACCATGAATGGAGGATGATCCAATAAACGCCTTTGTCTTTTTAAGATAACTAATAGTTCGCCAAAATATTCCTAAATCAATTTGATTTGTCTATTTGTTATTATTATGTTTTTTATTTCTAATATTTTTGTTTAAAATAAAACCAAGTTTATCCGGAATTTCAAACCCGAAAAACCGGGTTTCAAAAATGTGTCTACTTTTGAAGCGCTCACATAGTAAAACGCATAAAAACTTGTCTTGAATCGGTGCTAAACGATTTTCGTAAATTTTACTATGTAAGTGTTTGGCGCAAGGTCGACTACAATTTATACAATTTATTATAAATAACAATAAAAAATAACGTAAATCATCGATAAATGACGTACTGCGCATTATTGCAGAATCGTGTCATCGAATTAGGGGTAAAATAATTCCATGCAGTCATTCTTTTATGTGTACATTCGGCGTCATTGTGAGGCTGTCACAAAACATGAGCTTGAGTCCACAACTCGAAATTGTTTGCTAAATTTTACCTAACTAAATTATTTTACATACCAATACATATACGCCTTTCCACCTTGAATTTATTTTTGGCTCCTTAAAAATTAGTGCGATTATCGCGTGCCTTAAACATGCAATGAAACAAGTAAATCGCCTTCGTTACATAGCATACAAAAACGCAAACTTAGAACGTGAGCTGTAGTATTTTGTTGCGACTTATTTTCCAATAGCATTGAACCACAAAAGTCGATGCCTGTGGTATTAAAAGCTCGTGCTGGCTTAAAACGTTCCGTGGGCAAATAACCCATTATCTGTTCACAGATTCTTGGCTTGGCTCTGAAGGAAGCAACACAAGATCTAAGACTTGCTTAGCTATATGCTTGGCAGCAAATTACCAAAAAATTTGTCTCACGATAGAAACAAGTATCTGGGCGCCAGCATGTAGATTATGGTAGAATTGAAAAAATAATTTAGTTAAGTTGTTCTTTCACGGTAATAATCCAGATCTGACTTAGACAATCCTAATTCCTCCTACCTTAAGTAAGTAAACCTGCCGAGTTTAGAAACGGACTCAATGACGGCATTGAACTTTTCCGAGGAAGTTTACGTTCTTTGATCAATGTCGTTATTTAGTTATTAAAATATTTCTGCTGAACTACTCGAACTAATGCGTGTAGAGCATTTTGTATTTCTTGTCTTTGCATTGTTTCGAAACGTTAAACAGTATTCGGAGATCCGGAGAAGTTTCATGTACGAGCTGTATCGATTAATCAATTAAGCTCGAGAGCATTTATAACACTTCGCACAAGCCGCGATAGTAAAAGCGCTACACAAATTTCGAGGTGTGGTTGCTACTCTCGTCTTATCACAAATAAGCTTGACATGAATTTTGTTTATTTGTTTGTTTGTTTACTCTCGGATGCATCGACGCATCCATGAACTTGAATCGATTTCGGGTTATCACATAATATTTGTCGATTTATTTGAATGGTATTGGGGCAATTTAGATTTAATCGAGAATATTCCCAAAATCGAAATATATCGTAAGGCACAGTTTCATCCCAATAAAAATTTGCATTCCATATTTGTTGGATGATAGTTTTGGGTGAAATCATTAATGGACCGAGAAGACCAATTGGGTCATATATACTTTTGCAATGTCAGAAACTACTTTTCCCTTTGTCATAAAAGGTGTTGTGTTATATAAAAGTAAATTAATCTTCCTTCGGCTGCCACACTACACCACGGGGTTAATGCCCACTGGAAGTGGTTTTGTTTATCTTCAAGACTTCCCTATTCTGAATCGCAATATTTGCTGATATTCGTTCATTATTTGAAGATCATTTATGTAAAATAAAGTTATTTGATTATATCGGCCAATTCGTTTTTTCCGGTGAGAATCTAACCAACGTATCGTGATTTATACGTTGGTGAGATTCTCTGTTGGAGAATTCTGTGTTACAATACTTACTTTGGGATAATTAAAATTGGTTCGTCTATTGTCAATTGCTTTAATGTTATGTTTGGAAGATACAAAGCAGCCTATTGGTTCGTTTTTGCCCGCTCGCCACACTATCCTTTGCAATGGAATCTGAAAAGGGTTGATACAGACTTTGTCGCACTGGTGCGTTTCCTAAATCGAAGCGTTATGTCAAAACAGGCTTGTTGTACATTGGGTCCAACCATCTAGACTTTGAGCAACGATATAATTGATATCGACCTCGCTGAAGCATCAAATACCACACACGTCTTTGTCGTTGAACTTATGACATTCAAATTACAGCGTGGTGCAGGATATTGACCATCTGATTGGGCACTTCCATGCAAAGGATACTTGTAAGAATGGCCAAGTTGAGAATATTCGTTTATAACTTGACTCGTTTGCTTTTGAGGGATACAAATCGATTTACTTGGATTCTTTGCGTATCTCTACCAGTTTCGTCACGATAATGCTTCTCCATAAAAGAAGAAATTGGAATGTAATTTTTAAATTTGAATCTGCAAGTTTGAATTGTGGTGGAATATACCATCGTGTTATATCAAAACTAGGAGACGGAACTTTGAATCTTTAAACTTTACAGTAGTGACAATTCGTTCATCTGATAATGAATTTTGATACAAGTATTTTCATGCAAGGTAATCTAAGCTTTCCTGCGGTTCGTGATGGTACCGCTTACCGCATACAAATTATTTTGAAAAGATGTGGTTTGATCAGTCATTACTATTGAACTTCTACCACTGAAATGTTCTTGAATGCATGAGCAGTTCTTGAGTGTTTTTAACAATTGATGCACAACATCATCGATCTTGTCATATACTTTATGAGTAGACATTAGAAGAATCTCAGGACAATTGAAAATTAAATGATTTGTTTTGCGGCAAACACCACAAGTCTCAATATTTTTTTTAAATCGTTCCATTTAAGAAGATCGTTGGTTGACAACTCAGATTCCCATTCGCTACGACGTGAGAAGTCAAATTGTTTACGTACCAAGCTAATCAATATCTGATATTCGTTAAACGTTTAATTCTATTCCCTGAATAAGATGTCAACAAATTATTTTTAACACTGAAATAAACATTAAACTTGTCATGAAAAAATCTCCAGATGAATTTATTTTTGGAAGTTGGTATTATCTCAATGACAGCTGGCCTTAACAATATTAAAGCAGCAGATCTAATTTTCAAACCGACCCAAAAACAACGTCAAAAATCAGATATGACCGCAAGACTAACCCGATTATTTCAATCAACTGAAGTAAATTTACTGTTCGGACTCAACACTTCAGTGTGCCACTGTTGAACAATCTGAATAAGGATTTATTTTATTGCTGATTGTGGAATCTTATGCATATTTAAAACCAATTTTAAGAACAATATTAATTAAAAAACAAAAACAATAAATAAATAATTTTAAGTTAACAAATTTTGTGGAAACGAAAAAATAACAACAAGTAATTATTTTGAAGATGATCTTTTAACTTCCAAATTAAATAAGTATAGCGCAGATTAAAGAATATTCTGAAAAAAGTAATTTGAATATGCGGTTCGTGACCAAAGACAGATAATGAATTAACAACAGATTTAAAAATATGCAAAACTCAAAAAACAACACTCAGTTTATTGAAGCAAAAAAAAAATTGTACAGTTGAGCACTAAATTAGCAACTAAATTTCTCGCGCAATGATTCCAAAATTTGCCGATAGTATTTACCAACATATTCATTCTCACAATCATCGTAGTGATGCAAACATGCCCAGTCAGCGTCCAAAATTGCGCACACATTTTCATCATTAAACGATAGATCGCCAACATTGGCCGCATTTTTAAGATCGGTATAACACTGAGCCTTCTTCTGGTTATAGTAACACGCAGCCCCATCATTTTGAACAAAATTTAAATATTTCTGCCCATTATTTTGACACATGAACTCGTTAAAAGTGAGCACTGTTTTAAAGGCGTTACGGAAATGTTGTACAGATTCGGCATCGTTACATGAGCCGGCGATTGGTGTCGAAATATCATTGTAGCATGAAGCCGACCGAGCTTTCTCACATTTGGATGCAATTTTTAAGTCTAGCTCATCGAATGTCATATCACCTTCGGCTATTTTGGCCGCAAAACCCTGGACTTCAATACCATGTTCCGCACAGACCAAATTTTGTATAGTGTATTGCTATAAAACAAAAAATTAAAAGTAATCGAATGAAGCAATTAATAAAACACAATTTTGGCTGGTATATACATTATACACTTACGGTAATTTCACGACGACACGATGGGCCAGCCTTAACAACACCAACAGCAGCTACCAAAGCAATAACAATCACCAGCAAAAACGTTTTCATCTCGATATTTATAACTTGCAACTAGTACTGATTTTAAACTTCTGATGAATAAAACTGAATTTATATACGACGTAGACTATCTATCTGTTGTTTAAAATATTTTTACTGGCAAGCGTATTGATACCCTTTCGATGACACCGAAATGTTTACGAAATATTTTATTTGATAGAGTTTCAAAAATGTTATTTAAACGTGCTGATAAGAAAGAAATAAAACCATTTATTACAGGGCCGAAGTATTCCTATAACTGACTCTCTCAAATGAGCCTAAATTGACAATGGTATTGTCAGTTGATCGCAATCTTATCGAAAAATGTTCATCGCGGCCTTATTTGGCGACCAAACTCTGTACATAGTGCATGCTTTAGCATAAATTTCACATTACTTTTTAGGTTTTATAAATTATTTTGGAAACAATAACAACAACAGATTTAAACAATTGCGAAATGCTAATTATCAGTTTATTCACAAAATACTTCCAATACACTGAACTAGCAACTAAATTTTTCGCGTAATGATTCCAAAATTGTCCGATAGAATACACCAACATTTTGATTGTCGCACTCATTGTAGTGATGCAAACATGCCCAGTCTGCGTTCAAAAACGAGCACGCATTTTCATCATTAAACGTCAGTTCATCAAGATTTGTCGCCATTTTACCATTAAAATAACACTTTTCCACTTCCTCGTTGTTGTAACACGCGGCCCCATCATTCTGAACAAAATCCAAATAATTTTTTCCATTATTTTGACACATGAACTCGTTAAAGGTCAGCACAGTTTTTAAAGCGTTACGCATAAGTTGTACGGATTCGTCTACGTTACATAAGCTGGCGATTGGAGTCGAAATACTATCGTAGCAGTATGTCGAATTGGCGGTTTCACATTTGGATGCAATTTTTGCAGCTAGTTCGTCGTATGTCATTTCATTTTGATATATTTGGCTTACAAAAGCCTCTATTTCAACACCATGTTCGGCACAAAAACGGTTCTGATTAATGTATTGCTAAATATAAAATTAAATGGAATCGAATAAAATTTTAGACACCGATATGAGTTGTACCTACGGTAATTTCATGATGGCACAATGGTCCAGCTATAACCACTCCACATGCAGCCATTACAGTCACCAGCAACAATGATTTCATCTTTTAATTATGACTAATTTTAAATTTATAAAATCTATTTCTTGGAAATTTTTATTTTTGAGCCTATCTATGTATATTGATAACTTGGTGACACCGAAACGGGTACAATTTTTTAAATTGTTGGTGAAGTTAAAACTTTTGATTAGTACCTACTTAATAAAACTTCTTCACGTTTCCAGAATACAACTATATCAACCGTAATGGTTAGTCCATTAGCTGCATGTACAATTTTGTATTACGCATATACATAATTTTGTATATTCGCATCCAGTCATTGTCATGATAATCTCTTAACTTCGTTTTGTTAGTGATAGTCCTAATGATACGTCATCAAACAGATAATAAAACAACAGATTTAAAGAAATATCAAAACACTAAATAAAAATTATGTATTCAAAAATATTTACACTAATACACTAAAGCTAAATTTGTCGCGTAATGACGTCAAAATTTGTCCATAGTATATAAAGGAACATTTTGATTTTCACAATCATTTAAGTAATGCAAACAGGACCAATCAGTGTCCATACGTTTAAACGTTAATCCATCGTTGTAATATTTACCCTTCACCTCATTGTAGAAACACACGGCCCCGTCATTTTTAACGAAATCCAAATAGTTTTGTCCATTATTTTTGCACATGTACTTGGTAAAGGTGAGAACGGTTTGAAGAGCGTTACGAAAATGTTGTATACAGTTTCGGCATCGTCACATGATTCTGAATTGGCTGTATGTAATGGCACCTTCTTCGATTTTTAGTAAAAATGATTGAATTTCAACAGCACGTTCGGTACAAATACAGTTTTGTTCAACGTATTCCTATGTATCTAGTTAAATGAAATGAAATCGGGTGATATTTTATAGACACAGATTTGTTTGGTATAATTAAATTGTACTCACAGTAGCTTGACGATGACAAAATGGCCCAGCTTTAACCACTCCAATAGCTATTAAAATAACGATCGGCAAGCAAAAATGATTTCATCTTGAAATTCTGGAAAGCACTAGAATAGATCACTGATTTACACGCGAATATTGAAAAACTGTTTGTGAGCTGATTGATACTCTGATTGATAAAGCTTGGGATACGCATGAGTAACATTTGGAAAAAATTATCGATTCTTAAGAGGACCACGAGTTATATTTGGGTGGAGAATATAATGAATTGGTGTGAAAGATAAAACTTAAATTCACAACATGAAAGATTATATTTGTAATAACAATTATTTATTATGCAAGAATACCATTGAAACATATTATATTTAGAACTGACAGTTGTTAAAGGTACAATTTTCAAATCGGAATTGTCCTTCATTTTTGTTGTTAATTTTAGATGAAACGATTGAGTTTACAGCTTTTGACGGCTCAGCAGAACTTCCTCGCATCTTTTCTAGAATATTGTAGTGTTGCTCTGGCTGCATATTTAAATATGGCTGAATTGAATTAGCACTGCTATGGCCGGTTATTTTAATCAATTGTTGATCTGAAATACCCGCATTTGCCATTATAGTAACCGCAGTTGAGCTATGACTATGATTGGTGATTTTATTATTTTGCACATCAATTCCAATTGCCTGGGCCGTTTGTTTGGTCCATTTTGATAATTCATTGACACCTACAGGAAGATTTTTATACCATCTTCCAGTTGATTTTCTCCAGAAAGTATTGGGTGTAAGGAACAATCTTTCGGAGGTTACATGATTTGGCCGTTTATTCATTAATTTATTGAATAATCGTACGGGACAAACGTTGATATTATTCACATTTTGCGTGAGCCACTTACTATTAGCACAACGGCTTGCACCTCCTTGTGTAGTTTTGGTGAATATAGGGTTATATTCAATTCGTCCCGTATCATTACCGAAATGGTCTGTAATCCTCTTAAAATAATGAGTTAAAGCAAACGCGGCTTCGTTACCATGCCACGCTAATTCTGTCACAACAATGTTGAAGAATTTCTTTTGAAGTCCATAAGGGTTATCTTCATCCCAATACGTTTGCATACAAGTAGATTCATTTGACGTAAAAGCTACAGCACTTAATTTCCGTTTGTTCGGTTCACTTTGAAGTTGTTTCCGTTTTGAATCTCTGGCACATCTCGCCTGTTTAAACTCAATATCACGAAATGGATCAAATTTTATTTTAAATTCTGCATAATATTTTTCTTGAAGCATTTTCGCTAGCATATTCCAAATAGTTTTAATTAAAGTTTCCTTGTAATTTTCTCCGTTAGACTTACGCATATTGCATGCATAATCTTTTAAATATGACGCGAGCATATCAATTGATGTGTCTCGCTCAATTGTGTATTGACGTGTTGCACAAAAATCCATAAACTGTTTCCAAATACTTTTCTTATTTCGTTCCGTGTTTAAAGGAACACTATTGAGTATTAACTCTTCGATTTTTTTATTTGTACACTCTCCCCATCTTTGATTATCACAATTATCCATCTTTGTATCAAGCAGTAATCAATACTGATTCACAAATATTTTGTAATTGCATAAGTTGACAGATAGTTATATAAGAATTTTGTTTTTGTTGTGTGTTACTTTGATTCTAATGAATTTATTTTTATTAATAAAAATCGCCAAAAATAATAAATAGTAGGCTATTGCCATAACAACGTTTTTCCCACAGCGACAATACAACAGTGTTGTATTATCACTTATTAATAACAAAAATAACAAAAAAATTGCATAGTGAAATAGATGATTTTTAGGTATGAATTATATTCTCAACACAATATTGTATTCAATTACAAACAAACCCGAAGGGGTTGAATTTCAAAGATATTCTTACAGTTAAACAAAATGTGAGTTTGGACAATCAAAGTTACACAAATTTCAAATTTATCTACACGGTCAGAAATTTTTTGGTGTACATACGAGTATATGACAACACCAAAAATTCCTTTAGCTAGCGCTTCAGAAAATGATTTGAAAATATTTATTTGGTTGCTCAGTTCGGGTTTAAATGGTTTTAATTTTCCAAATTTTGGTATATTGTACTCACACTTTCTATGGTGCTAATTATTCCAAGCCATTTGCTGATGTTTTTATGCTAGAGTTTTGCAAACATTGACATAGTTATTCAAAGTAGCATTAAGTTTACTAAAGTACCTATGTTTTGACTCATATCTGCAAGATGATAAATTATTCGGAGGACCTACTAACTTAATGACGTGAGAATAGTGGGAGAGGAAATGATGTTTTGGTAACAGGGTAAGGTTGTATAGTCAAGAGAATTAATATATCAATTAATTTTAATAAAAATGTTCTCATAATAAAAGGAGCTGTGCCCTCCAGTATCTCGTGCCTTGGATCTATACTTGGGTTACTAAAAATATTAAAATTGTCTAATTCATTTAAATAGCAATATTTCTTAATACCTGTAGATTCATTGTAGTCATTAAATATTTTATTCTTATCATTTTCGAATTGGATTTTATATTTAGAGTACGACCTAAGGAGTTCTTTATGTTGTTTTAAGGAACGTTGAGTATCAACACGACACATTTTACAAATTCTACAAAAATAGTTAGCACGGAACGATGACACAAACCCTAACGCAATATTTGCTCCCAAATTACCATGACTTAAGCTAACTAAGGTTCCTTTCAAAAGTCGATCGTTAATAGAAATACCGGAAGTTTCTAATATTTTTATATCCTTAATAATCACTTTTAAAATACTGTTGAAATCATAATTTTCATTTTTTATATCATTAACAAAAAACAGAGCAACCAATTTGAGCAAAACAGAGCAGCCCGCTATGCAGCGCGACGCCTCCAGGGACATTTAAGAAATCGTAATTTTGTGTTAATATACAATAATTTGGATGTACCAGATTTTTCGTTTGCCCATTTGAAGCGAGCACAAACAAACAATTTGGAGGTCCAACTCTTGAGCAAGCCACGTATATAGATGTCCATCTGAAAAGCATGGCTCCTCCAAATTTAATCCGCATATTTGAAGCGTTTGTCGTTATTGCTGGAAATGGCATGTCTGTTGGAATCAGTGGAATACGTGGTATGAGCACAATTTCTCCTTTCGCTGTTCCGGTCAATATTATGGCTTCAATTAAATTCGGCATCAATTTATTTACTGCCAATCTTGTGCCAATGCACAGTTTTGGTGCATTTAAGTAAAATAATTGATGAGCCAACCTTTAAATTCAAACAATGTGGTGGCATACCAGGTGGTTCCAATTAATTCAAAAATTCAATTGGATAGTTCACTGCATCATCTGCATTGCGCTATCAACAGATTTATATGATGTCACTTCACCTGGTAATTTTTCTTGAATCTGATAATTGATTGCATTGACGTGTACATTTTTTGGTGCCAGTATTGCGCGTTCTCTCAACCAATTGTGATTCCTGTAATTTTGAACAATGGAAACACACTTTCAATCAACTGTTCTGTTGATTGGAGAATGGTACAAAAATTGTTCGGTAATGCAATCAATCCATTTGTATTTGTATCGTCCACCATCCAATAGAGTAGCAGCGATTCCCGACGAAGCAAGTGCCAATGCAATTTTTCGTTGCGATTGAATGGCTGCCAATGTAAGTAATATCACAAATGTTTTTCCCATACCACCAGGCGCATCCAAGAAATATAATCCACCGGCTTCATTTTGTATACAGCTTGCATAATGGTATCATATAGACATGTTTTTGATGGTCAATGTTTGCAATTCATTGGGATCATACTGTTGTTCACGTTGTCATTCTCGATCAAATAAATCATGCATTGGAATCCACTATTGGGTGGTGACAAACCTAATTGCCCTAATGCTTTATGTGCAATCGTTAGGCACATATCTTCAATCGCTATCAATGCCTCATTATACGCAGTGATGACGCATTCCAATCAAATAGTCTTCTGCCATAAAATCTTTTTATTTATTCCACAATTCAAGTGGATTTGATGGAAAACATGTTGATATGATTATGGCATATAACATACGTATTTGATGTGGAGAAAAAGCAATCGATGCATCATGAAGCGTTAAATCCCAATGCGCATCATTTTCAAGTAAACCTAATTGCTCACATGCTTCACGATGTCACACATAAATCACCATTTACTCTTCGCAAATGTTGAAATGAACGTGGTTCAACAACATTTACTAACAACAACCGCTAATAATAACATTCTGTATTGTTTGGATGAACTGTGTATAATCTTCCCATGGTATCTGCAATAAAAAACACCCGCAAGTCAAAAATGCGTTACATCTGAATACAGCAACGTTCTGGCAAATTCATCGCTTTCACACAATTGAAAGAATACAGTTAATGTTGTTGCTGGTGGTTGTGCTTCTCTCTGCTGTAAATTTGCATCGGTAAAACACACGCACTGGCCATTTTCAAGATGAACAGCCAATTGAACAACAGCAGTATATCGCTCATGAATTGGAAATGAATAAATTCTCCAAAGAGCTTCATTAGTGCTAATGTCGCGCCCCCTTTGATATTGGGCGATTTCATCATTGCTATTGTCACCAGCTACTCCAAAAACAGCCATATCACTGCCTTTATTCACATATTTGCAAATATTCACATATTCGTTATAATCAATAATGTTTGTTTAATTTTATCTTAATGCGAGTGGATGTACAATATTTTTAGTCAATTCCTGAGGAGTATAAATGAATAAACTTGACGGTTTTCCAACGCGAGAACACGCCACATATAATTGGCCATGAGAAAAGACCGGATTTTCTATATCCAACCCACAAATCCCACATTGTTTGACCTTGTGACTTATTAATAGTCATGACAAATGCCAAGCGGATTGGAAATTTCAGACGTCTGAATAGCATGGGTGAGTCTGAAGTGATCATTGGGATTGGTGGCAGGAGAACAACTTCACCTTCAAATTTGCCGTTCAAAATTGTAGCTTCAAGAACATTGCCCATAATTTTTTTTATGACTAATCTTGTACCGTTGCATATAGCTTAGGTGCATTTAAATTCCGAAGCAAAATGATAGGTGACCCAATTTTTAATCGCAAGTTATGTGGTGGCATTCCTGGTAAATCCAGCGAATTCAAAAATTCAACAGCATACTGCTGACTGTTTCGTCAGGATCGATAACAGTGGCGATCGATTGCTGGCAGTATGATTGGACCTTACTTTTTCGAAAATGAAGCAGGTTCAACTGTTACGGTGAATGGATTGCACTACCGAGCTATGATTAATTATTTTTTATGGCCGGAATTGGAAGATATTGATGTGAATGACGTTTATTTTCAGTAAGACGGCGCTACATGCCACACAAGCAACGAAACAAACACAATTTTGCAAGAAAAGTTTCCTGACCGTGTTATTTCTCGATGAGGTAATCACAATTGGCCACCGAGATCTTGTGATTTAAGACCTTTAGACTTTTTTCTTTGGGGCCACGTGAAATATAAGGGCTATGTCAATGCTCCATATACGATTCAATACCTTAAAGATGGGATTCGTGAAGTTATCGAGGACATACAGCCGCAAATGTGCGAATTGGTCATGGAAAATTTGGCGGCCATTTGGCTGATATCGTTTTCAAATGTTAATGGCATACCTTCCTCTTTACAATGAAATAAAAACTCATTGATTTTGCTGAAAATAAACTCGTTTTTATTAATATTAAAATGAAACCTCTTATTAGAAAACCCTTTAAAACACCAGAACACCTATTATTGGATACTGGATTGGATCAATCATATAGAATAGTTAATTTTAATAAGACAACAACCAACGAGCCAATAAAAATAAAACTATAGGGAAACACATTACAACAGATAAAATGATAACGCTACCGCGGGACTGAAAGAAATATTACCAACAACACGCCTAGCAAAAATATTCGAAGATTTCAAAGAATTATTCAATTATGAATCTGAAAATCTAGAATTCTTAGGAGAGTTCTCATACAAGAAGGGCGTAAACAATTGAAATTGCACTGTCAAGACCGGAACTAAACTGCAATATATCTCAAAAGGAGCAAACACAACTACCAACAACAGCATATAAACTAACAACTACAGAAACTATTGGAATAATGAAATATCTGAAGAAAAATTTCTGTAAGGCGTTCCCCGAAGGACTTTTTTTCAGACCGAGCTACAAAATTTATCTCAGCAAATTTATCAAAGTTTAAAGCAAAAACCCAAATTTTCTCAAGGGTTACCACGGTTACACAGATCATGATGGAGAATCTAGGATTTGCTCCGTTTTGCCCAGATACCGCGGTCACGTAAAACTAACTGCATTTGCCGACGAAAGTTCGGTGATCCTCTACAAAAATGGTTGCCAAATTAGATGTAGTTACAAGGGAATAAATTCGCTGCAGACTAACGGCACGAGCCTGGATCCCTGCGGAACCAAGTAACCCGAAGGAGATCTTGGAAATGCTGAAAATCAGCAATCCAGATCTGCCAACAGCCACTTGGAGTATTGGCAAGAGGAGGTGAAAGCAGAAGCAGATCACAGATCGGCCGTTATCATCCTCAACAGATACTCCTTGAGTGCTCTGGCAAAATCTGGAGGCTTGATCAGCTAAAGATTTGCAGCGATTACGCTCAAGGTCAACAAGCGCGATGAAGCCGACAGGTCTGGGGCATCTGCAGCAGGTGTGGATACCACAAGTCCAGAGCATCCCGGAAGACGCTCAGGAGACATTATCCGTTGACGTCAGAGGTGGGGTCTGACTCAACATTGTTGGAGATAAGCACTATCTAATGCTTAAGATCCTTCAGATAAACCTTCATCACTGTAAAGCTAAGGCTGCCTCGGTGGCCGTTCTGCTCAAAATTGAATCTGAGTCCATTGATGTGGTTCTGATCCAGGAACCTTGGATCAGTGGTGACCGGGTACTGGGGCTCAGAACTCCCAAATACAAAATATTACATGCGAAAAATGAAGGTAAGATACGTTTCTGCATTATCGCAACAAATAAATTGGACATTTTTAAACTACTAAATTACAGCAACGATGATGTAGTGGTGGCTAACATCGAGACGCGGGATGGACGGGCCAAATCTCTGGCTAATATCGACCTACCTACCATACGAGCAGGAAAGTATACCACCAGGTAGGTTGGGTAGTGCAAGAATGGATGCTCAAAGACGAAAAGTAAAAATCATCCTGGGCATTGATTCTAATGCACATCACTCAATTTGGGGAAGTAAAAATATCAGCAGGTGAGGTGAATTACTCTTCGATTTGATTTTAAGTACTAACCTAAATATGTAATATCGGGAATAAGCCAACTTTCATTACTAACAACAGACAACAAGTGCTAGACATCACACTGGCCTCAGATTTTATTAAAGAGAGGGTATTGAACTGGAAAATGTCCGAAGACCATTCCTTTTCTCACCACTGTTATCTCCAGTATGAAGTGGATACAAAACCCACTAGTAAAGCATCCAATTGCTTTAGAACCATTCTTGGTAACTCATTACCGAGTATCGGTTTCAAACCCACATGCATCTATACAGGAGCTTCATGTTCTAGTAACCAAGCTTTCTGATGCTTTTAACAAAGCTATGTTAGGTGCATATCCTATCAGTATAGGCTATTGGGTAACTCTCGGCCACCCTGGTGGTCGTGACAGCTCTAAGGTACTCGTATACTGCTGCTACAGATTGGACTGCGTTATGGAAGTCCTCAAGTACGAGCTAAGAGCAGCCAAAACAAGGACCTAGAGGCTCTACTGTGGTAATATACAGGAGTCCTCGGAGGCGGCCAGGATATGTAAAATACTATGTTCTAGTCCTTCCATCTCGAGTTATCTACAACGAACGAATGGTTCATCGACTACGTGTACTACAAGAACACATTTCTCGGAGTGTAGACCCCATAAATAGGGGCGTAGACCCCCTAAGTTATATAGTAAATAGGCGGAAAATCCTATGGGCAATGAACAGTTTTAAGCCATACAAGTCGGCAGGACCTGATGGCATTATCCCTGCGGAACAATTAACTTAACCCTACCCTGGCTGGAAGTTATCTTCCAATGCAGCTTAGAACTTTGTCACATTCCTGAACTGAAGTAATAGTATTATTTATACCTATAAGGCGGGAAAAAGCTCTCATTGCTATCCCAAAGACTTTGAGCCTACAAGCTTATCCTCTTTTCTATTAAAATCACTGGAAAGACAAATAAAGGCTTACATCAGTGGCTCAATCAAGCCAGGCGAGCTTTAGGGATCTCAACATGCATCCCTTGTTGGCCCGATTGAGAAATCACTGGAATATAAGGAATGTTCAATGGTAACTTTCTTGGATATAAAGGGGGCTTTTAGCAACGTCAGACCGGGAGCAACCACTTGGGCGCTTGCGCGTTTCTCGGTGAAGATGGGTCACTCGGTCCAAATCCATATCTATGTGGACCTGTAACAATGCACATACTGCTTCAGGAAGAAGCCATAAAAGAAACGAACGTCATATGGTCTAACGCTATAGTTCGTGTTTAATAACCATTCAGATCTGGACTAGACTTGACCGGTCCGGAACCGGCCAACTGATATCGTTTCAACGGCCTAATAATTGAATGGTCGTGGGTGCTATTGCGGGACATTATCTCATAGGTAAACATGCGAGCAAACTGGTTGAGCGAACTGAATGGTATCTGCCCTAGCTGCGGTGATGAGGAGGAGGAGGAAACCATTCTCCATCTGCTCTACAGCTGCCCTTATCTAGCGTACAATAGAATAAAATGTATATGGGAACTTCCCATTTGGACGACTTAACGGAGTTACAGGAGTTTTCAACGCTTGTTGGTAAACACAGGATGGTTCGACGAGTGAAGAGGAGGTAGCTCAAATGTGGTCCAGCTACGTACGGACCAATTTGTGTCTATTATGAAAACCATTTCCGTTTATATGTATTAGTGTGCAGAGCGGAATACCTCGATATAATGAATTTTATCATTAGGTCCATAAAATTTGGTACAATGAATTTCGTGGTGGTACGATGGTCTAGCTATAACCACTCCAAATGCAACTATGACAGTCGCGAGCAACAATGACTTCATCTTTTAATTATGACTAATTTAAAATGTATAAAATCTGTTTCTGGGAAATTTTTATTGTAGAGGGTTACTATGTACATATATTGACAACTTGGTGACACGGAATCGTTTAAAATTTCTTAAATTGTTGGTGAAGTTAAAACTTTCAATTAGTACCTACTTGGTTTAATAACTACACGTTTCCAGAATACAGGTATATCAATTGTAATGGCTGGTCCATCAACTGCATGCACAATTTTGTATTACGCATGTACATAATTCATGTACATTCACATCCAGTCATTTTCATGATAATCTCTTAACTTCGTTAAGTTACTTATATTCTAACAGATAATAAAACAACAGATTTAAGAAGAAACTCAAATATGTATTCAAAAAATATTTACACTAACACACTAAACTAGCAGCTAAATTTGTCGCGTAATGACGTCAAAATTTGTCCATAGTATAAACGAACATTTTGATTTTCACAATCATTTAAGTAATGCAAACAGGACCAGTCAGATTCCATAATGGTGCACACATTTTCATTTTTAAACGTTAATCCACTAATATCTGCCGCATTTGTAGCATCAGTGTAACATTTAGCCTTCACCTCATTGTAGTAACACGCGGCCCCATCATTTTTAACGAATTCCAAATAGTTTTGTCCATTATTTTCGCACATGTACTTGGTAAAGGTGAGCACAGTTTGAAAAGCGTTACGAAAATGTTGTACAGTTTCGGCATCGTTACATGAGCCGGTGATTGGAATCGAAATGGCATCGTAACATGATGCTGAATTGGCTGTTTTACATTTGGATGCGATTTTTGAGGCTAGTTCATCATATGTCATTGCACCTTGGTCGATTTTCTGCACAAATGATTGAATTTCAACAGCACGTTCGGCACAAATACGGTTTTGGTCAACGAATTCCTATAAATGGATACAGTTAAATGAAATCGGGTAATATTTTATATAGACACAGATTTGTTTGGTATAAATAAATTGTACTCACAGTAGTTTCACGACGGCAAAATGGCCCAGCTTTAACCACACCAATTGCTATGAAAATAACGATCGTAATCAAAAATGATTTCATCTTGAAATTCTGAAAAGCACTATAATAGATCACTGATTTAAACAGGTTATATATAGCGAAAATTTAAAAAGTGTTTGTGAGCCGATTGATACACTCAGTGACACTAAAATGTTTTCGAAATATTTATTTTGATATAATTTGCAAATTTAAAAATTTTGATTAGTAAAACTTGGGTCAATTTCCAAAAATAACAAGATTAGAGTAACGCTTTACTTATAATATTGTATTCAAATACATTAGGACCTGGACACAATTGTGTCTCACAGTCGACCGAATTTTTAAATATCCATGATTTTTAACTCGTAAATCCAGAAATATTGAATAGAGCTGAATAAAGCATTTTATTTGATTCTGATCCGATATGAAAGAACTTTTATGTCGCAATGGAATGATGAGCTTTTGATAAATAACTTTCACAATTGGAAATTAAATTTTTGATATTTATAACTACCTGCGACTTTAATTAGTGAATATTTGTTGCAAAAATTAAAACTTATTTGATGCCCATGCGAAAAAATGTCATTTTACGGAAAGTTGAGCTTTTTTAGAAAAAACTTTCAGTTGTTCTTCCAATTGAAAATTAATTTTATAGTGGTTTTATTCATCTGGGGTCAGCTATTAAAGAACCAGTGTAAATATTTTATTTGTTTCCGATCCGATATACCCGTTATACTTATGATAAGATGAGCTTTTTAATAATTGTTTTACAATTGGTCTAAAAGTTTAGGTAGTTGTTATCATGTGCTCCTATAGTTAAAAAACAAATGTAAATATTTTGGTTCACTCTGTTCTGATATAAAAGTTAATTCTTGAAAAGTTGAGCTTTTGAAAATAAGTTTCACAATATTGTCCTTCGAATTGAAAGTCAAATTTTAGATTTTTTATTATCTGTTTATTTAACCAGAACAAATATTTCAATAGAAAAATGAGCTTTTTGAAAAAAGTTTCATATCTGCCATTCAAATTGAAAATTTAATTTTTAATATTCATAAACATTTGCTTCTAAATTAGAAAACAAGCGTAAATATTGATTCATTCCAACATAACAGTTATTTATTAAAAGCTGAGCTTATTGAAAAAAAAACTTTCATAGTGGTCCTGCTACTTAAATTTATTTTTGAAGTATGTGTCCATCGAATTATTTAATCAAAGAACAAAGTGTGAATATTTTTATTGATTCGAACTGAAACAAAAACTTCGTTTATAAAAGATGAGCTTTTGTAAATTAGTTTCACAATTGTCTTTCTAATTGGAAAGAAGAATTTAATATTTGTTGATCATCTGCTTTTGTATTTAAATAACAGGTGAAACTTTATTCAATTACGATCCAACTTAAAAGATTATTCTTTATTAAAAGATGAACTTTTTGGATAAATGTTTCTCTCAATTAAATAATATTTAGATTTTTTAAATTGATGTTGAAGTTAAAATTTTTGATTAGTATCTACTTCGTTTAATAATTTATAACGGTTCCAGAATACAGGTATATTAATTGTAATGGCTCGTCCATCAACTTGTCATTTTCATGATAATCTCTTAACTTCGTTAAGTTAGTGATAGTCTATCAAACAAATAATAAAATAACAGATTTAAAAAAATATCAAAACGCTAATTAAAAATTTTGTATTAAAAAAATATTTACACTAACACACTAAACTAGCAGCTAAAATTGTCACGTAATGACGTCAAAATTTGTCCATAGATTAAACGTAGCAGTTTTCTTGTTGCTTTGTTTACTTTATATCCAGTAGCTATAGAATTTCAGTATCGTCCGCGAATGTTGCTATTGTTGTCTCTCTTGTGTTTGGTAAGTCGCTTGTGTAAAATAAATACAATACTGGCCCCAGCACGCTACCTTAGGGAACCCCTGCAGATATTCTCTTTATAGCTCGGAAAAGTCTTCTTCACATCAAACGCGAAAATATCTGTTGGCAATATAAGATTTCAATATCTGAAAGTATTCTATTGGCAAATCTCGATGTCTTATTTTCAAGTGCATCTTCAATAATACCTGTAATCCTGTGAATTTGCTCTATGGTAGAGTGCCTTTTTCGAAATCCGAACTGATGTGGTGGTATTAGCTTTCTCTCAAGTATTATAGGTTTCATTCTTTTGGATAACAGTTTCTCAAACATTTTCGAAAGTACTGGAAGCAGAGAAATTGGCCTATATGACTTTATATGATTAGATGGTTTATTCGGCTTTGGTATCATAATTATTTCTGCTACTTTCCATTGCAGAGGTACATATTTCAGTCTAAATGGAGCGGCAGATAAACCGACCACCACTCCTAAATGGAGTGGTGGTCTGTTTATCTACCATGTTATCCTTGCTTTCCGTCTTTCATTAACCAACTCCCTGACCTCGACTGGATAAGTGAAATTATTACGTTCCTTGTTTTGGATTACAGAGGTGTGCTCTGTTCCATGCTGCTTGTTGTATATTATTGATTAATAATTCCACTTCATTTTCTAATTGAACTGGATGCTTGATTGGTACAAGAAGATTGGTGTTGTCTTCCACCAATTTCCTAACTAATTTCCAATTGGTTTTGTTATTTGTTAGTCTAGGTGGATTTTTCTTCTTAACAATCGTGGAACTAACTGTCATATTGACGGGCGATGAGAGACTTTCACTAAGAAAGTGGTTTTCGGATATACGTCTTGTAATGTAGAAATCAATTAGGCCCGGAATTTTCCTTGTGTCAGTAGGCCAGTACGATGGTTTTCCTCCTGAAAGAAAATCACAGTTGTAAGGTCGACCTGCGGCGTATAGTTGTCTACCCCCTGGAGTTGTTAATCTTGACCCCCGCAGAAAGTATTTTTTGCATTAAAATCACCTCCAATGATAAAATTAAATCCTAGCTGGTTCAATAACTTTTTATAATCCTCTTTATTTAAATTATGTCTTGGAGGACAATAAATTGAGCAGACATTGAATATTTTTTTGTTGTTGCGTTGAATGTTGATAGTAGCTACTTACATACTTTCTTCGTCAATTTTTGTTCCCTCATGATGTTGAATATTTTCTTTCACAAATATTGTTTCAGCCACTGGTTCTCGGCTACCTTGTCGCCTGTTTAAAGCATCTATGGATCTCTCTTGTTTTAAGAGCCGTGTATTTAGCGCTTCGATACTTTTAAATACTTTTTTCAAGCATAGATGTGTCTTTGGAGCCATTGAAATTGATTAATATATGTGTAGGGTCGTATGCTTTGTAGCCCGAATGACACCACTTGCGAAAATGACTTGCGATCAGTTGCTTTACTCGATATAGATGTGGTAAAGTTTCCTAGATTGGTGTTTACGCGGTGTCTCTAATTGTATGTAGTTCTGTTGCTTTATTGGACACGCCTGGGCTTTGCGCCGTCCCAGGCAGTTTTCACATCTTGGCTCTCTAATGCAGTATTGTTGCGTATGGTTAAAACCTTGACACTTCTTGCATTGCAATATAAGCCCAGTGGTTTTCCGTAGTGCTTCTATTTTAACCCTAATGTTTAAAATAGCTCTTATATTAAGGATGCGGCTTCTATTTTTTCTTTGTTATTGAATGTTAACCGAAATAACGGGAGACGCCTTTCAGTAACTTTAAATTAGGACCCTTCTTTGACCTTCTCTCTTTTTAATATAGTTGCTGCATTTTCTATTTGCAGTCCTTGGCGTTGATCTTCCATAATGTCTTCCATTTATTGTACAGGTTGGATGGAGGCCGCTTGCCATAACCTTTATTGGGCGGTTGCTTTATTTTCATATGCATACCATTCGATTTTATCTAAATTAAGTTTGTTGATAAGGCTCTATAAGTATCAGAGTCCGGTGTGTAGATTTTCCATATCGTTGTTTAAGGATATTACTCTGTAATCCTTATCTGCAATGGATTTCAAAATATTTTGTACAGTTCCATATTCGGGTATCCCAATAATATTAATTGGTTGTGGTTTTCCTATTTTTGGATGTTGATCCTTCTTGGGCATTTCCTTTGCCTCCTTCCTATTTGTAGATTTTGTCTGCGAGCTACTAGCTACTTCCGGAGAGTATTCCGTTTCCATTTTCTTGCTTGGACGTTTTTTCCGGTTGATAATTCAATATTTGGTCTCTTTCTTAACTCTCTTGTTATCTCCTCCTCATCAGTATAAAACTCAGGTATAAAACTCAGACTAGGTGACTAAATCATCAGGTGACATGACAGATAAACGCTACAGAAACCTTACAGATAGAAAAAATTATGTTAAAGTTCAGATAATTGCTGAAATGTTTCTGTAATTGATGATATAGCCTGATCCAGATCAATTAATTTTAAATTGTTAATTAGCTTTCTCAATCTTCATATTCAAATAATAGTTTCTTTCGGCAAGATCGTCTAATATCAAATTTTAAAGAAATTTTAAAGTTGATTGCAACTGTTTTGTTTCCGTCAAAATATTTATATTGGGATGATGAATTTACTTTACGTTTTGGCCACTTTGTCGGATCACTAAATTTAACTATTAAAATTACAATTATGTTTTCCTTGCTCAGAAAAATTATTTAGAACAGCTGATTGTTCTGGATCAGCATTTTCGGAATCTAAACCATTTAATGGAACTAAAGGAACATGTAACGTACTATTTGAATTTAGTATACCAGCAGAAAAAAGCGCTGTTGAATCAACTAGGGGAATTTGTGTGCCCGCCTTAGAATGATGCGTTATTAGTGGTCCTTATCCTTCTCGGTCGAATAGTATAATGCAGTATCAGTATACATGCTTTGTTCTATAGAAGATATTATAATTTCAAATGGTTACATGAAGTCCACAGCTGGCCGCCCTGACAGGTAAGACGAATTCTACGTCGAAGATTTTTATTTCTAAGCTTGTCAGCTTATGTCTTGTTTGGGTTGATTTAATTAACAATAGATTACTCCTATAAAATTTGATAAAAGTTGGAACTAATTTATTAAATGGTGAAAAACTGGAAAATTAGGAATTAACGACACAAGCCAAATTAAAAAAAGATTATTTTTGCCATTTATCTGAAGTGTAGAGTATCAAACGCCCAATTCACGTACTTCAGTAGCTTAATTATCGGAGTAGTAACTCAATTAACTGAAAAGATACTCAATTGTGATTCACTTAATTCATGTCAATTGAAAGTGCCTGTCTCTAAACTCTTTTTCCAAAATTGTTAAAAAATTTCGAATATAGATTAGACTCAATGACATCTTTATACATACAACATTAAGGTTTTAGCTGCTTATAGCGTTTTCCAAATACTATTTCGAAATTTATTTAATCGGCATACATACATACATACGCATACAATTCAGGCTCGATAAAAATGTTTTTAATTGCCCAAAAATTTTTATACTTGAATCGCTTTTGTATACGTCTTAGCAAAAATTCCAAATTATCAAGGCCGGGTCATAGTATGCCCCAAAAGAACCCTGGTCCCACATGTAAGTATAAACATCAACTGAAAATGGTGTTACATACCGAATTTTTATTATTCGAATTTCGGTTCAAAACGAAATACATATTTATATAATTTGGTTAAATCGTTATTACCCGAGATCGGGGATGGACATGAGAAATAAATAGCGCTCTTGACAAACGACTAGAAATAGAATCAAAGGATTAGCAAATATCATTCTAAAAGTAAATGAGAAAACTTGGCCGACCAAAGATCAGAGATAGCACTGATCAAAGATCTATATGAGACTAGACAGGAAAAACTATCAGTTAAAGAATATTATAACAGAATAATTGCCTTCCAGACATCAATGGTTATAAGTGCAAGCCCTTGTAAAAGAAGTAAAAGAAGACTGTTCGAAAGTACAACCAAACACAATAGCTGAAGCAAAACAGTATTGTATTAGAAAAGTGTAATTGTATACTGTATATAAAGCATCAATCAAGTCAAGATAACATTAGACTCAGACAACTAAAAACAGAAACTATGGATTCTGCACATGAAAAATGGAAAGCAATTAAAGAAAAATGAAAAGCCCATGAACAGAAAAAAGCCAACACAGGCGATCAAAATAGAAAAAGTGCGTTTTTCCATGAAGGCAAATATCCAGAATCAGATACAGACAGACAGTTCACCAGACGGGAAGTTTTAGATTTTTCGGAAAGATGATAAGAATAAATTGCCACGGGCCCTGTGATATTTAATTTTAAAAAGACAACAACCATGCGATAACAGAATAATAAACATAATGAGACAACTCAGCATATATAGGAATCGAACTCAAACATGGAAAACTTCAAACACACCAAATGGTGAAATAAAATTGAAATGACCCGCCTCCCAGCAATAACAACACCGATGGATAACTTCAACAAATTTGATAATGGTCAGCACTTTTTTTAAATTCGTATATCTTTATTTTAAATCATCAGAGGTGACATGACAGGTAATATTTACAGAAACCATACAGAAAGGTAAAATTATTTGTATGTTCAGATAATTGTTGAAATATTTCTGTAATTGAATATATTCATAACAATTCATTTTAAATTGTTGCTTAGGTTTCACAATAACATCATCTGCACCTTCATATTCAAATAATTATTTCTTTCAGCGAAAACAACAAGGAACTTCAAATTTAGCGACTCGAATGATCAACTTTAACATTCTCTACGCTCCAACAGACTAATCCGCGCGCGCATGGATTGATCATCTGTGTACATCACAGATCAACACAAATTTATATCATTAACAATCTGCGGCGCCATCCTACAACGAATAGCTCCAACAATAAACAAACCAACAATGGTAAACGAACGCAGGATGGTATAGAATATATAGATATTCCAGAACCTATTTTTAATTTTTCTAAATACTTCCAAGTTATAAAATTTTGCATGTGCTGGCCAAAAATGGTTCCAATCTGTGAATCCTAAACTAATGGAAGTAGTATTTTCACAGTGATGACGGAAACAGTTTACAACAAATGCAAAATGCTGCATCTGTTGTGGTAGAATAAATAATTCAATTCCGTTGAATAATCTCACCATTTGCCATAATCCGAACATGGTTGTTTTAAACCCCTTAATCCCCTTCTTTTTCCAAAATTGAAATATTTTCGGATATAGATTATACTCAATGACATCATTATATATACGATATTAAGGTTTTAGCTTCCTAGGACAAAATCCTAAATTATTTTAATTTTTGGTTAGCGCAGATTTAGGACAAAATTCACATGATTCGAAGTAGGGAAATTAACAATAACAGACAAAGGTGTAGCACCACCTATATCTTCCTATCGGTGAAGCGAGAATGTGAATTGCACGATGACTAGGATAAACAAAATATATATATTATCTTAATGATGGACCAAAACCTCTAAAACAAAGAATATGTAACACATAATTTACAACAACATCTACACGAAACAGTTGATCCTACAACACTATCCAAAGCGGGCTATATTTCTCATTATCTACAGAAGAAATCGAAATCAGAAAAGAAAACTTCCAAATTTACAATACCGCAAAATACTTAAATAAAAAATTTTCAAAAATCAAACTGTTCCCTCTATCAATAAATGAATCTAGCAGTATAGCCATATCCTTTCCTTACATCCATATCCACAAAACTTTTGCAAAATGTTCCATTGAGCCGCATGTAACAAGATCAAAAACACATAAAAGTAACATTTGAAGCAAACATTAATTTCATACGAAAGAACCTTCTCATCCATTTTATCATACTACGCTATTGTCCAACATGATCACCCTGTCAATGGTACCAACAAAATCTAAAAACCACAACGAGGATGGGGCCAGAGACGAAAACAATTCTGTCCCAGAGGAGTTACGAACTCACCCGTATATCACTAAAAGCACGTGTGAACAGCAAACATAACAAATATACCCGGTCAATCATAAACGATCAAAAATTAATTTTATTAAAAGACTGTACAATATACATGTACGAGTATATACACCAAATTAGCAATTAAATTTCTCGCGTAATGATTCCAACAATTGCCGATAGAATATACCAACATTTTGATTGTCGCACTCATTATAGTGATGCAAACATTCCCACTCCACGTCCAAAAGTGCGCAAACATTATCATCATTGAATATTTGTTCGCGTTGTAGATTCAAGGCATTTTTACCATCTTCATAACATTTTTCCTTCTCATCGTTCTTGTAACACGCGGCCCCATCATTTTGAACGAAATCCAAATAATGTTGTCCATTATTTTGGCACATGAACTCATTAAAGGTGAACACTGTTTTGAAAGCGTTACGCATAACTTGCACAGGTTCGGCTTTGTTACAAGAACCGACAATCGGAGTTGAAAAATCATCGTAGCAGGATGCTGAATTGGCAGTTTCACATTTGGATGCTATTTGTGCAGCCAGTTCATCGTACGTCATTTCACCTTTGGCTATTTTCACAGTGTAACCTTGTATATCCATACCATTTTGGGCACAGGCTAAATTTTGTGTAGTGAATTGCTAGATATAAAGTTAAATGAAATCAAATGAAATAATTAATAAAATACAGTTTTGGTTGGTATATAAATTATGTACTTACTGTTAATTCATGACGACACGATGATCCAGCTTTAACCACACCAACAACAGCTACTAGAGCGATAACAATCACCAGCAAAAATGTTTTCATCTCGATATTTTTAACTTGTAACTAGTACTGGTTTTAAGCTTCTGATGAATAAAACTGATTTTGTATCCGACGTTCACTATATATCTGTTGTTTTGAATATTTTTATTGGCAAGCATATTGATACCCTTTCAATGACACTAAAATGTTTTCGAAATATTTATTTTAATAGAATTCGCAAACTTAAAAATTTTGATTAGTAAAACTCGGGTCAATTTCTAAAAATAAGAAGATAGGGTAACGCGATACTTATCACCATAATATTGTATTCAAATGACACATTTGTATCTCACATTCGACCAAATTTTGTAATTAACTGAAATTTAGCAAAACTAAACAAGAGAATCATGTGGCTGTCTCTGAAACATTTTGCGACTTGAGTGAAATAAACCCAAGGTATAAGATCTTTATAGGTGGTTGAATTCCAATGATATGCTTACATATGATATTCGACATTTTTCGAGAAAGCCTTTCAATGTGGAATGTGCGGTGGACTCACGAATATGTCAATTAACAGATGTCGTTGCCTAGTTAAATCAGTATTACCCGAGCCCGGGGATGGACGAGAAAAATAAATAAATGAGGAAACTTCGCCGACTAAAGATCAGAGGTAGCACTCTTCAAAGATCTACATGAAACTAGACAGGGAAAACTATCAGTTCAAGAATATTATAATAGAATAATTGCCTTACAGACATCAAGACAACAATGACAACAACCATGGGATAATATAATAATAAACATAACGAGACAACTGAGCATAGGAATTCTAACATGGAAAACTACAAACACACCAAATGGAGAAATAAAATTTAAATGACACACCTCCCAACAATAACAACACCGGGCAGCGTTGGGCAGCGTCGTTTATGACTAACTTAAGTGTATATTAGGCGAGGCGCGCAAGATACGAAAAATGCTCTTGGTTCTTTCGCTCGTTTAAGATTTTGCATACCACGGTGTTTTTCTTTCATGTTTGAGCCATTATCATAATTTAGTACCATTTCTGTAAGACCAGTACCCATTATAGAGTAATATTTGGATGTCAGTATCATTGATATAATTTTGACTTTTACTGACTGTAAGATTATTTGAATCAATTCGTTCTGGATATTTTTACTCAAAAATGATTTCGTGATTCATTGTTGGTACTGGATCAAATTTACTGACAAATTCTAACGAATTTTAGAAAGTTTCCATTATTCAAATCATACAGAATTTCCGATTTTCCCCGAAATGCAAGAGACATGTGTTCTGGTTGATCTATAGTTGAAGGTCAGAACCTTTTTTTGTTTTCCTAATTCCTTCCATGTTTTAAATTTTTTTTAAATCACAGTAGAATAAATAATTCAATTCCGTTTAATAATCTCACCATTTGCCATAATCCGTTCATAAATATTTGTCTCATATTAGTTATGGCCATTTTGCAAAATCACTAAATGTAACTATTAAATTACAATTATGTTTTTCTTGCTCAGAAGAATTAATTAGTACAGCTGATGGTTCTGGATCAGCATTTTCAGAATCTAAACCATTTAATGAACCTAAAGGAACATGTAACGTACTATTTGAATTTACTATGCGCAGTTGAATCAACTTCGGGAATTTGTATTCTTGGTCCTTCATCTGTGGAATAGTATATGTATAGTATCGGTGTGTATGCTTTGTCCTATAGAATATATAGTAATTTCAAACGGTTACATGAAATACCGAGCGATTTTCTAGTTGGAGTGTCTAGAGCTGGCCTTAGGTTAGACGTATTCTTCATCAAAATGATATGTATTTATAAGCTTATCAACTTTATAAATGCGATTCTCTTCTTCATTTCTTCCCGAGCTTTTGGCAAATAACTTTCACAATTGGAAAAGAACTTTAATTAGAGAATATATATTGTAAATATTTTATTTAATGCGAATGCGACGAAAA
Source organism: Tipula unca (assembly GCA_951394425.1). Classification (NCBI taxonomy): domain Eukaryota; kingdom Metazoa; phylum Arthropoda; class Insecta; order Diptera; family Tipulidae; genus Tipula; species Tipula unca. The sequence goes on along the minus strand of OX596381.1, from coordinate 169,939,292 downwards.
ATCATTTTACGAAAGTTGAGCTTTATGAAAAGAAAAACTTTCAATTGTCCTTCCAATTGGAAATTAATTGTTTAATGAGTTTATTCATCTGGCTTCAGCTATTAAAGAACCAGTGTAAATATTATATTTGTTTCCGATCCGATATAACCGTTATATTTATGATAAGATGAGCTTTTTAAGAATTGTTTTACAATTGGCCTAAAAGTTTAGGTATTTAAAGTCATGTGCTCCTATAGTTAAAAAACAAGTCTAATATTTTGTTTCACTCTGATATGACATAAAAGCTATTTCTTGAAAAGCTGAGCTTTTGAACATAAGTTTCACGATATTGTCCTTCGAATGGAAAATCAAATTTTAGATATTATAATTATTTGTTTATTTAATCAGAACAAATATTTGAATGTAAAAACGAGCTTTTTTAAAAAAAATTTAAATCTGCCCTTCTAAATTGAGAAGATGCGTAAATATTCTAATTGTTTACGATCCAACATAAATGTTTTTTATTAAAGGATGAGCTTTTGTAAATAATCTTCACGATTCTCCTTCTATTTGGAAATTAAGAATTTAATATTTGTTGGTCATCTGCTTTTGTAATTAAATAACACGTCTGAATTCAATTACGATCCAACCTAAAAGCTTATTCTTTATGAAAAAATGAACATTCTGAAGACATATTTTGCAATTAAACAATAAGTGTATTTCTGAGCTTTTTGAGAATAAAGATAGGTTTTACAGTCTCTTCCAATTGAAACATTTTCATATTTGTCCTTTCATTAATGTCATATTCTTTGGTCTTTATGAAAAAACTTTGTTTTCAATATAAGAACATGAAAAAAATGCTCTTGTTACAAACAAACAAGCCCCGCCAAAATTAATTCACAAATGAAATTGGAAAAGGCGCCTTATTTTTGTTGATATTTACGTTTCATATTTCTATGTATGCGTGAACTTGTTTATTCTTTTTATTGAAATCTATGAAAAAAACGTGATTTTTGAAAAGTAAACTCGGGCAAGAAAAAAATGCTCTCTGGTTTCTCAAAGAACATGTAATGTCAATGTAGCACGTGTTTTCAGTTGTCAGAGCACATTTTTAGCTGTCAGAGCACTTTTTTTTGCCCTCAAGGTTATTATTTTTTTGCCAAAGAATATGACATAAGTAAATTAAAATGTTGATATTTGTAGTCATTGGCTTCTTTAATTATAATTCGACGTAAAAGCTCATTTAAAAGTTTTTTTTATAAAGTAAGCTTTTCGATCCAAAATTATGGATTGATGTTGTTGTTGACTTGTCATTAAACAGTTAAAATCACATTAAAAGATGATTACGAAAAGTCTTTTAATTGGTGAAGGCTCTGCTATATGGACATTTCAAACAATTTCAAAAATGTTTTTTTTAACACTTTTTGGTGATAAAGGGTGATAACGAAAAATCGAAAATTCAGCTGAAATACTATATTGTTTTATGGTACAAGGAGGTATACAATATACATATTCTGCACATTTATTTCAAAGTCAAATAACAGTTCTTACAAAAAATTACCAGAATTTCCTCAGAAATAGAAATTAACCAAAGTATGACTCCAATTTTTAAGAAAGGAGCAAGAACTGATATCTCATGTTATAGAAGTATATATAACATCAATATCTTCAACATTCAAGCTATTTTGAACTAGTTCTATGCAACTCATTCAAAACATGAATTTCACGATATCTTTCACTTTGCCAGCATGGTTTTATGCCAAAAAGATCAACATCAACAAACCTCATTGAATTTACCACCAACTCCATTAAAAAAAATTAAAAATCACAAGAAACTTGATGATGTCAAAATTTGTCAAAAGTATAAACTAACATTTTGATTTTTAAAATCATTTAAGTAATGCAAACAGGACCAGCCAGAGTTCCATAATGGTGCACGCATCACCATAATAAATTTACACAGGTTATATATAGCGAAAATTGAAGATCTGTTGTTACTCCGACTGTTTTCCTATCCTATATTTATCAACACAATATTGTATTCAAATACATCAGGGGCCCTACTATCACTTTCGACAACGATTTTCGACGACGGTCGTTTTCCTATAGTAGGCAAAGGAAGAAAAAGGTAAACAATAGTAAATTTATAATATTGTTTACCTTTTTCTTCCTTTGCCTACTATAGAAAAACGACCGTCGTCGAAAATCGTTGTCGAAAGTGATAGTAGGGCCCCAGGACACAATTTTATCTCAAAGTCGACCAAATTTTACAATATATATGTACTGATTTTCACTCCTCTTCAATTACCAAAACTTAACAAGAGAATCCTCTGGCTGTCTTTGAAATAGTTTAATTCATTTATGTGAAACAGACCCCAGGTGGTTGAATTTCAAAGATATTCTTACTATTGAACAAAACGGTTTTCAGTGCATTGCATTATAGTTGTGACAATTGACAGTTGTTGTTGAACAATGCTCGAGTAAACAAATTCGTGTGAACGCGTACAAAAGATACAAGATTATATTAATAGAATAATTACGATACAGACATCAATGGTCACAAGCTCATATAGCTAACCTCCAGAGAGCGGTTAGAGTCCAACATAAGAACCAGACAACCAAATACAATATCTAAAGCAAAACAATATTGTTTTAGTGAAGCGAACATGTACAGTATCAAAAATCAACCAACTCTAATAATCAACAATAACTTTAGACTCAGATAAAGCGAGAAAACCAGGGCAATCAACTAATTTGTGGTCCTTGCAACAGAATGCACAAGTTACTGCCGGTGCTGTGTGCATTACTATAATCTGTGATGAATGTTGCGCTTTGAAGGTTCTGGTTTAACACCTTGCAACGCATCCATTCGCTTATTTAGAAATGCCAACAATTTATCGAAAGTTGGATATTCGATTTCGGCTGACTCTAGTTTTCACATTTGCCTGGTTTCTGAACCCATTTTTAGAGTCGCGATATAAATCAGCCAAAGGTCCCGACTCTCTGCAAGAGGGCCAAGAACTTTTAAACCACGTACCACTTCATCACATGTGTCATGTAAACGTGCAATCGTTTGTGATGTTGCTTGTGTTATTGTTGGCTGGTCAAAATAAGTTTGAATAAACGAATCGACAATATAGCGCTTTTTGTCATATCTCTTGCACAATTTCTGATATGCTTCTATGTAATTTGCATGATTGATTGTAAAATGCCGAACAAGTGCCAGTGCCTCGCCTCTTAAAAGTCCCTTAAAATACTGAAACTTTTGGGCCGGAGACAGGTTAGCGTTCTCGTGCACTGCTGATACAAACAGATCGTAAAATGACTGCCATTCTTTATAATTCCCATCAAATTGAGGAATGGTAGTACGTGGTAAACGAAAATCGCTCGATGGTGTTTGAGTCATATTCAGCGTTTGATCCAAATTTATAATAAACAGCATGGCACACTTGTTACAGGGGGGCATTTCCATACATTATGGTCAAAAATCTGAAAAATTTCATAGGGCCGAGATTTCAAAAAATTCTGGAGTTCTTCTGACTTGATCGATTTTTCTTAAACTGCCCCTGTAGGTGTGTTTTGATCCTAGCTACCTGAAAAACAGCATGGCTCGTTGGTTACAGGGGGATATTTCCATACATTATGGTCAAAAAACTGAAAAATTTCATATGGCCGTGATTTCAAAAAATTCTGGAGCTCTTCTGACTCGAACGATTTTTCTTAAACTGCTCCTGTAGGTGTGTTTTGATCCTAGCTACTAGAAAAACAGCATGGCATACTGGTTACAGGGGGATATTTGCATACATTATGGTCGAAAAACTGAAAAATTTCATATGGCCGAGATTTCAAAAAATTCTGGAGTTCTTCTGACTTGATCGATTTTTCTTAAACTGCCCCTGTAGGTGTGTTTTGATCCTAGCTACCTGAAAAACAGCATGGCTCGTTGGTTACAGGGGGGTATTTCCATACATTATGGTCAAAAAACTGAAAAATTTCATATGGCCGAGATTTCAAAAAATTCTGGAGTTCTTCTGACTATAACGATTTTTCTTAAACTGCTCCTGTAGGTGTGTTTTGATCCTAGCTACTAGTAAAGTAGCATGGCATACTGGTTACAGGGGGTATTTGCATACATTATGGTCAAAAAACTGAAAAATTTCATATGGCCGGGATTTCAAAAAATTCTAGAGCTCTTCTGACTCGAACGATTTTTCTTAAACTGCTCCTGTAGGTGTGTTTTGATCCTAGCTACCTGAAAAACAGCATAGCACACTGGTTACAGGGGGGTATTTCCATACATTATTGTCAAAAATCTGAAAAATTTCATATGGCCGAGATTTCAAAAAATTTTGGAGTTCTTCTGACTCGAACGATTTTTCTTAAACTGCTCCTGTAGGTGTGTTTTTATCCTAGATACTAGATAAATAGCATGGCATACTGGTTACAGGGGGATATTTCCATACATTATGGTAAAAAAACTGAAAAATTTCATATGGCCGTTATTTCAAAAAATTCTGGAGCTCTTCTGACTCGAACGATTTTTCTTAAACTGCCCCTGTAGGTGTGTTTTGATCCTAGCTACTAGAAAAACAGCATGGCATACTAGTTACAGGGGGGTATTTGCATACATTATGGTCGAAAAACTGAAAAATTTCATATGGCCGAGATTTCAAAAAATTCTGGAGCTCTTCTGACTATAACGATTTTTTTTAAACTGCTCCTGTAGGTGTGTTTTGATACTAGCTACCTGAAAAACAGCATGGCACACTTGTTACAGGGGGGTATTTCCATACATTATGGTCAAAAAACTGAAAAATTTCATATGGCCGAGATTTCAAAAAATTCTGGATTTCTTCTGACTCGAACGATTTTTCTTAAACTGCTCCTGTAGGTGTGTTTTGATCCTATCTACTAGAAAAGTAGCATGGCAAACTGGTTACAGGGGGTATTTGCATACATTATGGTCAAAAAACTGAAAAATTTCATATGGCCGAGATTTCAAAAAATTCTGGAGCTCTTCTGACTCGAACGATTTTTCTTAAACTGCTCCTGTAGGTGTGTTTTGATCCTAGCTACCTGAAAAACAGCATAGCACACTGGTTACAGGGGGGTATTTCCATACATTATGGTCAAAAAACTGAAAAATTTCATATGGCCGAGATTTCAAAAAATTCTGGAGTTCTTCTGACTCGAACGATTTTTCTTAAACTGCTCCTGTAGGTGTGTTTTTATCCTAGATACTAGATAAATAGCATGGCATACTGGTTACAGGGGGGTATTTCCATGCATTATGGTCAAAAAACTGAAAAATTTCGTATGGCCGAGATTTCAAAAAATTCTGAAGTTCTTCGGACTCGAACGATTTTTCTTAAACTGCTCCTGTAGGTGTGTTATGATCTCAGCTAGCAGAAAAACAGCACGACATATTGGTTACATATTGGTTTTTTATGAGAAATTATTAATATAATAATTGGCATGTAGTTCAAAATATAAAATATTTTGTTTGGTATAAATAATTTATTAAAAGTTTAAAAATTTTCTGCTTACGTTTAATTAGTTGTTACAAAAATTCTTCTAAAAAAATGCACAAATTCATAATTTTTCTGCTAATTAATAAAATTACAGCAGAAAAAATTCTCTTTAACTATAGTGCTGCTCCTGGTGGTGAGTAGAAAAAATACATTTTTTCTGCTGAAAATTTTCTGCTATCTTATACTGCATGCGATCAGCTCGCTCGATAAAATCAAAGTGGACGAGAAATGCACAAAATTGCAGTCATAAGAATGAAGTCATAAAACTAAAAACGCGCCAACTGTTGTTCGCAATTATTACGAGATGAATTTTTGTGAATATAATTACTTCTAATTATTACTACTCAAATATAGATGGCAAGATAATTCGAAAAGAGAATTTCCGAGCTTAAAAACCACTGATCACTTGTCAATTCTTACTTTCTTAGTCTGTTTGGTGTTATTGTTATTGTTAGGTAAGTTGGTCGTTTTTTACTATTTATACAATATAAATATATATTATAATTATTAATCTAAATATAAATTCAATTTCAGAAACCAGAATATTACAGTAAACTAAATATATGTGGAATACAAATTTCAGTTAAGTACAAGCAAATTTTAATAAATACGAATTCATTTAATGACTATGTTTCTCTATAATTTCAGCCTCGGATGATCCTGAACAACTGGAATAATATATTTTCTGTTGGAAGCTGTTGTATAAAATCGTCTCATAGTCAATGGAAGGGATTGTGAACTTGGGCCTGAAAATATTTCGCCAGATAATTTGAGGCTCTGGTCGTATACACCAGGTCCGTTGGTCAGTATTTAACGCCTTATTTGGCACATGCTCTTATGCCCAGGAAAATTGTGGGTAACTCAGAGCTCCAATACTTGGTATTACCTCGAGCTACAAGCGAAGTTTTCAATATCTTGTGAAATCACTCTTGTGAATTGCTTGAGGATGGTTAGCGGTAGTACGAAATCTGTGTTCAAACGCCAAACCTTGGTACATATTGCTCGTGGCGAACGTTTTGGCAACGGTGGCAGCGGTAATATCTGGAATAGCATATGCCTCAGGCCAACGAGTGAATCTATCTTCCGACTAAATCCATGTGGATGAGTTGGAATCGAGTTTCTCGAATTTTGAATTTGCTATCTTGTGATTTTGTATGTTGTGATTTTATATTTTTCGCATGACAAACAGTTTGTTACCCGTATTGTTTGAGGAAAGTATACGCGATGGTTTCCAGAAGAAGTATATAGTTCGTAGCCAGCGAAATGTACAATTTGTTGTCTGTATACGTATGTTGTAACCCTGATATTTTGTGTATGAGGCAGCCGGTGGGTCACATGTTCGTGACCAGGTGTCTGCGACCACATTGTCTTTGACTGAAATGTATCGGATATCAGCAGTGAATTGGGATATAAAATCCGAATGGCGGGTTTGCCGCGGACTGCAATCCGTCTTTGAGTGGAATGCATTCGTCTAGGGCTTATGGTCAGTATAGAATGTGAATATTCAACTGGGCTAGATAAATGGCCAGCGCTTAACTGTTTTAAATGCGTTATTGCATTCATTAGGCCAAGAGAAGTTCTTAGATGTTTTGGGTCGTTTTGTTGACGTTACCAATTGCAGGTGAATTGGTTGAAGTAATTCGGCTAAACGTGCAGAGACAAAGCGGTTGTGGGATCTGATTTATGGCTTCCACGTCCTGCGGTGAAGGTTTTACGCTATCTTTAGATATGTCTGAGGGATCAGAGTCATTGTTAAACTTGCCTTTAATGACATAAGTAAATAAGAAATCAAGATCTTCTAATACATCATTCATGAAGCGTTGAACAGTTTGAGCTGCGGTCCGAAGACCAAAAGGCATTCTTTTATTTTCGAATAACCCCAAATTGTATAGTGATTGCCGTTTTACGCACGTCTTCTGAAGCTACAGGCATTGCGTGATATGCCCTGAGTAAGCCAACTTTCATAAAAACAACGCCAATCTGTACAGTCCTTCTTTTGAACCATGTGGAGTTGTGATGAAACTGGAAAGGACGGACGGGAGAGAGAAAACGGTTCACATATACCGAATTCATTACATGCGGCTGCATTATGTTTTGTATAGGATGCAGCCAGCGTGGTTTCGAAAACGGAAGTTGTCCATTCATAAAGATGTGATGAACCACGCTGTATTATACGGAAACTATCATTCCGCAGGTCGACGAATAGACCAAATTTTGTTAAAAAATCAGCTCCGATGATTGGTCGGTTTACTGATGCGAGCATGAAAGGATGAATAAAGATGCTCCGTAGCCCAATATCGACAGAAAGTAATTTAGGTTAATTTAAAACTATTGATAGTTGTACCATGCGAAAGTCACAACCCTAGATCAAGATCGATTTCCTTGGAAATAATTGATTGGAATGACAGAAACATCAGCCCCGCACGATCCACCACAAAAAGGAGATTATTGGTTTGGTCTCTTAGAAAAAGGCGGCAATTTGCTTGTTCTCGATTACCTGCCATATGCGGATAGTCGAACTGAATCGTTTAAAGAACTTGATTTTGCGGATAGAACTTGATTTTACGGTGTTGTACATTTTTGTGCTCGGCTATACCGTACTTGTGATGATACCAGAAAAGTTTGTAGTTACGTACAGAATTGCTGCGACTCCTCGGCCTAAATCGTTACTTATCTTGAGGATCACAGAGTTCTAGTGCGATTTTGACTGTCTGAAGTGAATGCTGAGAATGATTTCTGTAACTGAAAAATTTGCTCCTTCAACTCTTCAATCCCTGATTTATATATTAGCAGTAATTGATTACATGATGATAATGTTGAGGGAGAAACCCTTGAACCCACTTGAGTTATCTTTGGCATCCTCCTGATCCATAATCTCCTCACGAAGTCTTAATTAGTATATTCACCCGCCATGTCTCTTCATGGCCCTGTAAATCTCGGATGGTTTATCATCGCCGATATCATTTTTAACCGCAAGTCCTTTTTAACGTTGTTCTCGAGACAGCTAAAACCTCTCGATTAATGCCCATTTTAACGTAATATATTTATCTTTTTCTGGTGGTGGATGTATTCGGCTACTGATTAGAAAACCTCCGCTGCAATTTGGTGAAGTTGAAATTGTATCTCGATTGGCATAAACCAATGGATAGAGAAGAATATATCAGAAACATTAAGACCTTGGAATTCTGTATTACATCAGTTACTCCTTTGATTAAAATGATGAAGAGTTAAGGGCCAATATGGAAACCTTGCGGTACATCAGGTGAAACTTGCTACTTATTGAGTACGGTTGATCAGGTAAGATTTGAACCAGTCCACTATGGCTATGGCAAAGTCTGTATGTACACCAAGTCAACCTGCTTGTGATTTTCATTCTTTTTAATAGTTTTGCTGGTGAACTCAATAAGGTTGGTTGTATAGCAGATCTTTTTGCTATAAAATTATGTTGGTATAGTGATATGTATCAAGGAACTACCGTTTTGAATGAATTGCATATTTCCAGTTCAAATATTTTGAGGATTGACGAAATTAGATCAATTTCCGAATATTTCTAGAAAAAACGTGTTGCTTTGAATTGCTTACCTTAATCCATTGAGATCGTATATCAGATCATCTGAACCGTCCGATATATTGCGATACAAAGGCTTCTGCTATACCTATATTAGGGTAGGCTTCTGGCAAACGCGAAAATCTGTCAATGACAGTTAATGTGAATAAACAGAACCCTGCTTTGGTAGTAGAGGACCTGCAATATCCATTTGGATATGCTCGAATCTGGATGAAGGCATTTCAATCTTTGCCAATGGCGACTTTATATGCCGAGTCACTTTGGCAATGAAAACATGTATTTTCCCAGGTTCTTGAATCGGTATTCATTTTAGGCCAAAAGAATTTTGACACAGGTACTTTCGGCGAGGCACAAATTTCGGCCACTGTGAGGCAAATTGCGTAAACTATTAAAAATTTCATGTCTCATCTTCAGAAGCACGATGGTAGGCACGAACGAGGCATATCTTAGAAAATACCATACATCCACCTGCAGATGTGTGGTAAAATCATGAATGTGAAGTACTGGGTATCGGTCTGGGATTGTGCAATGTGCACATGATGGTAATCCCCTCAAGGCCTCTAATCACTCTCCTGTTTTTTTTTTTGCAAGATGCACTGACGATGAAGACGGTCGAATAATGCCAAGCTTAAGTATATAGTCAAACTCTTTGTGTGCTATTTTTAGCTTTTCGTTATTTAAACGGTGAGGACGATGGGTTGCAACAGATATGTATTTTGTCTCAGAAAGTCTACTCTCAGACTCATCTTTCTATCGATTTCTTGGTAAAGATATCGCTGTACGGCAGGCGACACAGGATAATATCGTTGTGTAGTAAGATTGACATCTTTTGCAATGACAATTTCACGTTCGTACAATGTTGTTTTACCGAGTCCATCTTTAAAAAATGACGGGAATATATTTATTGTGCTCTCAAGTTGTTCTTTTTCTAGCCTAGCCTACTCAACACATAAAATTATAGTTTACTCTACTTTCACCTTCTGAAATTCACTGACATTAAAACATGGGAACATGTTGAAAGCTTCTAAAAATCAATGCCGAGGTACTCGTAGACAGGTGATTCTAAGTTGGCACTATACGAAACTTAATTTTCTGCGCTTTAGAGCCGAACGTACAGGTAACCATATATAACCCTCGATCTCACGTGTTCTGTCAGCTGTCTTAATATAAGATCTGAGCTTCTTGAATTTAATATTGGCTTCAATTAGAAATTGAAGTGGATATTTGCCTAAGACTTTTACAGAAGCACCGCTATCTAACAAGGCGTGCATAGGGTTTGGTGCTATAATCATTTTGGTTTGTAGACGATGATCATGTTCAAAAACGTTTTGTGTGGTGGTGTGAGCTTTCGTGTTTTCTTCTGAGTGTTGTACCTTCAATATAAACACACCCGGTCGCGTATATTTCTTGATTCAAATTTCAGGCAGTCTTAACAATTGGTTATGGTATTCCTGTCCAGAAAACAATAATGAGCAATTTAAAGGAATTCATGAAATCATGAAGTGTCTACAAATGAACTGCCCTTTATGAAGTCGATGAAAAATCCTCACCAGCAATCATTCTTTAGAAATCAGAGATGTAACGGATAAGGTAAATTGATAATTAACCATATTTATGAAACGAAAATTAAATTGATAGATGGTCGAATTAATTAGAAGCAGTTTTTGAGCTTACAAATATTGAACAGAGAAGCTGCGTCTGAATTATTTTTTAGGACTACCTGCAAAACGAATAAAATAATTTATATCATCTAAACGTAACCAAGATCACATGCAGTTTTTATGACCTTCGGGTCCCTACTCGGGCGCCATTTTGTAACCAACCGCATACTAGTACAACCACTATATATAAAATTATTTTAACATATTTTTACGTAAATCGTTTTGCATTGATACCCTTGCTGATCATATTGAAAAGTTATCAAAATATTTTTGTAAATAATGATTGTTGATTAGAAATGCTCGGTCCAATTTCTAAAAACAACAATATATGCTTATAAATGTTCTTTAAACAGTGCTATCAAAATGATTTGCACTGTATTACAAACAAAAACCTTACAATAGTGTCACCAAGGTTATCAATCAAACTGCGCATTCAATTTAATACAAATTGTAAATTAAAAAATACAAAAATTAATAATTTCAACCGACTTAAAGCTCAGTTCGACCAGCATATACATACTATGAAAGAATTTTTATTAATTTTATTTTATTTCGCGATCTCAGCTCATGGTATACCGTCGTGCCGCCGCGAGCTACTGAAATACGCAAATAATAATGCAAACTGTATGAACAACGCTATGGTGGTACAAAACTTGATCAATAGAGTGATATACCAGAATTTAATTGATGTTAAACGATTCGCCAATCTTATTCGAACATCATGTGCAACAGCAAATTCATCACATTGTTACAATGAAATGATGAATCCGGTACACAGACGGTGTAATACAATTCCGGCGTTACAAGAAATTCGTAATTCATATAAATTAGTGATGGTGTTCAATGAGTACGTCTGTCAAGATAATGGCAAGGTGTATTTGAATTTTCTTCAAGATGGTGGTGCACATTGCTATAAAAATGCGGGCAAGAAACGGTGGTATGAAGATGCTAAGCTAAATGCCAGGGTCAGTACAATTGGCGTCACTTCATTTCTTGATACACATATTTGTGGGTACGTTAATTGAATTTTATATTTGTTTTTAGTTCTACTATAACGATCACGTAATTATTTCAGTGTTCTAGAAGCTGATTCATCTTGTCTAGACGAGTACGATAATTGTAAAAATTTAAATGTCAAAAAAGTGTACACACAAATTTTGCAGACAATGAAAGAAAAATATAATTGTACGTGAACTAAAATGTGTTTTTCTATTTTATTTCCACCATGCCATCTCTTAGCAATTTGATGAAACTGTATATACACACACGCGAGCTTTAAAGCTATTCCACAAATTAAATATAATAGGTTGTATGTATATAGAGTGTGGGTGGCAAACGACGTCATAATTGGGACGATATGGTGCGCGCGTCTCATTTTTCGGTATAATAGCCGGTAGATTACAAAAAATTCTCCTATCTTCGATTGTTTAGAATTTGGTTGAATTTTATAGCTAGATGTTAACCGCTCATAAGCATAATGAATCGATTGTTTGTTGAAAAACGTCAAAAAATTTACAAATTCAACTTTGCATCATAAAACGTCTATTATATCATAACAAACATCTTATTTAAAGTGTTGACTCTAATTGACTACCTTGATTTGTCGAAATTTCAAGGGGGATGCCAAAACCTTGATACATATTGCTCGTGACGAACATTTTGGCAACGGTAACAGCGGTAATATCTGGAATAGGATATATGCCTCAGGCCATAACGAGTGAATTTATCTACCGACTAAATCCATGTGGATGGGTTGGAATCGATATATTTGAATCTGTTATTTTTCTATATGTTTGGAATTTCACTAATTGAGGCAGCCTGTGGGTGACATATTCGTGACCAGGTGCTTGCAACCACATTGTCTTTGACTGAAATGTATCGGATATCAGCAGGAAATTGGGATATACAATTCAAATGACGGGTTTGCCGTTTGTCATTGTTAAACTTGCCATAAATGACATAAGTAAATAAGAAATTAAGATCTCTTAATACATCATTCATGAAGCGTTAAAAAGTTTGAGCTGCATTCCGAAGACCAAAATGCATTATTTTATTTTAGAATAACCCAAATTGTGTAGTGATTGCTATTTAAGACACGTCTTCTGAAGCAGACAGATATTGCGTGATATACCCTGATTAAGTCAATTTTCATAAAAACAGCAGCACTGAAAAATTGTAAATCGGGTAACGATTCAGTCGACGAGAATCTCCATATGAACGCCAATATGTACAGTCATTCATTGAACCACGTGGAGTGGTGATGAAACCAGAAAGAACGGACACGAGACTAAAAACGGTCACATATATACCTAATTCGATCATAATTCGTGCGAACTCATTATATGCTGCATTATGTTTTGTATAGGATCCAGCCGGCGTGGTTTTGAAAACGGAAGTTGTCCGTTCATAAAGATGTGATGAACCACGCTGTGTTTTGGCGTGAGGGTACTGACGGAAACTATAAAAGAATGATGCGCCATAGCCCAATTTTAGTGATTTAGTTTAATTTAAAAGTAATGATAGTTGTACCTATCCACAACAAAATGGAGATTATTTTGGGTTTCTTAGAAAATGGCGGCGATTCGCTTGTTCTCGACTACCTGCCGTATGGATAGTCGAATTTAATCGCTTAAAGAACAAGGCTTTGTACATTTTTGTGCTCGGCTACCGTACTTGTGATGACACCAGCAAAATTTGTAGTTACGTACAGAATTGCTACGGCTCCTCGCGGACTTCTAGTGCGGTTTTCACTGTCTGACGTGAATGCTGAGAATGATTCCTGTAACTGAGAAATTTGCTCCTTCAACTCTGCAATCACTGTTTATATATTAGCCGTAATTGATTACATGATGATAATGTTGAGGGAGAAACCCTTTGTAGATCAGGCCGCTGGTTGGGTTTTTCTCAAATTCAATTAATCCCACTTGAATTATCTTTGGCATCCTCCTGATCCATATAATCTCCTCACGAAGTCTTCGTTAATATTTTCACCCGCCAGCCTCCTCATGGCCCTGTAAACCTCGAATGGTTTATCATTGCCGTTATCTTTTTTATGCGCAAGTTCCTCCAAACGTTTTTCTTTAAACAGCGAGTACCTCTCGATTAATGCCTATTTCAACGTAATATATTTGTCTCTTTCTGGCGGTGGATGTAATAAATCGGCTACTAATTAGAAAACATCAGTAGGTAATGTTAATCGAGGTTTCTATGCGAGAGGACTATATCAGAAATCAGGGCCGCTATACGGTTTTATAGATTTTGAGATCGTCTGCGAACATTAAGACCTTGGAATTCTGTATTACATCAGATTACATTGATTAAATGATGAAGATTTAAGGGCCAATATAGAAACCTTGCGGTACGTCAGAAGAAACTTCCTACTTATTGAGTACGGTGGCAGAAATAAGTGGCTTATGATTCGTATAGACGCAGACTCTTGATTATTTTAAGAGTGTAGCAGATGCTATAATGCATTTGTAGCCTCAATGAAAGATTAATCGCATTCGGTTGTTCACTTAAATTCTCTTAATATTGTTCACCATTTGCTTGGTGATAGTATCTTAGCAATATGTGGTATAAACCGAAAAGTTCATCATATAGCTAAACTCTTTTGTGCTTGCTTTATAGATCCTATATGGGGTCTCCAGAGCTAAACTTGCTTTTACACGATCTAATGTGACGGACTAATACCATCTGAATTTACCGCGTGGCTTGTTAGCTATTCTTAGTTATTTTACTTTTCGTTATTTAAACGGTGAGGATGATGGGTTGAACACAAGAACCACACTGTGTTTTACATGTTTTAAAAAATCAGGCCGAGAAATTCAGCGAGCCAATGAAAAAAATCGTTACCAACACTCTAATGTTTCGGTGTTTGCGTATCTATACATTTGCGCTTCTACTCCATGCACTTGATAACCAGTTTTATCATCAATTAAAGCTTTGCTCTTTATATCGATCTTGACAATTTCACCGTGTGATGATAGTGGATCATTGTGCTCATTTTTGACTGGAGCTTTTCTTATCTTAGAAGGTATTGAGAGTTTAAAAATGGATGAATCAGACAATTCATCTTTGCTCGATTCTTTTTGATTTTTGCGCGTGATTTGATATATTGTTGATCTTTGAATTCTGATGAAAACATTTCGAGTAGAGTGGAAACTTTTAAAGTGCTGGGTAATTGCTCTTCACTGGTATCGCAATAAACTAGGAATAAACGGTGTTGAATTGACAAATGTATACCCCTGCAGCTTTAAGCTCCAACGTGCTAGCCAGCTACTTAATACACGCGGTCCCAAAACCACATTAGGCTAACCGGGTCTGTAATTAGCGTAAAATCATGACCCTCTACGAATGAGCTGTATTTTTTTTAATGCTAATGCTGCTGCCAAACACACAGCCCGTCTATTAATGGGAGAAGATATGCGTCTTTTTCTGTTTCCGAGTTGAGTTTACGTGCAGCTTATAAACATAGTCGTGTTTTCCCATTAAATCTTTTTACAATTCTGACAGGTTAGCTCCAGGCAGTTTTGCTAAGTTCGATGACTGCCAGACTCATCGTTCTATCGATTTCTTCGTAAATACACAGCTGTACGGCAGGCGATATAGAATAATATCATTTGGTTAATCGGTTTGACATTTTTAGCAATGACAATTTCGCGTTCGTACATTGTTTTTTTACCGAGTCCATTTTTAGAAAATGACGAGAAGAGATTTATTGTTCTTTCAAGTTGTTCTTTTTCTAGCCTACTCAACACGTGAAAATTTCTTTACTCTACTTTCACCTCCTGAAGTTCACTGACATTAAAACATGGGACCATTTTAAAAGCTTCTAAAAATCAATGCCGAGGTAGACAGGTGATTCTAAGTTGGCACTAAACGGAACTTAATTTACAGGTTACATAATCCTCGATGATGTCTCGTGTTCTGTCAACTGTCTTCATATATGATCTGAGCTTCTTGTATTTAATGTTGGCTTCAACTAGAAATTGAAGTGGATTCTTTGCTAAGACTTTTACAGATGCTCCGCTATCCAACATGGCATGCATAGGGTTTGGTGCCATAATCATTTTGGCTTGTGGACGATGATCATATTCAAAAGTGTTTTGAGTCGTGGTGTGAGCTTTCGTGTTTTCTTCAGAGTGTTGTACCTTCAATATAATCACACTCGGTCGCGTGTTTCTCGATGAAAATTTCAGGCAGGTTTGTCAATTAGGTTTACGTAGATTTACCGCTCCACATCCAAAGCAGAGTATGTTGAAAAAAACTCTTTAACGCAATGCTGATACCTATATCCTACGTGCTTACAGTTTCAACAAATTAATTGGAGGACCGGATCATTGGTGCAGATTCGGTGATCTGGGCGATTTCTCGTAATTGCTTCAATTGAGAATCTCGGTTCGTTTTGCAACTTCATTTAGATAACTGTTATTGTTTATTTGGATTTCACTCACCGAGGGTCAGCGGCTATTGTTGTTATCATGGTATTGTTTGTTCCCACATTCCTGAAATCATAATCAGCCAGAAATCGTTCAGCCTAAAATAATTTTCACATGGTTTTCCTGTCCAGAAAATAGTAATGAGCAATCTATATAGGAAGTCATGAAGTGTCTATACGAATGAACTGAACTTTATGAAGTCGATGAAAAATCCTCACCGCAGCAATCATTTTTTAGAAATCAGAGATGTGACGGATAAGGTAAACTGATAACTAACCATATTTAAGAATCGAAAATTAATTTGATTTAACAATGATGGGGGAATTAATTAGAAGCGGTTTTTGAGGTTACACATATTGAACATATCCAAACGTAACCAACTGGACGGTATATGTATAGCATTTAGCAAGGATCAAATGCGGTTTTTATGACCTTTGGGTCCCTGCTCGGGCACCATTTTGTAAACAACCGCATACTAGTGGTACCATAAAATTATTTTAAATCAAATATACTTATTTGATCGGTCGTCATCGTTTCGTAGATCGTTTTGCATTGATACCCTCGATGACACTGGAAAGTTATCAAAATATTTGTATAATGATTATTGATTAGAAATGCTCGGTCCAATTTCTAAAAACAACAAGATAGTCATGCATATGAAATGATTTGCACTGATTTACAAACAAAAACCTTAATATAGTGTCACAAAGTTTATCAAACTGGCGCATTCAATTTAATAAAAATTGTACATTAAAAAAATTAAAATTTATATTTTCAACCGACTTAAAGCTCAGTTTGACCAGCATATACCTACTATGAAAGCATTTTTATTAATTTTATTTTATTTCGCGTCCTCAGTTCATGGTATACCGTCGTGCCGCCGTGAGCTACTGAAATACGCAAATAATAATGCAAACTGTATGAACAACGCAATTGTGGTACAAAAATTGATCAATAAAGTGATATCGAAGAAATTAATTGATTTTGAACAATTCGCCGATGTTATTCGAACATCATGTGCAACAGCAAATTCATCACATTGTTACAATGAAATGATGAATCCGGTACACAGACGGTGTAATACAATTCCGGCATTACAAGAAATTCGTAATTCATATAAATTAGTGATTGTTTTCAATGAGTACGTCTGCCAAGATAATGGCACGGTCTATTTGAATTTTCTTCGAGATGGTGGTGCACAATGCTATAAAAATGCGGACAAGAAACGGTGCTATGAAGATGCTAAGGCAAATGCCTGGGTAAGTCATTCATTGAACCACGTGGAGTGGTGATGAAACCAGAAAGAACGGACACGAGACTAAAAACGGTCACATATATACCTAATTCGATCATAATTCGTGCGAACTCATTATATGCTGCATTATGTTTTGTATAGGATCCAGCCGGCGTGGTTTTGAAAACGGAAGTTGTCCGTTCATAAAGATGTGATGAACCACGCTGTGTTTTGGCGTGAGGGTACTGACGGAAACTATAAAAGAATGATGCGCCATAGCCCAATTTTAGTGATTTAGTTTAATTTAAAAGTAATGATAGTTGTACCTATCCACAACAAAATGGAGATTATTTTGGGTTTCTTAGAAAATGGCGGCGATTCGCTTGTTCTCGACTACCTGCCGTATGGATAGTCGAATTTAATCGCTTAAAGAACAAGGCTTTGTACATTTTTGTGCTCGGCTACCGTACTTGTGATGACACCAGCAAAATTTGTAGTTACGTACAGAATTGCTACGGCTCCTCGCGGACTTCTAGTGCGGTTTTCACTGTCTGACGTGAATGCTGAGAATGATTCCTGTAACTGAGAAATTTGCTCCTTCAACTCTGCAATCACTGTTTATATATTAGCCGTAATTGATTACATGATGATAATGTTGAGGGAGAAACCCTTTGTAGATCAGGCCGCTGGTTGGGTTTTTCTCAAATTCAATTAATCCCACTTGAATTATCTTTGGCATCCTCCTGATCCATATAATCTCCTCACGAAGTCTTCGTTAATATTTTCACCCGCCAGCCTCCTCATGGCCCTGTAAACCTCGAATGGTTTATCATTGCCGTTATCTTTTTTATGCGCAAGTTCCTCCAAACGTTTTTCTTTAAACAGCGAGTACCTCTCGATTAATGCCTATTTCAACGTAATATATTTGTCTCTTTCTGGCGGTGGATGTAATAAATCGGCTACTAATTAGAAAACATCAGTAGGTAATGTTAATCGAGGTTTCTATGCGAGAGGACTATATCAGAAATCAGGGCCGCTATACGGTTTTATAGATTTTGAGATCGTCTGCGAACATTAAGACCTTGGAATTCTGTATTACATCAGATTACATTGATTAAATGATGAAGATTTAAGGGCCAATATAGAAACCTTGCGGTACGTCAGAAGAAACTTCCTACTTATTGAGTACGGTGGCAGAAATAAGTGGCTTATGATTCGTATAGACGCAGACTCTTGATTATTTTAAGAGTGTAGCAGATGCTATAATGCATTTGTAGCCTCAATGAAAGATTAATCGCATTCGGTTGTTCACTTAAATTCTCTTAATATTGTTCACCATTTGCTTGGTGATAGTATCTTAGCAATATGTGGTATAAACCGAAAAGTTCATCATATAGCTAAACTCTTTTGTGCTTGCTTTATAGATCCTATATGGGGTCTCCAGAGCTAAACTTGCTTTTACACGATCTAATGTGACGGACTAATACCATCTGAATTTACCGCGTGGCTTGTTAGCTATTCTTAGTTATTTTACTTTTCGTTATTTAAACGGTGAGGATGATGGGTTGAACACAAGAACCACACTGTGTTTTACATGTTTTAAAAAATCAGGCCGAGAAATTCAGCGAGCCAATGAAAAAAATCGTTACCAACACTCTAATGTTTCGGTGTTTGCGTATCTATACATTTGCGCTTCTACTCCATGCACTTGATAACCAGTTTTATCATCAATTAAAGCTTTGCTCTTTATATCGATCTTGACAATTTCACCGTGTGATGATAGTGGATCATTGTGCTCATTTTTGACTGGAGCTTTTCTTATCTTAGAAGGTATTGAGAGTTTAAAAATGGATGAATCAGACAATTCATCTTTGCTCGATTCTTTTTGATTTTTGCGCGTGATTTGATATATTGTTGATCTTTGAATTCTGATGAAAACATTTCGAGTAGAGTGGAAACTTTTAAAGTGCTGGGTAATTGCTCTTCACTGGTATCGCAATAAACTAGGAATAAACGGTGTTGAATTGACAAATGTATACCCCTGCAGCTTTAAGCTCCAACGTGCTAGCCAGCTACTTAATACACGCGGTCCCAAAACCACATTAGGCTAACCGGGTCTGTAATTAGCGTAAAATCATGACCCTCTACGAATGAGCTGTATTTTTTTTAATGCTAATGCTGCTGCCAAACACACAGCCCGTCTATTAATGGGAGAAGATATGCGTCTTTTTCTGTTTCCGAGTTGAGTTTACGTGCAGCTTATAAACATAGTCGTGTTTTCCCATTAAATCTTTTTACAATTCTGACAGGTTAGCTCCAGGCAGTTTTGCTAAGTTCGATGACTGCCAGACTCATCGTTCTATCGATTTCTTCGTAAATACACAGCTGTACGGCAGGCGATATATAGAATAATATCATTTGGTTAATCGGTTTGACATTTTTAGCAATGACAATTTCGCGTTCGTACATTGTTTTTTTACCTAGTCCATTTTTAGAAAATGACGAGAAGAGATTTATTGTTCTTTCAAGTTGTTCTTTTTCTAGCCTACTCAACACGTGAAAATTTCTTTACTCTACTTTCACCTCCTGAAGTTCACTGACATTAAAACATGGGACCATTTTAAAAGCTTCTAAAAATCAATGCCGAGGTAGACAGGTGATTCTAAGTTGGCACTAAACGGAACTTAATTTACAGGTTACATAATCCTCGATGATGTCTCGTGTTCTGTCAACTGTCTTCATATATGATCTGAGCTTCTTGTATTTAATGTTGGCTTCAACTAGAAATTGAAGTGGATTTTTTCCTAAGACTTTTACAGAGGCTCCGCTATCTAACATGGCATGCATAGGGTTTGGTGCCATAATCATTTTGGCTTGTGGACGATGATCATGTTCAAAACTGTTTTGAGTCGTGGTGTGAGCTTTTGTGTTTTCTTCAGAGTGTTGTACCTTCAATATAATCACACTCGGTCGCGTGTTTCTCGATGAAAATTTCAGGCAGGGTTGACAATTAGCAGAGTATATTGAAAATAACTCCTTAACGCAATGCTGATACCTATATCCTACGTGCTTACAGTTTCAACAAATTAATTGGAGGACCGGATCATTGGTGCAGATTCGGTGATCTGGGCGATTTCTCGTAATTGCTTCAATTGAGAATCTCGGTTCGTTTTGCAACTTCATTTAGATAACTGTTATTGTTTATTTGGATTTCACTCACCGAGGGTCAGCGGCTATTGTTGTTATCATGGTATTGTTTGTTCCCACATTCCTGAAATCATAATCAGCCAGAAATCGTTCAGCCTAAAATAATTTTCACATGGTTTTCCTGTCCAGAAAATAGTAATGAGCAATCTATATAGGAAGTCATGAAGTGTCTATACGAATGAACTGAACTTTATGAAGTCGATGAAAAATCCTCACCGCAGCAATCATTTTTTAGAAATCAGAGATGTGACGGATAAGGTAAACTGATAACTAACCATATTTAAGAATCGAAAATTAATTTGATTTAACAATGATGGGGGAATTAATTAGAAGCGGTTTTTGAGGTTACACATATTGAACATATCCAAACGTAACCAACTGGACGGTATATGTATAGCATTTAGCAAGGATCAAATGCGGTTTTTATGACCTTTGGGTCCCTGCTCGGGCACCATTTTGTAAACAACCGCATACTAGTGGTACCATAAAATTATTTTAAATCAAATATACTTATTTGATCGGTCGTCATCGTTTCGTAGATCGTTTTGCATTGATACCCTCGATGACACTGGAAAGTTATCAAAATATTTGTATAATGATTATTGATTAGAAATGCTCGGTCCAATTTCTAAAAACAACAAGATAGTCATGCATATGAAATGATTTGCACTGATTTACAAACAAAAACCTTAATATAGTGTCACAAAGTTTATCAAACTGGCGCATTCAATTTAATAAAAATTGTACATTAAAAAAATTAAAATTTATATTTTCAACCGACTTAAAGCTCAGTTTGACCAGCATATACCTACTATGAAAGCATTTTTATTAATTTTATTTTATTTCGCGTCCTCAGTTCATGGTATACCGTCGTGCCGCCGTGAGCTACTGAAATACGCAAATAATAATGCAAACTGTATGAACAACGCAATTGTGGTACAAAAATTGATCAATAAAGTGATATCGAAGAAATTAATTGATTTTGAACAATTCGCCGATGTTATTCGAACATCATGTGCAACAGCAAATTCATCACATTGTTACAATGAAATGATGAATCCGGTACACAGACGGTGTAATACAATTCCGGCATTACAAGAAATTCGTAATCCATATAAATTAGTGATTGTTTTCAATGAGTACGTCTGCCAAGATAATGGCACGGTCTATTTGAATTTTCTTCGAGATGGTGGTGCACAATGCTATAAAAATGCGGACAAGAAACGGTGCTATGAAGATGCTAAGGCAAATGCCTGGGTAAGTCCCTTTGGCGTCACATCATTTCTTGATACACATATTTGTGGGTATGTTAATTGAATTTTATATTTGTTTATAATTCTACTATAACGATAACATAATTATTTCAGTGTTCTAGAAGCTGATTCATCATGCCTATACGAGTACGATAATTGTGAAAATTTAAATGTGAAAAATGTGTACACTCAAATTTTGCAATCAATGAAACAAAAATATAATTGTACGTGAACTAAAATGTGTTTTTTTATTTTATTTCCACCATGCCATCTCTTAGCAATTTGATGAAACTGTATATACACACACACGAGCTTTAAAGCTATTCCACAAATTAAATATAATAGGTTGTATGTATAGAGTGTTGGTGGCAAACGACGTCATAATTGGGTCGATATAGTGCGCGCGTCTCATTTTGCGTTATAAATAATAGCCGGTAGATTACAAAAAAATCTCTTATCTTCGATTGTTTAGAATTTGTTTCAATTTTATGGCTAGATGTTAACCGCTCATAAGCATAATGAATCGATTGTTTGCCCAAAAAGATCAAAAAATTTACAAATTCAACTTCGCATCATAAAACGTTTATTATATCATAACAAACATCTTATTATTCATATTATTCAGAATTGATGGCATCTCAAAAATATATATATAAATATATATTTAAGTAAAAGATGTAAACAAAACGCTAAGTTCTCTCAATTCCCAATTAATCTGTGATACTCGTCATATAAAGAGCGCGCAATTACATAATTGAGAATCTATAAATAAATTCGCGATTCAAGGTCATTTTTTTACATACATACATACGTATATACAAATTTGCGCTACATATGATTTATTCAATAAACTGCTATATAGTATATACACAACTACAAACCAAATTTTTGATTAGTTTGTAACACTTGGCTAATCTAATTCGAGCACACAAAATAAATGAAATCATCATCAACATAAACTAAAAAAATTGTATTTTTAACGAAATCTTAAAGATAAACAACTTTTTTTCTTTTTGTACACACTTGTTTGTATCGTCTCATATGTGTTTTACGAGTATGAGTATATAGTATACAGTAGAATAATGATTTTAACGATTTTTTTTTAATGTTTTGGCGTCTTTCAATCGCGCTCCAGCTGAGATTTATTCTAATCGATTACGCTCGTAAATAATAGTTGCGAGATTTAATGGTGTTTCTTACACAGTGTGCTGCATCAAAAGTGCTTTAATTTATCGATAATTTAATACATTTAAAAATAAATGAAGATAAAAACTAGGGCGTTTTTATAATTTAATTGTAACGTCTTTAAGGTAGAATACCAAAATTATAGTTATTTTATATCAATATTTCTTGAAAACCAAAATTTAAAATGTTTCCCAAGTAACGCCCTAATTTTTATCGTTTTAAATAAATTAAATATCATAATTTACAGTATACAAGAAACATTTTATTTAATTAAAAATGGTTGAAGATAAAAATCAGTGCGTTTTTTTTATTTTACTATAAAATCGATAACTTTTTGAAAAATAACGCCCTAATTTTTATCTTTATCCATTTTTAATTAATTGAAATGTTTCCATAAATTCTTGTATGATATAATTCCACAAAAAGAATTGTATTTCATTTTTTATGTGCTGAGTCAATCACTGCATCAATTTATCGCTAGTTTAATTTATTTAATATTGATGAAGATAAAAATTAGGGCGTTTTTTAAATTTAATTGTAACATCTTTTATGTAGAATAACAAAATTATTGTTCATCATATTTTAATTTATCAATATTTCTTGTGAAAATGAAAATTTATAATGTTTCCCGAATAACGCCCTAAATTTTATAGTTTGAAATATATTAAATATTATAATTTCAAATATAACATAATTTTTTTTGTTACATTAAAGTATACAAAAATTTATGGACACATTTAATTTAATTAAAAATGATTAAAGATAAAAATCAGGGTGTTATTTTTATTTCATTTTATTATTCATTAAAAAATCGATAATTGTTTCTTTTATGGATTGGTGTGATATTAAAATACGAATATATGACCTTGGCGATAATGAAATAAATATAACGCCCTAATTTTTATCTTCAACAATTTTTTATTAAATGAAATGTTTCCATAAATTCTTGTATGATGTTTTTGTAATATGTCATTTAAGAAATCATCATATTTAATTTTTTTTAATGCGATAAAAGTTAGGGCGTTATTTGAGAAAAATCTTAATTTTTCATAGATTTTAAGTTAAATACTGGAACAAATAATTATAACTAAGTATATAGTGAGTGAGACCGGAGATATCAACACAAATACATGGAATTTCAATATTTTTACTCGCGACTGTACAGCAAAACAGCAGAACACAAAAAACTAAATCTACCACTCACTTCTGTATGTATTGTACACATAGAAATTCTATCGACCATATCAATGAGAGAAAATGTGTTGTTTTACATTTTGAAGTTGTTTTTGTTTCTTTTTGCTTTTCAGTCAGTCGAAGTCGGTAGTTCAAAATGTTAAGTTGTGTTTGGTATTTCACACCGGAAATATAAAAATAATCTACTATATATGCAAATTAATTATGAGTCTTAGTTAATTAAATAACTATATATAGTATGTATACATATTATAGAATCCAGTTTTGTTGATTATTTTTTTTATAAATATTGTGGTTAGATTAGCTTATCAATAATACATAGTTTTCAGTGTTTTCTTTCAGAGAAAATTTCAAAATATATTTTATTCATAAAAGAGGTGCAATATATAGTGTTGTGTGTACGATTTGCATGTTTAGCCTCCCTTATACAACATAAAAATATAGTTTTTGATTTAAAGCTCTTTTGTGTACTGCTGTGTGTAAAATTGATACGAGTGCCGCTTTTGTAGTGCGAAATATAACAACAACAACAACGAAAAAAGCTCTCCGAATACAAAACTTTTTTATTTATTTAAAAAAAAAAATTGTTTATGTTTTTTTATAATCGGAATAAATAAATGAATTATTTGACCTAAAAATAAATTTTAGTGTTTATAAAAATAGAAAATAGCAAATTCTTAAGTGTGTATGTGTGTGTGTGTATACATATGTGTGCCGCGACACAATAGAGGAAGTTAAATTTTAGCCGCGAAATTAATAATATTTATACTATGTAAGTGGATTTTATATCGTAATTAATTATATTTTTTGGGGTTTTTAAATTAAATAATACATAATTCTCTAGGTACTAGAGGGACTATAAATTTTCGTGTACATGAAGGAAGAGAAAATCCTTAATTTTCTTGTTATATTTTTTTTTTTTTTTTTGGATTTTATGTCAATTTTTCACATGCGTATTACGTTCGATGTTTTATGTATAGGTTACGGTTTTTCTTTTGGGGGAAAACCTTTTCTGTTTTTTTTGTCAAAATAACTCGCACTAATTATATAGAATTTTCCAATTTTCCCGTTTATTGGATTCGATACATTCGATATAGTGTGAACAAACAATACTAATTAATGAATTTTATCGTATTCGATCCGCACATATATCCAGCTAGTTTCGTATGTCAATTTTTATTTATTATCTGTGTTCTAAACGAATTTAGACAGTTTTTGGATATAGTGTTTCGGTTGGTCGGTGATTTTATTCTTATATATAGTTATACCTATATATGGTGCACGTAGAGAAAAGTGGATAATGTAATCATTCATAAAATTTGTGGAATGAGCACATAATAGGTACATCATGCTGCTTTTGTGTACTATAGCTTTTATATTTTCTCAATGAATATCACAATCGTTCATGTACATAATTTGCTTTATGTACATATATATTTATATAACTGTATGTGTGTTGATTATGTGAAATACCATTATACATATACATATATACATAAAATTGGCTTGTGTATTGTCTTGGTATGTGCGGTGTAAAAAATATCTGGTGTAACAAAGACCGGGTGTAGTACTTTTTAAAAGGTGAATTTGAGAGAAGGGATTGAATAATACAAAAGTTTGTTGCATTGAAAAGCGAATATTAAAGCATTTAATCGTTTGGGATTTTACTTTAATAAGCGACGAAATTTCAATAATATCCAGAATTTTGATGATCTAAAAATAACGATAGATCCTCTCCAATAACATAAATTTATACAGAGAACCCGTGGAATACTGGATTTGTGAAATTATTGAAATTAAAAATTACAAGCCAAAAAAAAATTCGATCAATTTTCGAATGGAAATTTAACTGTTAAGTTCTTTGAAAAGTCGAAATTCAGATTTAAATTATAGTAGGCAATATATCATTGTATAGTTCAGTCTGGAGAGCAGTAGCGGCCCTTGAGTCCTAAACCAGAGTGGGCAACAATTTAATATTTGGCTGTTAAAATCGAAAAATGGAATACAATATTCAATAGTTGTGTCCAAAATGTATGCAAGAAACATACATAAATATAATAATAAAACTGAATTAATTCAATTATGTGGTTTCAATTGATGATAGCTAAATTGAATTTATCGATTTTCTGCATTAAACTCGTGCGGTTACTAAAAATATTTTTAACAACTGTAGGTTGAATCAAACATTTGCAAGAGACCGCAATCAGACACAAATGCAAGTGTAAACAAATTCAATAAGCTAACCTAGCTTGCGAGAACCGAAGAACTTGCTGAAGATCCGCCTTAAACGGAGCAACAGCCACCAATCTATTCGAGGGAGAAATGAAATAGAGATTTAGTAAAACTAATCGAAACAATAACCGAGGGAAACTTTTTTATTTCCGGTGTTAAAAGAGGAAAATTAAAGAAACTAAAACATTACCGCTCTGTATTGATGCATACAGAGCATTGATTAACTGCTCTTGCTGCTGAAGGCTTTCATACCAAATCAATCTCAAATATAATAAATAGAGATAACGTACCCAGCCTATGCTCCGTCAGGGGTTAGAACCTAACGATTAAAAAGGTAAAGGGCGGAATCTGATATACAATTTAAGACGTCTATTGCATCAAATAATAACCTTCCAAGAAAAAGGTCCGGCCCAGTACAGTGTGTTAAGTGCCAAGAATATGACCACACCAAACCCTACTGCACGCTAAATGATGTTTGCGTTGTTTGTAGGGAACTCCAACAACAAAATTAAAATAGATACTTCTATAAACAATTGACGCAAGTGCGGTGGAGATCACACGGCAAAGAGGGTGTCCAAGCGAACTAGAACTGAAACGAAGAATCAGTCCTAGACAGCGAGCTGGGCAACTTAAATTACACTCATCAGCTAAAACAGAAGTACAACCTCTTAAAAATGGTGCCACAAGTTCAAGAACGCCAAAAAACAAAAATTACTGCTCTCAAAATTGGTATATGGAATGCAAACGGCCTGGCACAACACTAAGCTGAGGTACAAGTATTTTTCTACGAGCACACTATTAACATAATGTTAAAATCACAAACTCTCTTCACAAAAAAAACTATTTTAAAATTGAAGGGCACTCAACTTATGACACTAAGCTTCCGGATGGCAAAGCACATCGCAATACGGCTGTATTGATTAAAAGAAGATTAAAACACACTTGAACTTACAAAATATCACTTTGAATTTACGAAGACCACATATCCAAGCAATGAATACATATATGTTTGGAATAGTGGTCCGGACACTTTGTTCTATTAACATTATGCTGCCCTCCAAAGCACGCATTAAATAGTTTCTCGCAGGGGGTGATTACAACGCAAAACCTACTGAATGAGGTTCAGGATTAACGATCGTCTGATTGTTGCCAATAGTATTAACAGTAAGCACTGACGCCCTAAATACAGAAAAATTAAAACAGCTGACACGTAAACAAACAATGAGATACATTTAAAAGTCTAGTAGAACAGAATTGCAAGCTTGCTGTTCCCCTTAACACATCGGCAGATATTGATGTTGGAGCAGAAATTCTATAAGATGTTCTTGGAATAGCAGCACAAAATCCTGGAGCTTATCCAAGAAAAGTCGAAAATTTGACGGTAATGGAAACTGCAAACGTGACCGTTGCTAAAACGGAAACTGAATCGAGCAATTAAAAGTTTGAGAGGGAGGAGAAAAACCTAGGTATCTAGAATTATCTAAATGAGCTCTTGGCGACAGAGAGAACAGATTTCTTATGGTGGAAAGCCACAAGAAATTTGAAAAGATCAGCAAGCTTGATTTTACTCATTAGACTGCCAGGTGGAAATTGAGCAAGACCCGATGATGAATAAGTTTTCATAACTGGACGATAAAATCTTTAAAATATAAGTGGAACGCAGTTAAAATACAACCAAACAATTCCCAAACAAGCTCCAGGTCACGACCAGATTACCAGTAAAATTATTAGAGGATCACCAGATAAATATTTAAAACTTATAATCTATATCTTCAACGCAACCCTATTCCTCAAAAGTGGAAGATATCTCGAATCACGATGATTCATAAGGCTGGAAAATATGACACGCCAATTTCGTCATATCGTCCAATAAGCATGCTTTCCACAATCGTTATTAAAGAAACTGAAACCAATACTTATTGATTATGTTTGGCATGATGGACTAGTTTGCAAAATAAAAACGCCATGCCGAATAATTTTCGTGCGATCCTCGAAAACTATCTACATCAAAGACAATTACTGGTTAAATAAAACCACTCGATTCAATGGTATTGGCGCAAGCGTGTTATACTTGTTGTATAATTGTTTGATAATTATAAAATCACTTAAACAAAATTAAAGGTTGGTTAATGACATGGCGAATTAAACTGAACCAAACATTAACGCACGTTACATTCACGTTGAACAAATAACCACATTAAAACTAAAAAATGTGACTATTCCGTAACAGCCGATGTGAAGTACTGAGGTCTACATCTTGACAGAAGGTAGAATTGGAGGAAACATATTACGATACATAAAATCGTGATAATATAGTTTCTTGATAGTAAAGAAAAATATGGTCAGTCGGGATGACTTTTGATAGAGTTGATCATTCTATCCTATTAAAGAAACTGTTCTGCTAGGTTTTCCAAGAGTCGTTTCAGAAGTGCTTTTGTTCGTATTTAAATGGCCAAACACAATGTGTTACAGTAAACTGGCAGTTGTGCATAATGAATCAATATATGATCCTCAGGATTCGGTACTAGGGCCATTGTTTTTTCTAGTCTATATATAAATGAAATATTTAATGGGTGTCTTACAGCCTTTGCTGAGGACGTGTCTTTTACATATTCTGCTTGTGTTGGAGCAACTTTTTTTTTTTTTATTTGTGAGTCTTGTACCCATTTAGTAATCTACATTGCATAATAAAGTATTTTGAATAGTCGGCGTAATCAAGTGATTATCCCCAGTTTAGTGTAACTCCTCCCTCATATTTTTCGCCACAGTAAGTCTACTGACCTCCTGGTCGCGATAAGTCCAGTGGTTTGGTTCTTTGCAAAAAGATTTTTTAATTGGTTTTAGTCTTTGAAGAAGAACCTATTCAAATAGTTTCGATAATATTGGTAGCAGAGAAATTGGCCTATATGAAGCTTTATCATGCGGATGTTTATTCGGTTTAAGTATCATAATTACTTCTGCAACTTTCCATTGTCTTGGTACATATCTTAGTCGAAATGCTGCATTAATTATATGCACTAGTTTCCTCAACGCTTTCTCCTGTAACAGTTTTATTATCTGACCCGTTATATGATCATATCCTGGAGCCTTATACGCATTCAGATTATTCTTGATTTCCCATTTTAGTTCTTTCAATGTTACAGGAGTAATATTTACTTCATCCTGTTTATTTATTGGTGTAATATTTTCCTGTTCCGTTTGTTTTGAGTAAGGTTGGAATGTTTCTTCAAGGTGATTTGCAAACAAATCTGCTTTTTGTTTAGCATTTCGAGCCCAATTTTCATTATTTTTAATTGGAGGAATCTGAAGTTTAGGTCTTTTGATATTCTTAGTTGCTTTCCATAATGAATAATCAGTATCTTTTTGCCCAGTTAGAGTGCTGAGGTATTTATTAACTGATCGATTTTTAATGTCTTTTATAAGGTATTTTAATTTGTTACACAAATGGTTAAATACTCTTTTATTTTCAGGATTTCGATGTTTTGCCAATTCTTCCGTGCTTTTCTTCTATTTTTAAGAAGTTTTCTCACTTCCTCTGGATAGCTAGCATTGCGCTTCATTTCCTGCCTATTATTTGGAGTGCTTTCCCACGCAGCATATTGGATATTATGGATGAGCGTATCTAATTCGTCTTCTATTTGGACTGGTCCCCGAATTGGGTTCTGCAGACTAATGTTAACTGTGTTTGGAAGAGATCCCAATTGGTTTTCAAGCTCGTTAATTTCGGGTTGCTCTCTTTCAAAATAATTGTTTGGCTAAGTATCATAATAACTGGTTCTTCATTATATGGATATAATTATCTGAAATCCCTCTTGTATTAAAGAAGTCTATAAGGTCTGGAATCTTACTGGTATCCGTAGGCCAATAGGTTGGTGTACCGCCTGAGTTTAACTCGCATTTTAGTTCTTTTCCTTTAGCGGTCGTTAACCGAGATCCCCAATATGTATTTTTTGCATTATAGTCACCTCCAACTAAAAAGACACTTCCTAGCGTTTTCAGAAGATTAGTATAATCTATTTGTTTGAGATTGTATCTTGGAGGGCACTATATTGCTGAGATACTGCATGTTTTAATATTGCTTAATTGTATTTTGATTGTTGTGACTTGCATGGAAAGGTTCTCAACTTTTGGTTCTTCGTTATGTTTTATATACTCTTTTATGAGGATCTGATCTACGTCTGGCTTTGTTCTCAGGATGTAGTGCATAGTAGCAATTATATCCTTTTATTTTACAGAATGAAGTTTTGGTGAAATGGGTTTCTGATATAAGACATATATCTATATTATGCAAGTTTAAAAATATATCTAGTTCTTGAATGTGTTGCAATAGCCCATTTGCATTCCAGGTTACAATTCGTAATGTTTTATTCATTTATTTTGTTTATAATTCGATTTTATATAATTTATATTTTGATACACTCGACCAAGGTTTTCTTATTCTACTCTTTTATTGAAACTAGTTTGTGATTTTATTTCTTCTAGTGTTTTCTGCAGACTCATTTCCTGCAAAATAAGTCTTTTGTTAAGGTTCTCTAGATTTCCCAGAATGTCCTGTAGAACGAGATCCATTTTTAACTGTTTCTCCTCTGTTTGCTGAACTATTTGTGCGTAAGTAACGTTTTCGTTTACTCCCTGGCTTTGTATGTTATGATTAGCAGTTGACGATTTTGGCTCCGTGATCTCTTCTCATGATTTCAACATTTCCGTCCCTGTTTTCTCTGCTCTCTTTTCTGATGATGTTGTCTGCATCGATTATTTTCAGGCCTTTGTTTTGCAGGTCCTCAATAATTTCATCTTTTGAGCAAGTTGGATGGAGACCTCTTGCCATTACTTTAATTGATCGATAATTTTTCTTCTCGTAGGTATACCACTGGTGACCATCAGCATTTAGTTTGTTAGCTAGAGCTTTATAATCTTCAGGCTCTGTTGTATTTATTTTTCAAATATTATTGCTGAGCGATATTACTTTGTAGTCATTTCGTACTACTACTCTCATCAGTTTCTGAATACTACCGTGGTTGGTTATTCCTAGAGTATTGATCGGAGGTGGTACCTGTTTTTTCTTTTCTGTCTCATGCACTTTTGATCCAGAAAATGCTTTGCCAGTTTTAATGTGGGTTGGCTCAACTTCTGGTGATGATTCAGCTTTCCTCTTGCTTGGGTTGGTTTCTTCTCTAGGTTTCTTATTTGCCCTCTTGGATTCCTGTAGTCTCCAATTTGTTTCTTTATCAAGCTCATCTTCATCAGTTTGATATTCGGCTTGATCTGCGAGTACTTGAAATTGGTTGTTCATTATTGCTAAGTTTCCGCGTTATTTATTATAACTGCTTGTGCACTGGGCTTCGGCAGTTGGCTTGGAATTTTTATGCTTGATGGAAGAGGTATTTTCATCCTCATTGTTTAGTTCACACAGCAGTTTGGTGTTCCCTGGCGGTGGGGTTAATGGTGGTGTTCTTTAGAGTGCCCTACTTCTTCCACCAAAGGGCCATTCATGTATCGCTTGTTCCTTGCTTCCAGTAATACTAAAAGGATCAGCATGGTTGCCTACCGACGATTCAGCATCCGTGGAGCAGCCCAATAAATCGGGGTGGGATTTAGAATCTAAGTTCTGACCCACCTGGAGTATGTTTTTGTTTGTTTATACCTGACATTTCATCTTTTTGTTGACTATCTGCTATACTGTTTCTCTTCTATATGCTGGGAATGGATACCACAACCGTTCGATCTACAGTACATTACCCAGGGTGCGCCACGAGGAGGCTGTCAACTAGCACCCCAATAGATAAGTAATAGATGAAAAGCTGGACTGGAAGTCTCAAGTTGTACTGTGTATTACTCACTTCTTCATGATATGAGTTATCTTGTTGGGATTGGGCATGCCAGATTATATTAAACCCGGTTTACGTGCGTCAATAACATATAATTCGTATTATGGGTTTCAAAACTATGCAAGACCCTTCATGACCTATATTTCAGTCGTTAGAGTTATTAGTGGAAATTACGCGGTTTACAATATTCGATCAAACTTGTAGTCCAAAAAAAGCAATGTTCTGATATTTAAATTAAATCTCCGAAGTCTCTTCTTCAGTAAGATCTCACCAATATTATTTAACAATTTGCTGATTGATATAAGTAAACTCCCCTTTTCTGGCTTAAACAAACTAAAATTATAAAACCAAATGTACACTAATCTCATCAACTTTGCTATTATAAATTATTTATAATATTTCATTTAATTAAAGTTGACAATTGATTGAAAAAAATAAATATTAAATTTTCAAAATACCAAATTGTAGTTCATTTTCCAAACACTCACATAGTAAAATACGCGGAAAATTGTCTTTTATCAGTGCTAGACAATTTTTCGTGTGTTTTACTATGTGAGTGCTTGACAAGGTCGACTAAAATTTGATGTCAAAATTTTTGGTTTATATAATTTCACTAATAACACAAAAAATACTGAACCCCAAATTTCCATCGACCTTGACAAGCACTCACAGTGTATGTTTTATGAATAGTATGGGCATTAAATCAATGATACTATGCTCAAAATGACAAGCCGAGAATTCTTGAGGATCAAATATGATTTTAGATG
Organism: Tipula unca; assembly: GCA_951394425.1. NCBI lineage: Eukaryota > Metazoa > Arthropoda > Insecta > Diptera > Tipulidae > Tipula > Tipula unca. The sequence continues at coordinate 169,906,215 of OX596381.1, read as the reverse complement.
ATATTCTCTAGGTAGATATACCAAACCGTTTTGCAATCTACTTTTATGTTTTAATGTATACACATTTGTGTGCAGTAAAAGTTTGATATACATTCACAATAGTTGAGTCGTAACCGCGAATTCAACATCAAACAAAAACGAATCTTATATCTTGACTTTCAAGTCGATTGTAATAAACCAGAAATCTATTTTCAAATTGTGATAAAAAACAAAAATGTTTAAAGAATTCGTTTATATTCAGCGAATTGTTTGTACACACGGTCATTATCATTTCAAATATTGGTGTTTTAACCTTGATCATGTTGTCTATTATACATAACAATATATGTATGTACACAACATAAAATGATTTGCCAAGAATTTTTTATTGATTTATAAAATGCTATATAGTATACGAGATATGCACAAAACTAAACTAAAATATTTGTCTTGCGCCAAGGTCGCACCCCACAAATAGATAGTTTAACTATTGATTTTATAATTATCGAATTATCTTAGCATTCGAATCTGTATTATTGTATTTCTGCGACTAGTTTATCACAATACGTTTATTTATAAATCAAAATCGAACATTTTTATTTTTGTGTTGTGTGTTATCTTTTATCTCAAGAGGGTGTGTGCCGTCTTCCAAAATTTAATGAAATTTTTAAATAGGCTGGTGTTGTTGCCTGAGTTAAGTTGTTTTCGTACATTGTGCATATCCATTATATTGTTTACGTTCAAGAAATTTTAAGAATTTTTATTTATTTTTAAGATGTTGAAGGTAGGCAAAATATATAATATATATATATATATATATATATATGATTCACTGGAGGTTTAATTTCAAACAAATATGTAATATAATCGCGTATACATGTTTGTGTATATACATAATCTGCTGGAGACGCGTAGGTATATTGCCTATGGTTACCAAAGTATTTATATTAATTATGGTTTTTAGAAGGAGCCAAAATATTGCAATACACAAAAACATGATTTTAATAACCTTCGAAATTAAAAAACATAATTCATACACGTACGTATATGTATATAAAGCGATTTTAATTAATCCGTCGACAAAAAACAATGAATTATCAATTATAACGTGTACACTAAAAATCATTTGCAAATTAAATTAATTGTGTGTAGGCTGTCCGCACAAATAGTGTAATTGGAATTATATTTTAAAAATAAAATTTATCATTAATATTTGATCACCACTATTGCCAGGGCCGGATATATAATTGAAATCAAATTAGACGTTTACAATTCTCAATTTTTACTCAAAACGTTAACTCTTTACGACTCCAAAAATACTTCAGCTCATGAAAATCTCCAATTTTAGGGGATTTCTCTAATTTTCGCAATATTCAAAATTCACATATTTAGAGAAAGGCCCTTTTAGGATATTTTTCTAATTTTGAATTATTTGATTTATATAATTTCGGAATATCACTCGAATTATATAAGTATAAATCAAATTCCCCAAAATTCTTAAAAATGTATAAATGTTAAAAAATATATTTATTGTCAAAGATGGGAAGAGTCTTAGGACTGAAATTAAATATTTTAATCCATATCTTCATTATGATTGCCAATGAGTCTACATACAGACGATATATGATGGATTCGAGCTATAATGATGAAATGAGCTATAATCACAGGAATTAAACATCTCAGAAAGAGTAAAGAAAGCTAATGTAGTGTTCTACTCCTACAAAAATGCCATTGGAAAGTGATGGGGTATGGAGCATCACATAGTACACTGGCCCTACGTCTCAGTTGTCAAACCTCTACTACTGTATGGGGTTGTTGTGCTCTTGCGGCCAATCAGCTTCCATTTTGCACAGCCAGTTGGCTCAAATTCATATCTATGTGTACCTGTAACAATATAGGACATTCAGGGGTGCAAGTGGGGTATGCCGGAAACTACTGATTATGCTATCCCTTCACTATCTGTTGAGGTGAAATTCCCAACTAAGTTTCCCACCAGAGAGGACTGGGTGAATGAAACGGTTATGGACAATAAGGCGCTAAGTTTCTTCATGGATGACTCAAAAATGGATGGAGGGATTGGCTGTGGGGTATTCTGTGAGGCACTAGGGGTCAACCTCTCTTTTCGTCTTCACAACTTTTGCAGTGTTTTTCAAGCTGAACTTATCGCGATAATAGAAGTAATGGACTGATTTAAAGATACCGCTTCGTTCATGTAAACTGCTGATACAGGAGAAAGCAATAAGGCAAACGAACGACAGATGGTCTAACGCAAGTTCGTATGTAATAACCAGGCAAATCTGGCCTAGACTTGAGCGGTCCAGATCCAGCCAACTGATATCGCTTCGACGGTACCATAGCTATATCGGGACATTGTCCGATTAGGGTACATGCGAACAGACTGGGTATCTCCGCCCATGATTTCTGCCATAGCTGTGGTGATGAGAAGGAGGAAGAATATGTGCTCTGTGCCTATCTTATAGTCTAGCGTACAGCAGAATACTATTTCAAGGGTCTTGACCGCCACTTGGTAAGCTCTGGATGGTTCGATGAGTGAATAAGAGGTAACTTAAATGTGGTACAGCTACGAACGAAATTATGTCTATGCTAGTCCATTAGAACGGCCACCCCAACCTAACCTAACCTTCAATTTGGATAAAATTCAACAGCCCATTAGCAAAATATGTGTCTCAAATGCAAAACTTCGAATACAACAACATAACAGTAATTATAGTTATTAATTTTACTTGTAAGCTTTCAAAAGTACTTGCAGTCTTAATTTAATTTGTCATACAGCTACAATACGAAATACCAGAGTGGCATCGATCAACCCACTACTTTATAATTCAGACGTGGTTGATGTCTTGGCGATTTGTAAATCACAAATAATAAAAAATGGGGATTTCTGTAAATTTAATTTTCAAATTCTGAAATTTCGAAAACCAAAATTCGAAATCAAATTTGACGTTTGCAAATTTCGAAAAACTACTAATTTTTAAAATTTTCCAATTCCCAGCAGTTTTTAAATTTAATTATGAAATTTAATTTTAAAATTTCGGAACAATTCTGAAGATTAAAATTTAAATTCGAATTGTTAAATGTTCAAAATTTGATAAACGCTCATGAAAATTTCCAATATTTAACCAACATTTTTTGAATTTTAGATCATTCTTCCAATTTTTACAATATACAAAATATACAAATTTCGAGAAAATTTACTAAAATTTTCGGGTATTTTTCAAATTTTCAATTTCCAAATGAAAATGGTTTATTGAAATTTGGCATATTATCACCCGAATTAATCATCGCAAATAGCACAAACTACAAATGTGATTTGTATTAAATCGGACCTGTAATTGATACAAACTACGAAACACTTGGGGTTCGATATGTTAAATAAATTCACAAACAATTCAATTCCAAAAGAATTTAAGCAAATTTGTGTATTTTAATTTAGAAATAAGGTGAATTTTAAATTTAGAGGTCATGAGGCAGGCTACCATATTAATTTTCTGAACAATGAATGACATGATGATGTCTCCCAATAAAATAAAATATTTTGAAAATTAACTGGAAAATGCCTATTCTAAAATTGTGCCGTTGGATTAGCAAAGTGATCTAGTTCCAAGATCGACACAGATACAGCTTCATATTTTTTAGACCATTATTTTTGACATGAAGGACGCCGGGCTGGGCACACAGAAGTTGAGAAGATATATCCTACATAATTCAAATTCTAATGAAATGACGCCAATTAAACGAATCTGTCATTAAATAAAATACAAGAATTATGATGTTGCATAATAAGTAAATTTATTGATCCTCTCAAACGTTATCTAAAATCCTAGACTATTATTTAATTTGATTGTTATATACAGTACGTGTCTTATTGTATCGTTCAAAAGTTGTTACATAAATAAACGTGATTTATTGTAAAATAAATGAATGATGAAAAATTCAGATCATAAATATTGAAACCTAATTAATTTTATAATTTTCGCTGCCGCCAGTCATTTTATTGAATTGATTGTGGATGTAATGAGTTTTGCGAGAAATGTGTCGCCACAATCATTAAAATGAAATGCTTATCCACAATATATATGTATGTGGTTAATGCAAATTAGCTTATCGAAATGATTAAGCTCAGACATATAGCAAACAGTAATTTTAATATGCGGTTACGTTGATAAAGGGTTAACACAGACTAATAATTGCTTGCATTATCGCGGTGTCCGATTGTGGTTATTACATAAATTTATTTACTTTCTATAAAACGTAAATTAAAAACTATATTTTTATGTTATGTATAATTACGTAGTACATAGCTATAATTATTTGTTGTAACATTAAAAATAAATCCATTTGATAATGTTAACCAATTAAAATAAACTACACGCAGGTCGCCACTTATGACAAGTTTTGGTGATTTTTAACGATATAGTCGCAGTATGATGACGGAATTGATGGAATTTATTTAAAAATTTGTATGATTAGAATTAGAATTAATGTCCCAATCATCGAGATCGCATTCATCTCCGTAAGTTTCTAGAGCCCTATGAATACAGTTGCAATACGTTATTTCACCTTCATATTGATTGTCAATTTATCGATGTCTTCCGGCTTTATAGACTAACGTTTAAAACACTTTATCGATCTATATTTATATTTGCTGTTTCTTTGAAATCAAAAACCATGTCTTTGAATTCTATTATTTTATCCATGGCCTCGTCCTCGACGTCCAGCTATAGTGAATCGAAAATTAACTATAGCCTCCGAGATAAAATGTAAGATGGATCGGCAGCATAGTTGATTTCAATAAATATGTCACAACATGCCGAACAATATGCCGATACATACACAGCTTGAGGCGGTGTGTCAATTCGCTAAAATCATAGTTAAAAATTAATATTTTGACGGAAAAATCAAATTTTTCGATTTATTTGTTCATTTTGGGATGAATAAACAAAATGAAATTTAAGTTTTCTGATTGACACACGGCCTAAGCCATCATATTTTTTGTATAGCAGCATACTCGAAATTTTTAGAAATAATTTTTTTAGAAACAAACAATTAATTGTTATTTAATTTTTAAAATTTTTTTTTTATTGAATTTAGCATTTCCATACACAAATCAAAGGTAAGGTAAGAATTAACGAATTTGAGTAAGAACTCACGGGATCCCGATTTTTTTTTTGACCGTGGAATTGATAAAAGCGGCGTGTAATGACCCGCTAACTCGCCACCAGTTTTTTTAGTGCTCATTTTGGTGCATGTTACTTTGTATATCCTATATCCTTGATGACTGAATGATTTTCCTAAATTAAGTTAATTAAAACGAATGAAAATAAAATCTAGGGCGTTATTTTAAAATTTCATAATAGTATCACAAAAAGTATGAGGCCTTAAATTTTGGTTTTACAAAAATAAAAACCAATAATTCATTTTTCATGACATGGTTTTATGGTCATTTAAGATCTGGACCCTATGCTGCAACTGACATGTTGTTAATGTCTAGCTTTCGCCGTCAATCGCTTACTGGTCAACCTATACAAGAGTAACAAATAATTGCGCTGGGAAATACATTAGTGCTAAAATTAGAACCCCCCGCCTTTCCTTGTAAGGGGGATGGGGGGCAACTTGGAAACTAAAATAAGAACCCCTATTTGTTATTGTAGATTCGGATTTTAGGGCTAAAGTACGTAGGATTTCCTTGAAACATTTTTTTCAATTCATGATAGATGGCGCTGTAATAGACGATATTACATTTTTTTCGATTTCTCCTACTGAGAACATTATGCATACGATTCTGCGATGATTATGCATAGGAACATGCGACTAAATTGGCTTTCAAATAAATGATTTTTTTGGTTTTAAAAATATCGATTCAGTTCAAAGATTATTTCGAAAACAAGGTCTTAACCTGTTTGCGTAAGGCTATTACAATTCAAAATGGAGTATTTAACTGTACAAGAAAACATTGAAATGGTCCAGGTTTATGGAGAAGTTAGCCGTAGTCATGATAATGCGGTAAATCTCTACGCTTCATGTATTCCAGATAGGATTCGGTCATGTGCTTCATTTTACCGGACTATCAAACAATTCACTGCTGATGGAAGTGTTCGACCGAAGAAAAGGACCCGTCGAGCAACAGTCTTCGCAATAGCTAGCGAATCCGGATTATCCCATACCAATGTTTGAAAATTTTTGAACCAACATAAGTATCATCCGTATCATTTAGCTTTACACCAAGATCTTGATGGCGTTGATTTTCAAAATCGGGTAACTTTTTGCCAGTGGGCACGTGAACAAATACAGCAAAATCCCAATTGTTTTCGCTATGTATGGTTCTCCGGTGAGTCGTCTTTTACAAACCATGGAACGGTTAATCGACACAACATCCATTACTGGAGTGTTGAAAATCCACACTGGTTTCACCAAGTTGAAACATCAGCGCCCTTGGACTGTCAACGTGTGGTGTGGAATAATTGGCAACCAACTCATCGGCCCCAATATTATTGAAGGCAACTTGAATGGTCAAATGTATCGAGACATTTTAGAAAATAAACTGCCAACATTATTTGAACACTTGAGCTTTATAGAATTGCGACAGAACATCTGGTTTCAACATGATGGTTGTCCAGGACACTATTCGTTGGTAACGCGTGAAGTATTTGTTCGTAATTTCAATGATCGCTGGATTGGTAGAGCTGGTCCGGTAAATTGGCCTACAAGATCACCAGATCTTACTTCGCCAGATTACTTTTTGTGGGGCTGTCTCAAAGATACCAATAAGTACCAACAACCATACACGCTTTCCAGTTGTGTATTAATAAGTGCGTTGAATACGAAACCCATCATTTTGAGCACTTAATATAATTAAAAGATGATGTCCACGTCGTTGTTCCTGGGTTACGCTAATTAGTTTCTTGACAAGTTTTTTTTTTTCAGTAATTAAAAATTTAATTTGTTTAAAACTAATTTCGAGTATTTACATTGAAAACGTGTTAATTTTAGTGCAAACATATTGCAGAATCGTATGCATAATCTTCTCAGTAGGAGAAATCGAAAAAAATGTATTTAATATTGTCTATTATACAGCGCCACCTATCATGAATCGAAAAAAATGTTTCAAGGAAATCCTATCCGTACTTTTAACCGTAGAATACGAATCTGCAATAAAAAATAGGGGTTGCTATTTTAGTTTCCAAGTTGCTCCCCACCCCCTTACAAGGAAGGGGGGGGGGTCCTAACTTTAGCACTAATGTATTTCTCTTCCGGAATGATTTAATTTTGATGATGGTCATTTTTATCGTAGATATTTTCCGAGATATTTCAGCTTAAAAAAACCCGGTATACTAAAAAAAATTATTTTCCTAAACTTGTGTTTAGTTTGATGTGTTTGTGACTGTAATTCACAATATTTTCAAATTTTGTCTCATTTCATATTCTGAATTGTAAACATATACAAATAATCGTACATTTCCTAGAAATAAATTAAATAGTTGGTTGGACATATATATTGTATGAGTCTGCCAATATATCAAATGACAGCAAAGCAGTTGCAAACATTTTCAATTTATTTTCGGTTTCTGTTCGGAAAATAAATTTTTATTCAGATAGACATATGAGGTATATCTGTTTTGCGCCCACACGCAGATATAAGACTCGAATGGTAATGTCATTGACAAGTGATGGTTTAGCACCTGTTGTCTTATTAGTTGTCATCTCATTTTGATACCCGAAACGGTTTCGTAATGCTGTAAATAAATGAAACCCACCAACAATTTTTTTCGTATAGGTATAAAATTGAAATTCACGAATTATGATAATGGTAATTATGGTGATTGTGCGCTTGGCTTGAGAATAGTACGTTTGCTTTATGTATATGAAGAAGAAAAGCTGTCTCTCCTATAGACAACGGATGCTGTACACAATGATAATACCATAGTGTTATTGCTGAGTTGCATAATTTAATATCAGTGATAATAATTCACTCTTTATTTGATGTTTAACAACGCGATAAATGAACGGATGGTACACACACTCAAGCTTGCCTGTACAGGTAATATTTGTACAGGTATATCGAATGAAATTTTGTATATGCTCCGGTCGCTTGCACAGTTCAAAATTGCACAGTTCAGGTAGAACTGCAGAGATATGCCTGAAAGTGGAAATTTGGGAATCAAACACTGTACCTATAGATTATGATAATATTCAATGTAGTATAATGCATGTATCTCCATTAAAAGAGTTTATAAGTATTTAGATTTGTGGCTAGATCAGCGTATAGATTTCAAAAAACATTTCAATCGAAGACAAACAAAGATTTATATTTTTATAAAAAAAATTCTTATTTTTCTTGCTATGCAATATGGTGCCCAGAAAAATATTGAACTGCCTGTATTACTCTTTGATAAACTGTCATCTGGAGTATGGAATTGTATCATGGGGTGGTACGTTCATAAGTAATATTATCTTATTGGTCAAACTACCAAAGTAATTTTAAAATACGGTCTGATTTGTGTTTATATAAAGTGTTGAGAATATTTTATAAAAAATCTGGTTATTTAAAGAATATTACTCCAATTATTTATTGTACTCGCTCCGATGATTGCTTTGTGCCGATATAACTACATATAAAGCACCATTTCTTTTTAATAAAGTACACCCATTAATAAGAGAGTAGCATCGACAGTTTTAAGTTTTTCGAGATATTTGAGAAAATGGTTGATGGAAGTTTCTGACGTGGAATCTTGGGTCTAATTATAAATTGGCTCAGTCAGATTGGTTCATGTTTCTACTTTTTGTGTATTATAAACTTTGTTTAACTTTAATTTTTTTTTGATATGCTAATAAATAAATAAAATAATTTTGATACAAATTGAAATAACTAATTAAAAAGGGATAGTAATTTGTGAAATGATAAGAACGCCCTAATTTTTTTTTTATTTACCAAGGGGATATACGATAACTAAACATTTTGTATCTGGGTTTCTGCATTTATGCGAATTATATTTCCCTATGAGACTTAAATTTAAATTTCTTCTAAAAAATATTATAAGTTCAGATCGTAATTATGACAAAAACTTAAGATTCCAATAAAAACCAGTTGTTCAGTTTTATTTTATAAAAGTAATAACGTACCAATTGTAAAAACATACAGTAGAACAGCATTATCAAAGTATAGTACACACCGCGTACATGTAAATAAGACATTACGCCTGCTCATTGCTATACCGACATTTCTCTTAATAAGGTGGAAAATTTAAGATCATTTTTACGTGAAAGCTCGATAAAAGGAAATGTTGAACATAGTTTTATTCATATTTTCAACTATACCTTGTATTTGCTTGAAGGGAAAATTATATTCAAAAATAGATTCCTTTGTGTTAAATTTTATTTAAAAAAAAAATTAATTAGAGTTGAATATAGTTTAGAATACAATAATGCATCATCTCAACTGGAAAATTAATTTTAAATATCACGGCTTTAAATTGGTTTTGCAAACTACAAAAGTAGAACGATTAGATATTTTCTAGTATATAAATTTACATCAATTGATTTAATTCTATTGTTATCTGGTTTAGAAACATTTTATAAAATGTATGACTAAATTTTATATTAGTTTGTATGTGTATATAAAACACTGTATGACGACTTATTATTCGATTCGTTCTAACGTCAAATTTTATTGCTGCGAGTTTAACATCTTTATCATCTTTTGGCCTAACATCATTGATTCATGTTCACACTAGAATTATTACAACCCATCCTATAAGCTTGTATTGACCATTGTTTTGCCCGCCCTAATTGCTCTACTACGATTTGTGTATCTCATTTGAGTTCCCCTCAAAAATTCCTTCATTTCACTTTTCAACTTTATTTTTAGCTGTAATCTATTTAGTATCAATGCTAATCCAACATAAGACTAAAATAAAACTGAAACTTTGGATCCCGTCTCATTTGATAAATTTAATGACTGAAAAAAATAGAATCAGCAACAAGTGTAAATAATCTATAATCTATGATTATTTCTGATAACCCCAGATTCTATCACAATAAGTTCCAAGAGTGTGTTAAAGATGCTTAGAAGACATGGTGTGTTAACCAAATTTTAAGGTCATTGGTCTTGCGGATACTGACTTCAAAACAACCAATAAGCTGGTGAATGCACATGATATTTTAGGTATATGAGTTCGAACATGCTAACAATAAATACTCAAATTGTATTTTCAATTGTAGTGAATTTTATAAACCAATGTTTCTGGAATGGTATATTACTCTGGGACTATTGATAACCGCAGTGATAATTCTATTAATGAAAGATGAATATCGGCCTATTGCGCTCAGTTTACAGCCTACAATTTTGAAAATTTTGGGAAAGCTTGAAGTTATGGATTGAAAATTTTCTTTAGGATGTCTGTATCTGCTACTTGATACATTTTACCTATATGGTTATAGAGGTGTATATATAGGGTTGGGTGTTCCGCAAGATTTAAAGTTCTGCTCTTTTTGATTTGTATTAATTCAGTATTAAAAGTATTTAACTATGGTACAAATGCTTCCCAAATTAACTTTTAACAGTAATTTTGATATGAATGTATTACGATCATTGTTCGATAGTCTTTCCATGGTTTATGTGATAAAATTAAAACGTGGCGATGTCACAATTGTGTTAGTTTGGCTCGCAAGCAGCTGTCTTCTAATAAGACATTACCCAAGTGTTAAATGAATGTGATTTCTTCTGATGACATTGAATACAGCACATTTAAAAATGTTAAATCAGCGATGTTAACAAACAACCTCAATTTGAATGACTTCTTACTTAACAATTAATTTCAATGTTGACGAATCTTCTCCTCCGATATCTTCTCCTTTTTTCTTATTTTTTTTTTATCCTTTATCTCCAATTTAGGAGCATAGGGCGTCTACTAGGTGGGACCATCTAACTCTATTGGCTGCTACTGTTTTAATTTCCTTCCATGATTTGCCGAGATGTTTCGCTTCCGCTAGCACCGTTCGTTTCCACGTTACAGGTGGACGTCCAAACTTCCTTTTCCCTTGAGGGTTCCATTCTAAGGCCATGCGTGTTACGTCACTTGCTGGTTTCCTTAGTGTATGTCCGATCCATCTCCACTTACGTTTCCTTATTTCATTTTCCATATTTACCTGATTAGTTACTCTATGGAGTTCCGCATTTGATATGGTATTGGGCCAGAAGCACTTAAGTATTCTTCTTAGACATTTGTTGACAAATACTTGTAGTTTGTTCGTAATCTGCCGAGTTTGCTTCCACGTTTCGCAGCCATATAGGAGTACTAATTTTACACACGAGTTGAACATTCGTATCTTGGTGTTACGGGAGAGGACAGATGCATTCCAGATTTTGTGTAACATGTTGTATGTTGTTCTGGCTTTGTTTATGCGCTTGTTAATGTCTTCCTCGGTTCCGCCTGTTTCTGCTAGTGTACAACCTAAGTATACGAATTCCTTTACATCTTCTATATTTTGTTGGTTGACGCTTATTGGTGTGGTTATCGTAGTATTTATCCTCATCGTCTTGGTTTTCGTAATGTTTATTTTTAGACCAACTTCTTTCGCTAAGTTCGATAGCTGTTCAATTTTCGTGCTGCATATATCATCAGCGTAATCCAAATCGTTAAGTTTTCCTGTTAGTCCCCATTGGATGCCATTGGGCGATTTATGGTCCATTTTCCGCATGAGACTATCTAATACTACTAGGAACAGTAGTGGGGAGAGTACGCATCCCTGTCTTACTCCATTGCTATTGTAATTTGCATCACTTTGCTTGCTCTTGTATTGAACTCGGTTACCTGCATCATGGTACACCTCTTGTACGAGTTCGATAATCTTATTTGGGATGCCCATTTCACAAAGTGTCTTCCATATTGCGTTTCTATGTATTGTATCGAATGCACGCTCAAAGTTCACGAAGAGGAGGTATAGTGAGGAGTTCCATTCATTGGACTGTTCAATGATGATGCGGATCGTATTTATATGGTCAGTGCAACTACGTCCCGGTATGAAGCCAGCTTGTTCTTTCCTCAATTTCGAATTGATCGTAGGTGATATTCTGTCGAGGATTATCATTGCTAACACTTTTATTGTTGTATTGAGTAGTATATGCCTCACCAATTTTTACATTCTCTTAGGTCTCCTTTCTTTGAAATCATTATGGTTAATCCCTCTTTCCATTTATGTGGTATTTTACCCGAATTTCATATTTCCGTTATGATCGGTGTTAGAGTCTTCACAGTTGTAGATGCGTCACCTTTGAATATTTCGGATGGTATGTTATCTATTCCAGCGGCTTTGTTATTCTTCATTTTCTCAATGATACTGCTAACTTCCCGTTCCGTTGGTGGATGGGTGTTGATTGTTTCGTTAAGAGCATTATTGGGTAATTCGAAATTTTCTGTGCTGTTTGCGATTTCGTCTCCGAAATATTCTTTCCATCTCTTTAACTGTCCCTCATCTGTTGTTAGGATTTGACCATTCTTATCTCTTATAGGTGCGGTGATATATCCTAGTATTCAAGTATTGTTGAGTCCGACCACAAATCAACTAGTTTTGTTATTGCAAAATATTCGCAGTTTGAGAAGATATTTTAACTTTTTAGTACCGCATATAAATGCATTAAATCTATTATTTGTATTTCTAGTTATCATTTTACTATTTCCAGTACGGGGAAAATCCTCATGGACGTTGTGCCGGACTCTTACCGACTAAAAATCCCCCTACCACACCTCCAAGCAGCGCCCGGTACCATAAAGTTTGCAATACTTCGACCGCTGGATGTTTATATTGTTTTCTTGTTTGTTCAAGTCGTTGTGTTCGCTTTGTCCCTCATTTTTATGGTCAATATTACCGTAATCATCTTGCTTATAGCATACCAACCATTCTCCTCCGCCACCATCTTCGAGATAATAGTTCGTGGTGTCATCTCTCCTACAATATCGGTACACTTCTTTCTCGTTTCTTCCCACCTTGCACAGTACAGTATCGAATGCTCTGGCGTGTTGTCCACTTCACAATATGCGCAGTTAGGAGTATCCTTAATATGCATTCGATGCAAATAGCCGTGACGTGTCAGTTGAAAGTTCGTCTCCCCATGCTTACGATTCACCCATTCCCTTAGACTCGGAATGAGCTCTCTGGTCCATGGTCCAGTGTCGGCACTCTCCCAACGTGCCTGCCATTTTTGCATCAATTCCTCTTTGGCCTCAACGATTGGTGTTCCCTGAAGAACGGCCAGTCTACATTTCGCGATTAAATTGGCCGGTGGCATGTTTGCTATCACGAAAGCTGCTTCCATTCCTACCGTTCTGTAAGCACTATATATACGCAGTGCTAGAGTATGTGGTACGCGTTCAAACTGCTCGGACGCCCTTGCAATATCTAAAGCTGGTATCCAGATGGGTGCTCCATAAAGTATTGCGGATAAAACAATCGATGAGAGCAATTTCCTTTTTCCGTTGCATGGTCCAACAACATTTGTCATCAATCTGATGAGCCCTTTTGTTGTCCGGGTTGCGTTTGTCACAATTTTCCTTACATGCTCTTGAAAGCCGCGACGGTAGTCTAGTCATACACCCAGGTACTTGATGTGGGGTGTCGGTGTTACTATTAACTCCTTCCACTTTGAAGGAAATCGATTGGAGCACTCTTCGGCCTGCCATTACAACCGCTTCAGTTTTTTCTGGAGCCAATTGCATCCGATGAATACGAAGCCATCTGGAAATCTCCTCTACTCCCGCTTCCACTCGTTCAACTAGTTGTTGCTCGTGTCTGCCAGAGACAACAAGCGCTAAATCATTCGCGTACCCCACCAAATTGGCATCTTCGGGTAGCTGAATTCTGAAGGATGATATCGTACAAGATGTTCCAGAGCATAGGTCCTAAGATAGATCCTTGGGGAACTCCACTCGTAACTTCCATTTGGGTTGCTGTACCTCCAGCTTTCACAATAATTCGTCGCTCACTCAGGTAGCTTTGGAGTACCTTCGTCAGATATGGGCTAACTTTGAAGTTATTTAGTTCTTTTAGAATTAATTCCCAAGATGCGCTGTTAAAGGCATTTCTTATGTCTAGTGTAATTACTACTGGGATGCGCCGCGTGTATTGTGTACCCTCAGCGGCTGCATCTACACGCTTCATAACTGCCGCTATAGCATCTGTTGTGGAGTGCCATGCTCGAAATCCGAATTGATTATTAGCAAGTCCACCGGCTCTAACAACTTCGTTGGCCAGTCTGTGTAACAGCAAATGTTCGAAGGGTTTTCCGAAAGTATCCAGCAGACAGAGTGGTCTGTACGATGTCGGTACACCATCCGGTTTTCCATCTTTTTTTAGCAGAACCAGGCGCGCTATTTTCCAGATACACGGAAACTCCCCGTTTTCTAGGGCCGAGTTCATCACGTGTAACACCTTTTTTGGGTGGATTTCTGCAGCGATTCTAACGGCCTCTGATGGAATGCCATCTGGTGGTAGTTCACCTGTCCAATATTATTTTAACAAATATAATCTTAGAATGAATGAAAAATCTCTAGTTACGGTCCCTAGTCAAAACAACAACACTTTTTTTTATATGGTTTTTTTGAAACCTTTATTGGAATAGTTAATCCTGTACACCTAAGCAAAATGTAGATGCCAAATTTTGATGTATCGTGGGTGCCATTAATATTGTGTATTATTCAAGGATACTCCGGATTTGGTTTAGCAGACCCAACAAAAACTAGGCGTAACTTGGTAGTCTCGCTGCTCTCATTCCACATTACGGGATGATGTGGTAACTACAGGGTTTTCTGGCTTTCTTCAATCTTCTTTTCTATGCTTCTTGAAACAACTTTCATTATATGGCACAATCTTTCGGATTCTGCGAAAAGTCCTTGTACACCATTGTTAATCTTTCATCATTTTCAATCCATATTTCTCAAGGGGGCTTCTAGGTTTCTCAGAAAAACGACATCGATTTTGGCTTCGGGAATATTATTTGTTAATTTGTTTAGTACCAATGCATCGATATTCATCCTATAAACAACTTTACTTCTACCATAACCTTGCTCGTTGCCTCGCTTAATCCTAATCCCTATATATTGTCCTGAATTCTATCTCTCTTCTCAATATTAACATTTGGCATTCGTTGATCCTAAATCGCAACTTCTTTCTGCTTCCTGCTCATACTTTGCACGCTGCAGTTTGTTATCCACAAATTTCAGGTCCAAAACTAGTAGTGTATGATGTTATCTTTAACATAAATGTCACAATCAGCCCTTTTGAAATATTTGCGTTTATGCGAGTTTAAACATCGTAAGCAGCATTGCGCCTGCCTTTTATAAGTTGGCCACGTTCCTTAGGGTTCATACCTTTCAATTAATGACAATCTGAAATTGTATCATTGACTGAGCCATTCCAACAGAGTTCTGGTTTGCTTTCCTTCTTGGATTTATGAAATGATCTAAATTGATGAGGTGCCCAGCTGTCAATATTAGTGCCCAGACTTTCTATGGCATATAAGCATTCTTTTGTTTATTCATTTAATCTACTGATTTCTTTGGCATTTTCGCCATGAAGTGTTGGTTGAGAGATCAGAGTTTATAACTGAGTATTCACTAATTTTTTTGTGTTGTTTTACCTCTCTCTAATTAGGTTCCAGGCTGTTAAATTGCATTGATAGCGATGTGTTTATACGATGTCATCACACATTTTCATTTTTCCACATATTGATGGCTCACGGTTATGTTTTGTGGAATCGCTATTTTGCTTTGACTTTGTATATCGTAAATTTGGGTATGCATTTCTCTTTCGAACCTTTTGTATCGTGCCCTTACCACGTATGGAACATTCTTTTTGTAGTATATGAATGCCGTCTATACTGTTTTTGCTCGATTATTTCGGAATGCCTGCCTTCATACTCCAGCCATAAAGTTTATCGTAGATTTGATGGGCCTTTATAGAAGTATTAATGGTACGCTCCAATTCTTCTTGGAATTTTGTCAGCAGGTCGCATTTATTTCGCGCTTCTGTGTTAAGGTCTATAATATCTCTCCACATATTAGCGTAATTAAAATCTATATACAATACGAGACGAACATTTCACTGCACTATTCCCATATTTTTTCACAACATGTAAAATATCAAAACAATTTGCGGTTAGATAACTTCGTGCAAAATTAAATATAACTTTTACCAATTTTTAAAATATTATGTTCAAGCGATAAAATCCAATTTAATTTGTACATTATACTGTCAATTTTGAAAACACATATAGGTAACAATTACTACGGTCACAATTTACTTTACTTTTATATACCCACCACTCCACCAGTATCACCCACATAATTATGTATACGTATGTATGTGGTTTAAATTTAATTTTTTTTTATCGTAGACATTTATCACTTGAACGCTTTTTATCGCCCGGATATTTAACCACCAACTGAACAAAAAAACACAAAAAATGAACATTGGGGAATTAAAAATAATTACAGCGTGCGTTTTTTTTTTACCTCAAAGTCAATACACATTAAATTTTTATTACACTTTGACATGATCACAAAGTATAATTATACGCAATGTCTAGCTATAGAATATGCGTTAATAAATGAGAAGGTGGCCAGAAACCTTATAAATTATTCATGTTTATGAGTTCATTATATTAAACGCATATATGTATGTACATATGAGGCTAGATCATGCAATAAACCTCATTGCGGATAAATAATTTAAAAAAATGTCGATTTATTATTAATGTTTGAAACATATCACGATTTCAAACCCCAAACGATTTTGGAAAAAAAATTCTCAAGTCAATTTAATAATCATAGGTGAATATATCTAGATATCAAATGTATGTACCTAATTATGTGGGCGAGTAGGACCAACCAAAAACAAATTGTATTTTCAATTTTTAACATTGACCTCTATTATACGAAATATATATATTCAGGATCTAGATACACTCCCAATTATCCACATCACTTTATTACTAATTGTTATAACACTCATCTTTACTGTATGTATGTACGTATTGTTATAATAAAACAATAAAGTTTTTATTGTAATATACGTTATATCCTTAAAGGATATAAATCCTCTTCAGTGATGAGTGCTATATATATAAGTATAGTTATATATGTACTCTAACGTATATAATGTTATATAATTGAATAACCCTAGGTGTAAACAAATTAGTTATATAGAAAAAAAATTCTCGTAAAGCTCCAATTTGTGGAAGTGCCTATTAGTTTTGTCTAGCAAAAAAATGAAAAGGTATGGCTCGACAGTTGCCAGCTCCTAACTTTTTCGACATGTCCAAATAATCCAGAATAGTACGCCTTTGCGCTTATATACCTGTTCAAGGCAACTCGCGAACTTTTCATATTGCGTCGTTGCATGAGAATTGTCCAAGTATGCATGTATTTATTCGAGAGTAATATGTGACGTTCATCATTCTTAATTTCTCCTCTATGGTGTTTGTTCACGCCTTGCTTCACGAATTTTGTGGTGGTTTTACTGAAGAATAATGGTCATTCTGCCTTTGCAACTTATCGCATCAACCTTGCTCGTTTCTGAATAACAAAACTAGCTGTGGCCGAACCAATATTTTGTTTTCATAAAGTTATGCACATTCATTCTTATCGATGTATGAACTGTACTAGTAAGTTAATTCAAAATTTATTAGAAACAAATATGGATGTGCAAGAATAAAATCTAATGGAATTGTACGAAATATTTTCTTCCGTTATGCATTGTAGCGCATTGGTTACAATCTTGTCAGTTGTGTCAAATCACACAGCAACGCAGATGTATCAAATTATTATTCAGTATTTTAACATTGAACTGGGATTCAAACTAAAATATTGGATGTCTCATGCATAAAAGGTGAAACTTCGAGGACATACGGTCAGATCATATTTACAAAACGGTGGTAAACAATAACATTACTTTTAAAATAGTGGCTATATCAGCAGTCCCTTTAAAAAGTAACAAAATATGAGCAAAAGTATATATTCCTTTTATGGTAAGAAAAGATAAAACAAAGAAGGATAGATCTGAACCCAAATTTCGTAACGTACGTGCATATTGTCCTAAATCAGTCTTAAAAATCAACATAAACAATTTCCTCTTATTTACTTACACAAATGCAGAATGCAAAACAGAATGTCTCGATATAACGAATTTTATCATAAGGACAATCAAATTTGGTACGACGAACACATGATTTTCTAAATTTTCTTTGGAAAATTCTAGGAAGTGGACACCCTAATGACGCATATACCAAGATATCTTAAGGTCCAAGCAAACCGAATAATATTTCAATTTTGGAAAAGTAGGGGATAAGGGGGTAATAATCGATAATCATAAGATCATCCCAAACAAGGACTCATGTCCTAAACCTCCTAATCCCCTACTTTTTCCTAAATTGAAATATTTTTCGGATAGGTTAGACATTAGGACATGCGCCCTAATGGTGTCCGCTTCCTAGGATTTTCCCAGGAAAATTAGGAACATTCAAAGAATTCCATATGCTAACTCCTCTCACGAAAAACGAAGAGTTCATCAGTCTAGCTTTTTTCATAGCAAGTGTCAAGGGGTTGATTGAGAAAGTAACAAGTTTATCAATAATATAAGTAGGCTGTAACATATTCGAAATTCAAAGAACTGCTCAAGAGATCATATTTTCTCAACCCATAACCCATAACAACCACATAATATCTCAAACAAATATTTGACGCTCATTTAAATACTTCTGGAATCGTATATGTGATT
The DNA here is from genome assembly GCA_951394425.1 of Tipula unca. Classification (NCBI taxonomy): domain Eukaryota; kingdom Metazoa; phylum Arthropoda; class Insecta; order Diptera; family Tipulidae; genus Tipula; species Tipula unca. Next base: position 169,887,447 of record OX596381.1, on the reverse strand, counting down.
TCTGGTATTCTGCTACCCTTTTTCAAAGAAATCAGTGTTGCCTTGCAGCGCAATCATTTTACCTTCCGACAATTTCTATATACAATTTATTTTCATATTATGTACATAGAAATAATAATGTTTAATAGACATCGTCTCGACAATTTGGACCATCACTACAACACGACTCAGTTGAAATCCCCATTAGCTCGACTTGAAGCTAAATTTGATCGTGCTTTAGCCATCATAATAGCAGATCTCGTGGTAGGTCCAAATCTCGACTACAGTGGTGTTGATGCTCGCTGTCATTTTCTCCATCAACCAATCGGAGGTACGGAAACAACTGCTGGTACCATCATAAATTTGGTAATCGATAGTAGGAATAATCTGAATTTTTTAATAGACCCTGGAGCTGGCTTAGCAGTGATTCCAGTCAAACAATTTTTAAATTTAAAGTTTTTCAACAATAAAAGTACTGATTTAGAACTTTCGGCAGCCAACGGTTCAACCATTTTGTCTTATGGAACTAAATTGCTTACGAACTTTCACGCATGCATTTTTAATAGCTGCTGTGAATCGCCGATTTTCTGATTGGCGCCGATTTTCTGAGTAAGTTACTTGCCACAATAGATCGCTCTGACATATGGTCAAGTAAAAATACAATGATTGGAGACATACAAAATTTATCCAACAAAATATTCTCCAAACCTGAAATTGTCGCACCTGAACTCATTTTTGAAACGGCCATCACCAACCCATTGGACCTTTTCAATTATAACCGAATGATTAACGCAATGCCGGTCAAACGTTTAACCGTTATATGAACGAAGTCATTCATGATTTAGACTCTGTTTTCGTCTTTATTAATGACATTCTAATTGTTATACAGAAACTGAAGAATTACACAAACTGCACTTGGATCAATTATTCCAAAACTTAATGGAATTTGATGTACATATTAATAGTACAAAACGCGTATTTGGCGCCAGCAGCCTTGACTTTCTCAGTCATAAAACTACTCCTGATGGTATTCTACCTACTGAAGATAGCATTAATGCCATTAGAAATTTCCCAGCACCCAATCCAATTAAGAGCATTCAACGTTTCGTTAGTATGATAAATTACTACCATAGATTTATTCCGAAACTAGCTTTTCTTGTCCGAAGAATGCCAAGATGCATTTCGCTGAAGAGTGATTTATCGAACATTACTTTGTTAGTAAACCCGCTGAACGCTTCCAAGTTCAGCATGAATACTGATGTATCGAACTCCAGCGTATAGAACCAGTTCTGCAATAGCTTAATAATAATATTTTGGAGCCAGTGGGATTTTTCTCCAAGAAGTTATCGGATGCCGAGAAAAGGTTCTTCAAATTTGATCGATAAATACTAGGAACCTATCTAGCAATTAAGAGAAATACAAGACAATCTCGTCATTTGGATTTCATTTTGCAATTTACGACAGGTCCCTTATCACGCACCACCGAAACTGCCTCAGTCGAGACTTACTTCGACTGAGAAAAATTAACCAAACCCAAGAAGTTTACCTAGAACTGCAGAATTTACTCACGAAACAGTATCTTCTGGTTCCGAATGTCGCACTAGTCACTGCAGACTAGAGCTTTTTGATTTCCATAGTTTTAAAATTTACTGCGAAACATCTACGAGTGCAAATCGCCCGTATACAACCCATCACATACAGGGTATCCGTGCTACTCGGAAATTGATTAGTGCTCGTTACTTTTGGCCTAGCATTAACATAGATGTGACAAATTGGGCACAATCTTATTTCGCCTGCCAAAAATCTAAAGTTCAAAGAATTCTCACTCGGAATAATTTTGTTTGCACACATTTTCGGTTTACTCGTACATTACCTTTCGGGATTTCAAAAAGAATCACAGTGCTGGTGGTAAAAAAAGTATCGATAAAAAAAATTCAAGTAATTAAATTCTATAAATAAAATTGTAATACAAATTTAATTAATTAAATAATAAATAAATAAAACAAATAAACAATTAATTACATAAAAATTAAATATTATTTGTGCTAAAAGTTTGTTAACAATTCCTAAAAAGTCAAATGGATTGTTACGTTATGAATTTTCTTAGATCTCAGCTCAAGTAGCAGTCTATCGGCAACAAATTGAATGTATTGGGTCATTAGTAAATCTATTACAAACTCACTTTCAGTAGTCACCGTTTCAGCTATAAACCTGGTAACTTGCTCCTGTGGGAGATTATGTTTAAGGTGCTGGTTATAAAGCAAACAAGCAAAATCTCAGTGCAACCGTTCATTCCGAGAAATTAGTTCATTAGAAAAGGTTAATCCTGACATTAACCCTCTCTTTATAAACCACAAAGGCGCAGAGGTCGTTGCAGGCGACGATGGCTCCACGGTGTAGAGAATGACTTGGCTTCTTCAGATTGTCTGGGACAGTATGAAGACCGAGCCCAGGATCGAAACCATTGGAGCCAGATTGTTGACGCCGTAAGGGGCTTAAGGAACCCATAAAAAACTTATCTTCTGTATACTGGACTTCATCAAAATGTTGAAATAAATTTTCATTAACAATACCACCACTAGCTACAAAACAGGCAAGTACACGGCTGGATAAAATGGTGAGGTCTATTTCTTCTGCCGGCCATAACCTAGCCTAAATCAATTTCAAATTGTTTCCACTGATGAGTACCATTCTATTATTTAGTGACCACGTTGAAATCAGTTCAATGTCGAAATTACAAGTTTCGATACAGTTGGAAATTAAAAACATTACAAAATCTATAATTTTATAAGTTATCAGCAAAAAGGTGGTTTTTACAACGAGTGATACCTGCGGGTAGGTCATATAAATACATCATCCCTATGAAACACCTACCATTGTAAACAGCTCTACGAATGTCGTCATTGATATGAAGTAAATCAGTGCTGGTACTATAATTACGTCTATAGGCAGATTGGTATATTGAAAGAAGATTTCCTGATTCAATATAACACTATAAATATCTGTGACTGAGGTATTCTTTCGAATACATTAGACAATGTTTTAGACAAGTTTTTTTCTGGGAATGGGCACTATCAAAGAGTGCTTCCACTCTTGTATTTTGTCAATATCAGAATACGATGTAATTGAATCAAAATCATCCATAATCCCTCCGGGATTTTTATTCCATTGGTTTATAGTCGGATTTCTTTCCATCGAATTAAATATGTGGAATCCTCTTCGGCATTGAGAACTGTTCCCGCAGCTGTTGATAATGTGGTGGCGTCCAGTTCCAATCTTGATAGAGCAGCTTTATTAGTGCATTCGGGTTTGTGAATGAGCTCGCAATAATACTCTTCTAATCGAGCTTCACATTCCATCGCTTCGCAGTTTGGCATTGTTGTTCCTATTACTTAATGGGAGTGCTAGCGATTGATGGTCTGTCATTATTTTCTATTTTTTGACCCTATACAACATATTGCATCAAGTTCTTTCGGGGTATCATCTCCTATTATTCATCAAACGATTTTATTAACCCTGGTATAGGACAAAAAATCGATATTATTGTCAAGAACTATCCACTGTTTTTTAACAATTTTAATATCACCTCTTGCTGATATTATTTTGAGACTTTCAGTTGAAATGGCACTATCAGTTAATTCTGTTTTTATAAAAAATTTATTAGTTTCTGTCTCGATCAAGAATTTAAGTGTATTTTCGTTTTTGGCCCTGTACTCTAGGTATGATACACTAAAGAGGCTTTCATCATAAAATTTACTTCCGGATCATCTTAATCTTAATCATAAGCTTCTGGTAGGGTGTTTGAATTTTGAATTATGAACTTCTTAGATAGGTCTGCTCATTCAATCCCCAGATGAATACATCTAAGACTATGCTCCGGTGTGTCTCAACCGTTGATCGTCTCCACTGAATGATTCCCCGTAAGAACTGATGATTTATCGCAGCATAAGATTCGTCTACCGTCATCTTTAAATTAGTGCGGAGTCTGCATTGTATCTGATTTTGCCTCTGCGTTATTTGTCAATAACGTATCGTCTAAAATGAACTGCACCGTTGTACTGATTTCTGATGCTTGATTTGCCTCTAAAAGAAGTTTAATGCTAACATCTTTGCATTCTCTTATATCGGTGTGCTTTTGGACGAAATTGTTGTGGTCGGTGGTTCTGAACCATTTAGATTTGGATTTGATAAGATATTGCGGGTATTTCTGCAGAATAATGATGCCATTGACTACCCTGGAGCAATCGTTATTATTGTTGAACTATGTTCTTCCTGTTTTGATACTTCTAGGATAAATAGTTTCTTCGTTTATTTAAATTGTTGGTGTGATGAATTTAAGAGCTTCATCCGGTTGTTATATTCAACACCTTGGCCAACTACTATGTTTCTGATGGAGATAATTTCCTTAACAGAAACTATTTTGTTGATAGGCAGCGAAACTTTAGTCCTAATGATGGAGTCTTGAACGCCTTCAAGAATTAAATAGTAGTTCAGTCAGTAGAATTAAAGTATTGATGGTAACTTTGTTTATAGTGGCTGTTAGTTAATAACCGGTTTCTTCTATAAATTTGACCGCTTAGTTTGATTTGATGATTGTTTTCGATCGTTTATAAGATCGTTCATATTGATCATACATATAGGTCCTCAGCGTCTGAATTTCCCGCCAACCTTTTGTGTCGAGTGTGTTTAGGAGGTTTTATCGTATGTTTTTGTGTATTTTATCAAGGGCTGCAGTATCGCGGTGTGATTGTAATTGCGTGATTTAAAGTCATCTGCTTTACTAAAATGATCTTTAGCAATTATAATCCTGTTTAGGTTTGGAAATATTTATTCAGAGATGTGTCGGAACCTATTCCTGTCGCTTGTAAACTATTTGGAATGCTGTCGTTTAGCTTTGCTGTACTTCTATTCCAATCTTGTCTCATATCTCCCTGAACATGTTGGAGTTATTATTATCGATGATCGACCACTAATTCTGGATCTGTCCGATGTGGGGGCCAATGAACTAGTTCAGTTTAGCAACTTTCGCAGTGTGTTTGGGGTTGTTAGATTTATTTTTAAATGTTAATATTTGTACGTAGTCATCTCCCACCGACTCCGTTAGATGAGGGGCAAGTCTATACCATATTGCTACCACAACCGTGTTTCATAGTCAATTTAAATATCTAGTTTTGAGCCCTTTAACCCGACCACGCTAAACTCTTTGACGCTTCTTCGCTCAAAACAGTCCGAATGTGGATTCGTCAGATCATAAAATCGAACACCAAAATTCACTTTCTTTTAGCCGCCATTTTATAGTTTAAGTTGTTACGTTCAAGTTGTAATGATCCGTTAGTTCTCTATCAGAATTTGTTGGAATTTTTCTTAACTGCTCGTACAAGCATCATGTCATGCCTCTTACAGGTTTTCCGTTTCCGGCCACTTCCAGAACGATTTAATAACTTATTTTTTTTAACATTTTTGAACCAGAGTAGACTTAAAGTTCAACCGATCAATTGATCAAGTTTATCATAAAATATAAAAATGCATGCTAAAAAAACATCACAACCAAATCGTTCGGTACTAAAATAGAGATATTGTCCATTTGTTGTGTTAATAAAAGGATAACTCTTGTTTATCCCCAAGAGCGTCTATTAATATCTATTTGATTTCCCTAAGAGTTTGAGGGTTTCCAGCCATGATACTAACTGACGGCGGTTTCCGTCAAACTTGGGTATTGATTTTATCGGAACTATAGGATATCGGAATACATCAAGGATGGGTAATTGTGGAACTCGGCTCTTTTCTTGTTTTGTTTTGTTCAGATACGCCAGCGCCTGCTCATGCTCACCGTGCTTTATTGAACTTAGGGTAAGTTGTTCTAAAACGCTTCAACCAATTGGGTCGGTAAGTTTTTGGTAATCAATATTTCGATTTGTCATGTAAAGTGACTTCCTTGTTATACAAATATTTGTCGTATCTTTTGATCCTCGACTAACTTATTGTAATGAGATTTTTTTTCTTTTCTTTTCTATTTATTCTGCAAATTCTCAAAAGAAATCGTGCCCATCTTATGTAGTGCTTATCTCGTCTATCTAGTGGTGCGATGAATTCCTGGAATTGATGTCGTGTGCAAGAAGCAAAATATGTTTTAGCCAGAGAGAACAATGATAAAACACTTTTACAGTATCACTTGATGAGTTTACATATCAGCTGTTTTTATTGGCTATTCCTTTGCACTTTTTACATTTCACTGCACAGCTGCGCCAATTATGGATAGATTTGGATTCTGAATTTGATTTATGATTTATGAGGTCCAGAATCGTATTCCTTTGTTTAATCGGAATAGTTTGTCAAAGTCTTCAAATTTATGTTCATATTTCGCTAACTAATTCAAATTTAAAATATTCGAAATGCTATGTAGAAATTTATCATAAAAAAATATAAAAAAGTATTTCCATTTTGTAAGCTTTTATAAGTTTGCGAAGTAATTTTCCAAGTATCGTCTAAATACTGTTAGACATTGGTGGTAAAAATCGAATAGTATATATAAGACGGTTTCGACCGATTTATTTTATGACAGCGATAATAGCATAACGAGTTTCTAAGGCTATGTACTAAAGTAAAATTTTATAGCCTGATACGTTCATTTTCCAATTTTATTGTCGATTTATAAATAAAATAAATTGAATTAAATTTTATGGACCACCCTATTATTGTGTTATCGATTTTTTTTTGTTGAAACATCGAACTATAACATCATAACTATATACATACTATATATACATATATCTCAACATAACTCATAAATTTTCATAACACATAAGCTAAGTTTTTTTATCTACTCGTAAATTTTAATTAATTTGTGGATTTAAGTTTTGTGATAATTTGCGGGAAATTAAAATAGAAAATCGTAATCAGCTATAGATATATACAGTCATTATTGTAAAATGTGGTATTGTAAAAAATTAAACATAAAGAGTGTCCCAAAATTAATGCAAGATTTGAATTAAATAGAAAACACGGTTTTTAGTCTTCAAATTAGACGAGAGGGTTATTTATGGAATATCACATCGGGCAAATGGCCTCCACATCTTTGCTGGCACATACGCACCTTTTTATCGAAATTCTCCATGACCTTTTGCATAAATGTGGCTGAATTTCGTTGTTGCAGCGTATAATTTCCTCCTGTAATGTACGGGTGGTTGTGGGCTTGTTGACATAGACCTATGACTTCAAATAACCCCATAAAAAGAAATCGAATGGTGTTAAGTCACAAGATCTAGGGGGCCAATTCTGATCACCGAAACGATCGAGTATACGCACGACTAGGAAATGTCTCATGTAGTAATTTAATTGTTTCACGGGCTGTAAGGCATGTGGCACCATCTTGTTGAAGCCATATGTCATCTATGTCAATATCATCCAACTGAGGCAGAAAGAAGCGTGGATGATTTTGCTCGAAAAATCAGCATCCACTTGTTGATGCTTGTAGCGGTCGCAACAAAATGCAAAATACTTGGCGACTGCACAACAAATAATTCGCGCGCGCAAAATACTTGGCGCAAAATATATTATATACAATTTTTATATAATATACCATCCCAATAGCCCTCGGTAGCACAGTAGATAGCGTCCTTGCTTTGTTATTCGAGGGTCTCGGGTTCGATTCCCGGTGGTGACCAAAAATCACGGTTGGGTGTTTTTAATGTGTAAGTATATGTGTTTGTCCGGGTATTGCACCGTGGGCCCATGTGGCATTGAGTGCTGGAATAATCCGCCCAACTTTAATTATTTATTATCCCAATAGCGAATCATGCTATAGCATCTCCACTGATGCGTCTGGTAGTGCAGTAGGAGCAGTCCTACAGCAATAGAATAAAGATTGTTTGCAACCTTTGGGATTTTTCTCACGAAAGCTCTCAACAACAGAGCTTATATACTCAGCCTATGACAGGGAACTCCTCGCTATTTATTTAGCCACCAAACACTTCCGCTATTTCCTGGAAGGTAGACAATTTACTGTCTTCACGGATCATGAGTCGTTAATCAAAGCAATCTCCCTGAGCGAAAAGAGTCCATGGCAGACTCGACACTTTGACTATGTCGCTTAGTTCACGACGGACATTCAACATATAGAAGGTAAGGAAAACGTGGTCGCTGACACATTGTCATGGACTAGCGATCTAGTTTCAACAATAGACTCCGTCAATCTACATCTTAAAAATCTAGCTCAGACACAACGCAGTCTGACGATGAATTACTCCAACTAGTGAATAATTCATCACGCCCTGATAGTTCCAAATTCAAATTAGAACTCACTATCTTTCCAGATTAAAAAATTTATCGCGAACATCATGTAGTGTTCGATGCTCTGTTCGATACGAGCATCACGTAAATTAATTTCCAATAGGTATTTTTGACCGAAAATGAACGCGGACATCACGCATTGGGTGAAGTATTGTATTGGTTGCCATAGAAGAGCAAGGTTCATCAACATATGAAGTCCGAACCCGGACAATTTAACCTGCCTTCTGAACGGTTCGAGCATATACACATGGATATAGTGGGGCCATTGCCACCATTTGAAGGTTTTGTGTATGTGCTCATCATTGTCGATCGCTTTACTCGTTGGTCTCAGGCATACCCTATTCAAGATACCACCGCTGCCACTATTGCTAATACGTTTGTCGAGCCGACTAAAGCTTCGCTCAAAGCTCGAGAAAATACCATTAAATGGAGCACTGAGCTTCCTATCGTCCTGTTGGGAATACGAGCAACAATAAAGAACTAAAGAAACTGAACTAGTTTATCGGCAAGCCCTCAGATTAACAGGAAATTTTTTCGAGACAAGTTCCAAGGATAGTTCCGATCTATATGGCTATGTCGAAAAGCTTCGCGCAGTTATGCGCAACATAATTCCTATTGACACTCGCAAGACAACTAATCCGCCTATTTTTATTCCAAAGCCCTTAGACAATTGCGAGTACGTATTCATTCGTATTGACAGAGTACGAACGGGCCTAACACCTCAGTACGAAGGACCTTACAAAGTTATTCGTCGTTTTCGTAAACATTACATTCTTGATGTAAAAGGCAAGAATGTAAATGTTTCTATTGATAGATTAAAGACATTCACACATTCAACGAACTCTCTTTGCTTTGCTTGGTCATTAGGCTTCAGTTGTTGTGTTAATTGAATTTTGTAAGCATATTAAGAAGACCCAGATGTTTAGTGAGTATACGCGCTGCAGAGAGCTTCTTGAAATTTACAATTCTTGTCCACGACGCCGAATTGATGTTCCTGGATTTTTACCAACACTCTCACCCACTGCTTCGATATTGACATTTAAACGGCTTGTTTTTGGACGACCAGTGTGCTCAGCGTCTCCAACTGATCCCGTCTCCTTGAATTTTTCAATTAATCTCTCAACATGACCATATTTTGTAGGAAATTTTCGAACTGCGGCTGCCAAACTTTCATTATTTTTAAAATATTCTTCAATAATGAAAATACGTTGTTCTATCGTGTAACGCTACATTTTTACTAACCCTAACCTCTCAGCTGTCAAATTATTTTTTTTTTGGGGGTTGGCAACATTTTACTGCACAAATGGCGGCAAATTCAAATCATGCGCTAATTTTGGGAGACCCTATGCACGTATGTATACATATATTGAGTTCATGAACTGCAACACATTTTTTATCACTAATGTATTGTACATTGCGTGCTTTTGTCAATACGATATAGCCATAAACGGTTTCCGCTTATACACAAATATGCAAATTATGTATAGATTTATAATAATAAGTTGTTGTTGTTGTTTTAAAATTCAATTTAATTTCAAAACAACATGTAAAATGGGGAAAATTGTGTTTCCATAAATTGCACGAAAATTGTTGGCAAACACAAAAAATTGTTGAATGCTAATGTTTATTTTGAAAAAAGGGTGTGCACGCCTCATAATTCATATAATTAGTTTTTAATACGCTATTACACGATATTAAGAAGGTGGTGTAGGGTATACGATTGATCACTATCATCCCTGAATTATCTCATTAAAAATTTTGTTTTTTAATTAAACTTTTTTAAGAAAAATCATTTATCATCATCAAAGGATGAACTCATTTCCCATATACACATACATAATGCTCAATGGAAAATTCTTGTGCAAATGACAGTTCATAAAATTTATTTGCTTTTTGATTATCTTATATAGTTTAGAGAAATTGTTTCAATTATCTTAAAATTGTGATTATACACACTCGCATACACACAGGGTAAAAGCACATCAAACGAGTAATTTAGAAAAATGATTGGAGGTAAAATATAAGTAAATAAATAGCTTTAAGCTTTTTTTGGTAGAAATTAAGCTTGAAAAGCTGTTTACAAAATTTATTATAAAGGTGGCTCCCTTACACGGTAAAAAATATGCTTTTATAAGGTGTGACCAGATTATTCAGTAAAGATTGAACTTAAAAAAAAATTTTTTTTTAGAAAATAAGCTTTACAAAAATGTTGTTGTAATTATGTCATTTTTGGTAATACATGTATGAGTCATTTGCGTTTAATATGCGGCTACATATATGTGTACATGAATATCAAAATTACTTGTGATGTTATGGATTAATTTCACAGAATCATCAATTAACCTAGATATAGTTAAAAAAGATAAGCCATCATAGAAAAAAGGTTCTATATTTACATAAAAAGTCGACCTAAGTGGAATTATACTGTGCAAAAATTAATTAAATTTACGATAAAGTTTATATCAGCTTTAAATTGGAATGTTTTTCGACCAGAACACAATTTTATCGCAAATCATCATATTGTTTGGTTTGTTCATTTTATGAAGCATAAAATATATGCGCGTAAATAAAATGAAAACTTCCATTATACTTTAAAATTTTTGGCATAAATTTAAAGTGCCACTATAACAAATTATGGTGCAAATTTTTACAACTTTCTGGAGTGTGGCTTTTCATAACAAACTCATTTGATTAAATTTTTTGGCGATACGCACATAAGATATCAAATCTACAAATTTATTAGTAAATGATGACATCAGATTTAATAATGTTACTGCTTCTCAACGCTATGGTTGTAAATTGCAAGTTTATTAAAGCTCGAATCTTGATCGCCGTAATTTAGAAGGTACAAAGTTTGACGATCGATCGTACAGCTCCGGCCTTTGGGACACGCAAAATGAAGTTGTTTCTATTTTTATCTACCAGATAGTAATACCCTAGATCAAGGAAAGGTATATATGGAAAAGTACAATGGACGAAGCAATTATTTAAACTTTAAAAGAAATACAGGTTAAGAAATACAAGTCGATGCGTGCCGAACTGCAAGAAAAACTTTATATAAAAATTGTTTAAAACTTTATCGTTTTCCAAGTCAACCAATATTAAAACGAAAATGGATAATAAAATTAAGGCTAGGGAAAGAACCTTCAAAATGGTTCCACGTCTGTAACGCTTATTTTAACGAATAAGATTATAAAAGAAATATAGGTTAGATTGTTATGTGAAAAATAATAAAATTCTTCGGAAAGTCGGATCAATACCATCAAAAAATATTCCCGTGAGAAAATTTGAAAGTGCGATTGAACGCAACCGAAATCAGCGACAAGAGCGCTGTGGTCAAAGAATAATAGCAGGTTCATCGAAAGATCCATCACTGAGACTTGACGAGCTAATGAAAAGCAGACCGAAAAACATACCAAAAATAAGAAAACAAAAACGCTAATGGGTCGCGGTGTATATTTATTAGGTTTTCAAGTACATTGAGCTACCAACCACCAACTGACTTTTTCTTCATATAAAAATAAAACCAGGTTTAGTTATTTTTGTGTTTGACGACTCGAAGAAGCAATTTCCGATAGAGAATACTTTGAAAAAATTTGATTTTGCGTTGCAATTTAGATTCACGCATTATTGTCAATATTGACAGTTTATGGATTTTGTGACATGCATTTGAACCTGACACTGAGTGTAATATGCATGCGGCTTATTCATTTATGTCAACTAAAAGGACATTTTATCTGTATAATTAAAAATTAAACCCCATTGATCCCATCACGAGTGGCAGCTTGGGGTCCGTTGATATGAGACTTTAAAAACGCGTTACAATATTTTTTAATTCTCATGGTAGTCAGTATGTTGTGGCATATTGAGGCTGTTATACGAGTTTTTCTCATATTTTACTACAAATTTAATTGATTGACGGTTTTTATCTTTCTGGTATAAGATTAACTTCGTTCAAATGCAGAACCAACAGATTTGCTATAGGGATAGGTGGTATTACGATAGGCGAATTTATTATTAAATCAACCGTTGATTTCTCTTAATTTCTAAATGTCTGCAACTTATCTTATTGTCAAGATCGTTAGTTTGGGTACTACAAGTAATTTTAAAACAAATATTATGATTAGTTACACTGAACGTTATTTGTTCACAAAAACAACTTTCTACTTTGTGGTTCACCTTTGATACTTTCACGTAACGGACTTGGCTAATTATAAGCTTATCGGCATGCCGCGATATGCTTCCATTTAGCTAATTTTCCAGTTTTTTCAAAAGCACAACCATTTCCAACAAGAGGACGCAGCTCAGCGGATAACGCCATCAATCCCTATAGATTGGATCTATAGCGGGTTTTTTTAATATCCTTGCCTTCCCGAATTGGCCTTTGAGCTACCAAAATATTTAACTGTTGTAGCAAGTAAAATAGGAATATTTTTCTTTGCCACAATTAATTTTATATCTGTGGTTTTTAACTGTCAAAATTACAACTGATTCACGGAGCATAATTTAATCCTGTAGTTTGAAATAAAAATCATCAAATTTTTAAATATGAAATATTTTTGTTTAACCAACTTAACTAGAGTTGCCTTTCATTATAGAGCCTCCCACTTCAGTTTAACGCCTATACGTTATACATATCAACCCGACTTCAGACTATATAAACTGGCCAGACGTGCGTGAGACCATCCCAAATTTTGCCTGCGTTATCATTCGGATAAATTTGTCGTACAAAGCGTCCTCGAAGCAATATATCAGTGAAGTCGTGTAACGAGTATGGATTTAAATCCTAGAATTCAAAATTCGTACTAAATGAAGTTGAAAATATTTCAACTCAAAATTAGAAAAAGGGATGTTTTCTTTTGTGATTTTAGTTGATTTGATTGAGAGATAGAACGAATTTTGAATGCTCGGATTTAAATCCGTACTCGTGTACCCGACTCGAAAGTAATGGTTTAATATGGTTTCACAGTTCTTTCTTCCAGTTTTTATAATTTTATTTGTTGATTTAGCTCATTTTGAGAACATGCACTGGAACAAATATAGAATGTGCCCTTATTTATTGATATTTAAGTTCGTAGCATAAATGTCATATGTTTATCTAATATTACTCCAAGATACTTAAAGTTATCAACTCGTTCAATAAGACAATTCGAGGTTTGAAATAGTGCGTTAAGTTACAATATGGCAAGAATTGAGAATGAAATGTAATAAATTTTACTGAAATTGGCCGAAATTTTGAAAAAGCAAGGGAGCAGTCTTTAGGCTCATAAAAAATGGCGGTATCATCAGAAATCAATCTAATTTTCCCAGCCGATCAGAGGTAACCGAGCTATGTCATTAATGAACAGTAAAACATCGGTGGCCCAAGAATACTTCCGCGGGGTAGTCCACAGTTGATATCTAGTGTGCTACAAATTGCTTCCGATTATGGAGGTAACTTTTATAAGTTGAGTCACAAAATCCAGCAAAACAATTTATTGAGTAGTAAATCGTGATCTATACAATCAAATGCTTTACGTAAATCCAAGTATAGTCCAAGTATAGGAAAAATTCCGCTCCCTAATACGTCATTATATAGTTTTGACAATAGGTGGAAAAAAAATAATAAACTTTGTTATTCAGGACAATACTTGGTATGTATGCTCCCCACAGTTTTTACCATCTAAGTTGTAAATTACGGTTGAAACTTCGCTAACAGAAGTTGGAGATAGATAAAATGAGTTTGTACATAGAATTGGTTGAAATTTATCGAGCATGAAGTTTCTATGGAGTTTTTATGGAACGGCACAAATGTCAAAAAACTTATCAAATGCCGAATTGTGTCATGAAAATGTATTTATTAAGAGCCTTATGGTCATCCTCAGTATGGTGGTTGTTTGCGTAAAATGATTTTAATAGAAATTATCAAGTTGCTAGTGCTGTTATGTTCATGTGATTTTTTGAGAGATTTTTGGAAATGGCTGAGATTCTTTAGGGTCTATATTTTCGGCTATTTTTAGGTTAGTCTAGAGCCTTATGATAATTTCTATATATATTTATAGACTGTACCGGTGGAGACGTTGAAAGAGTTCTGCGACGAGACTAATATCAAATATCAAAAGCTACTTATGGACACAGTGAACTAGCTGGTACTAGAACGCAGTACTAGAACGAATTTTGAAGATGTACGAAGGTCTGAAGGCATATTTCTTAGCGGTTTATATATGCCCAATTCAAAATAAAATAATTTGTAGAGACCCCATTTCGAAAATTTGGTATAAATTTATGCAAAATCTAGCTAGCACATTCCACCATACCTTCAAACAATAATTGAGTGAGAAACATCCAACGCTATAGAAATAATTCAGCTATTAAATAATTTGAAAGAAAATCTTCAGGAAACTTGGACAAATCAGTTAGGAGATCAGAAGCAATACATAAAAATATTAAATGAAGATGAAATGTTTGAAATAGTTTTCATGAAAAAATATGTGACTTATGAAGTTAGCATGTGATGAGTAGATATTTAAACTAACTTGGAGTCGATAATGATTGAACATTTAGCTAATTAGGATTTGCTATAATACTTAGCTACTATTTGTTCATTTTCACTGAGCTAACGATCTACGAATGATCGGCAAGTTTATTATACATTTCCAAGATATATTTCTGGGTGATAGATTAACATTCGGGATTGCCCTTGAACACTGTTGCACTAAAACGTATAAAATGCATGGAAGGGAGATTTCAACCTGAATTTTTTTAACTTTAACAATTCGCTATCTTTTATTAAATTTATACTTAAATTTTGATAATTTTCTAGCTATAATTTTTGGAAAATTGTGTCATAAATCATAAACTTCAAAACTTTGGTCGCAGTATTTTACTAGGCACAACCGTTGCATATTCAAACTTATCAAACTTCACTAATCTCTAAATTTTCAAGTAATACAAATTTATTTTTAATATAATGCTACTGATAATTTACGAGGGTCAACAATACTATATATAGATAAATCCAACACAGCTTTTGTCGACTTTTTAGAATGGCATTTTACGGATTATTCTTATCATCCCCTATATAACAATATTGTGTGTACGTAAACAGAAAATTTTAATAAAAGAAATCGTCAAGTCATTCAAACAACAGCCACATGTATTTTAGGGACTCGTCTTTGTTTTGCACAAATTAATTTCATTTAACATTTTGACCTTAATTCAGTCTCATAAATAAAATCGTTTTGGTGTAATCATTTACGTCGCTAAGCTTTTCTAGATAAATTTAGATAAATTGAAATTAAGTAAAAGTTCAAAATCTTATCTAGGATATTACTTATATATAAATCTACCTTAAATTATTGTTGCGCCCATAGTGTTTTTGTACATAAAACCAATATTATTGTAGGCGGTATTTATCTTGAAATGTATTCCCATTAAATATTAAATCCTAAATATACATGTACGTACTCTATATACACAAAAAGCTATTCGTTTGTAAAATGATATCTCACTACATTTTTTATTATCGTAAATTACATTTTCCAGTTAATCTGAAAATTGATTTCGAACGATTATTTACAATACATATCCTCTTATACATTATTCACATTCTCGAATATATGAATCCGTATGCCATTCAGGTATATGAATATATTCGCAAATTATGACGTCAGGATTATTTTTTATGTGTATTGATTTGAAATCAAAGGTATATATCTCAGTCAATTATCGCACATTACGCCTATCATCATAAATGTATCTAATTCGTTCATTAATCAAGATATTTTTTTATTTTTTGGATAATGAATGAACCCATCCGTTTCTCAAGTATATTATAATTGGGATATGAATTAATCCGCTGAGAGATTTCCTTTTTTTTGTGTATGGCTTAATACAATTTCAAATTTAAAATTTAATTAAATAACGATTATATATGTTAATTAGAAAAATGTTATTCTAAAGTAATAAATTAATTGCTTCCCTCTTCTTAGATTTTCTTGTCGCCGACGTGAACGTCATTAATCACTCATCCGCGCACAATCAGCGACGACGTCGTTTTCAAATAATGATGTTATGTCGTTTTTCACAACCGAATTTTGTTGTATTTAATTGAAAAGAGTAGATTGTGAATAGAATTCTTTGAATGATTTTCTTATCAATTTACGTACATATGTACATATATATACACACATATAGCGATAAGCTTATTAAATAATGTACGTATATGTAATTTGACTCAATACACTCCACAATTCGACGTTGTATACATTTATACGTATATGCCGGCTAAAATCGATAGTGGAATTAAAATGTCACGCACATAATATACTTTTTGTTGTATGAATACGTATATAGACTTGAATTTCGCTCTTAACACGGAATTAACAAAAAACATATTAAGGTAATTAAAAAAAAACAATGTTATCTTACCTGCGACTAATGTATATACATATGTAGCATAAATGTATCGATTTCAGGGGTAATTTTATTTCATGCAGGAAGAGTAAATAGATGAAAACCTATATACGTATGCGTATGTCAACAATTCGTTGGATGATAAAAAAAAAATTAATGCAAATGATGTTTTGATGAAATTTGTGTACTTATACATACATATGTATGTTAAACATATAAGAAAACATAATTTGATGTGCGTTTCTAAGAAAATTAATTTAAAATTGATGTGTAAAGACTACGCATAAGATATTGATGTGCGCTCCAAGTATCATAAAAGAAATTTAAAAAATGTCTATTTACATTTATAATAAGCTTGTTGATAAACAAAATGTTATTTTTTTAATATTCACTTTGAATTCCAATCCGGACCAATAAACATGCGATAAATGGAAAATTATGTTGATGGTTTCATACATAAAATTTTGTGTTTAAAATGCATACAACTTATTTTGGTCCTAGAATGTGATAATTTATTGCCGTGAAAAATGGTAAAATTTTATGATTTTAAATTAGTTGCGCCCACATGCAATTCACTAGAGATGAGATATGTTGTGTACGGAATTAACTTTGTAGGTAGTATTTTGTGTACATTACTAATATAGAAATTTATATTCCCTGGAAATAGCAAAATACTATAAATAAAAAATGAACCGACTTTACCATATACAACCAAAGTTTCATTTTCCACACTTTGATACTAGGAATTAATTGGTCACTCTAAAATTATTGCTCGTAGACTTTCCTAAAATATATCACGTGAAGTATTGACATCTTGAGTTATGATATTTTCAGATATACAAATTGTATTTTGAAAGTTTGGAAATTAGTTTGGTAAAAGTTATAGTAATCTAACATACAATGAGTACAACGAGGGAGGAAACTAGTAATCCAGGTGGTATATCTGCTGAAAAGCTACGAAATCCACCCTCTACTCAGGCTGCCCCAATGGATTCTGAGCCGCAGACTATCAATCATGACGACAACTATCAGTTTTTTACTGATGATGAAGAACTGGAAAGAGAAACAGAATTCCTGAAATGGCAGAATGCTCGCAATCAAAATTAAACGGAAGATCAACAGAAAAAACAACATCAGGAAAACCCACTTGTCAAACCTAAAGAGATAGCACTTCTGCCAATCAATATTATTGGGAGAACCGAATATGCCAAGATACAATCGATAATAATGCAAAATCAATGAATCAATACACCAGACTGAAACCTATAGAGCCCTGGCTATGAAAATAAATATGTTCAGAAAATCGAATACAGTATAACGAAAACGACTGCAAATAGCAGATGAAATGTTAACAAAGGGTCAAAATAAATAAACGATGGCTGCCTCTATTTATGCTAACCTTTAATAGTAATGAAAAAATGTGAAAATATCTTCAATATAAAGACTAACCGGCCTGATACCTTAATGCAAAAAATGCCAATACTTCAATCATACAAGAACATATTTGGACGGGAACCTAGATGCATAAAATCTGCTGGTATACATAGTCCAAAAGTATGTCCAATAACTAAAAATATTACTCAAATGCATCAGCTGTAAAGGACCACATCCAGCCAATTACAGAAAATGTAGGAAAGGACCTACAAAAATTATGAAAACCTGAAAACCAACGCAAAAATACCACAAAATCTTAGAACAGTTCCAAAACTGGTAGCAAATAAAATAGGTAAATGGGAAACACATCGCAAACTGTACAACAGGAACCGGTGATTTTAAAAGGCAGTTTTGAAAAGATACTGAGAAGCATAATAATAAAAGTGTTTAAAGGCCATTACTCCAACGGTTTCGATCCTGGGCATGGTCTTCATACTGTCTTAGACAACCAGAAGAAGGCAAGTTGTTCTCTACACCGTGGAGCCATCGTCGCCTGAAACAACCTCTGCGCGTACCATATGGTGGCTCTCCTTTCAGAGATCGCTACACAATTCGTTCCGGATCAGCACGCAGAGCGTGACCGAGCCAGCGAACTTGCTGAGATCTTATTTAATCCACAATATTGGGGATCTTCATCAGATCTCTGATCTCAATATTGTACAGAGCTCGGTATCTGCCATCTATTTCGCGGTTTTGGGCCGTAAATCACACGCATGACTCTTCTCTCAAAGGTAAGGAGCCATCTCTCGTACTCATTCGTCAGCGCCCAACTTTCACATCCAAACATAACAACGGGCCTGATCAAGACTTTGTAAAGCTTCAGCTTCACGGCACTTGATAAGTGTTTAGATTTGAGCATTTGAGCAGTGGCCGTAGAGGATACAAAGCACGGCTGCCAGCCACACTTTAATATCCTTACCCACACTGTTATCGTGAATAATAAGAGAGCTCAAATATTTGAACCTCCTCACTCCTTTAAACGTGTAGTAGCCACTACTAAAATCTGGTGAAAAAAAAATCACTGATCTGGAGTCCAACAGAAGCTGAATACTCTACAAGCCGATCAAGTATTTCCTTCACTCTGTTGCTATTCAGTCCAATCACGCATATGTCATCTGAATATGCAAGCACCTGATTGGACTGGCGATATAAGATGTTGCATTTTCAACTTTAACACAGCATTGAGACTGCGTCACTGTCATTCTACAAATTAAAAAATGTAATCAAGGAAGTTAAAAACAAATCAATCAGTAATTACCTAAGCGACCAAAGGATTAAAACGACCTAAAGTATAGCTCCAATCAACGATGGAACCTGGGCTGGAAGTGCTAAACAAAACGTAGCCAGAGACTGGGTTAGTAATCTTATTGTCGTCAAAAAACCGTATAAGACAGTTAGATTGTGTTGAGCCACGGAAGTTGACCAAGGCTATCAAAAGAGAATATTATATGATTCCTATCCTAGATGGCCTTATTGCTGAAACGGACGAATGTAAAATTCTTCACTAATTTTGATTTGAAGGCCGGATTCTATCCGATCAGATCGACCAGTCTTCGTGCCCTAGACGTTATAATAATTTAATACAATTTTTGGAACGAGGAAAAACATTAAATATCAAATTTAATTCGAGTTAACTTCAGTTTAAAGTTAACCGTGTAAAATTCTTAGATTCTATCGTTAGCGAAGACGCTTTAACCTCAGACTCTGGGAAAAATCAAAGCGATCGTGCATTTGGACAATCCGACTAGTAAAAGATAATTACATCGCTTTTTGTAACGCTTCTCGACCATCAACAAAAGGACCCAATAATGAAATCTTTTAATACAAATGATAAGACAGTATTACAAACATAAGCCCCTAGTGAAAGTGAAACGAAATTCATAAAGTAAATTATTCCCGGCTAAGACGAATGAAAATAAAACTACTGATTAACCAGTTAGATGTTAAATATGTTCCCAGCAGAAAGTTACATATCATAGATCATTTGTCAAGGTCATATCTTACCAAAGAACCTGCATTCAAAGAATGAAGAAGTAGTGGTTCCGTCGATTTGAGTGATCATATAAAATTGCAATTTAGAGATCTCAATAGAAACTAAAGGCGACCAGGTCTTGTCATGTTTCAAGGTAGACGACCAACTTGTGTTTTGGGGGGTCGCTAACATTTATAAGTGATATCTTGAATAAAGTGCATGAAAGTCATAAAGGAATGCCAAAGTGTAAGCCAAGAGCTATAAATATTCTTTAATGGCCCGGAATGGACACAGATATTGAAAACATTAACAGCAAATGTCATAAAAGAGCCCCTTAATCCACATGAGGTGCTCAAATATACATTGTTTAAAGTTCAGCAGAGAGTGAACCTTTGAGTTTAAAATTTCAAGCCCGAAATATGCACAATCAAATGAACAGAGTGAAAAATGTGAACTTTGCGAAAAATTGTATAATAAAAGTTACCGAAGATTGAATATATATGACTGAAACATGTCCCATATCAATGGATGGTAGCAGAAGTAATAATGATACCATCATTGCTCTCAACATTATCTAAGAAGGTACTGCTCAAGAAACCTAAACCAAAATCCTTACAAGCATAAGTGAAAATGCACGTATGTTCTTGGATGTACCTCAAACATTTGAAAAGTTATGGCACCATGGACATGAAATATAAGCTACGCCACCGATCTACCGAGGCAGTTTTACCAGATCTTAAAAACGTATATTGCTGATCGAAAGTTTCGAGTAAAATATCAGCATGAGTACCGCAAGGGACCAATACTATATATTCCATACAACTGATTTAGTTACCAACTACAGAAGAAACCAACTTACTAACATTTGTGGATGCTACTGTAATCTGAGTAATTGTTAACAACATAAATGAAGCAACAGCCAAACTGAAAAGGACGGAAAGGTGGTGAATTAAGCTCAACTGGCTCATTGAAACTGCTCTTCTATCGGCAAATAATAAAACCTATATACATGGACTTCCGGTATTCAGATTAGAGGTTCTGCTAAGAAGACAACAGTAAAAATACAATACCAAACAATCACAAAATAAACAACGACAAATCCTACACGGTCCAGTAACTGCCCCATGGTACATCTAAGAAATGACGACCGTCATAGGGACCTATGATAGATTACGACAGTGAAGATTAAATAAGCAGGCGAATACATATCGTATACATCGTATAAGTCGTAAATACCCGAACATTTTAGTACCCGGGTATCGGGTAGTCATGAAACCGAATGGGTACTCAGAACAGAATGTATTTGAATGTTTCTTCGTTAAATTGTAATTTAATATTTCAAATATAACCACAATTTCAACAAAAGAGCTATGTTGAATCTGTAAATCAGTAACGGTGATTAATAAACCAAAATCAATCTGGGAAATCGGTGTAGAGTTTTGCAAATCGAAAAATTCGATCTAATCAATCTGCTATATAAGCGAGAAGCGCCCAGCGACTTTTATTCGTTGTAAATATTTTTTTCGCCACTAAATTACCTGTTCGTTGGCTGTTGCTGTAGGAACACACCTAAATAGTTCAATATTCGATTTCGTGCTTGCCACCATTATTTTACTTCGATAATTTTAAATATACTCTCTGGACATTTAAATTTTCTATTCGAAGTTTGAATGGTGATTCATGAAGTTGGAAACTTATGCAGTTCATCGTAATCTGTTCGTCTACAGGATATGAAAATATTAAAAACTGTTCAGTAACTTCGTATCAATAATTTAAAAACCTCGTTTTGGAGATACTCGTCGTCACCTCGTAATTCGAAAACTCAAAAAGAATCGAAAAATATCTATGGCTACCTGGATACTCCATACCAGGGTTACTCGTTAAATTAGAAAATGATTTAATGGCACCCACTGTATCAGTATCCAAGCCAGAACATGTTCTAACGCCAACCATCGAGTCGATGAGGTTTTAAAATTTTATAAATGTTTACATTGAAAAATTGTTGGAAATCTAGAAACTCCGTCTTGCCTTTTAACACTGAGCAAAGAAAACATAAATGGTTCTGGCTAACATATGCCCGCACTATAACATATAACGATGAATTATGTGGTATAGTAAGAGTTTTTGAACACATATTTTGAACATCATTACAGATGCATTTCCAACAGATTTTGTAACGGTTTCTGTGGTTTTCATTTTACCAACTTTTACATGTTTTGAAATCTTTGAGTCAGTAACAATTGACGTACTTAACGATCCCTTCGGCATAGCTTATAGCCCTTACATAACCTAGCCTAGGATCTCAACTTTCCAACTTGATTTTTTAGTAAAATTAATTTGTAACCTGAATAAGGAATGGCGAACCAACCTGACTATGACCACTCATTTTCAGAATACAAAAAGACATGGATTAACAATGAACCGTGTAAGGGAAGTATATAAGTTTAAAGCAGTCAGCAAATTATTTTGGTTAACCAGCAGCAGAAGTGGTAGCGGTAGTATTATTGGTTTTCCTTATTTTTAATTTTTGAACTTTTCACAAGCAAAGATTTTATGTAAAATTGTAAATTTCAATTCCTGTGCTGATTAAATCAATCAAGTTAATTAAAATATGCCCTCTGTGTTTCATTACAGTATGATTGATTTAACTTAATGAATCAACTATTGATTTATTTTTCACAACTTTTCACAAAACATGTCACGTTCCGCGCTCAACGTCACATATATGTGACATGCAATTACCCCCATAAACCCATGTCACACATTTGTGACACAAAATACTACAGACATAACTTTGCGGTAGTACCTCTTTTGAATATTTTTGATATTTTAATATTTTTAGCAGTATGTGACACGTATTAGTTTCGCGTGGTTTCGGTCTGGGGCCCCTCGTTATATATATATATATATATATTTGGCATTTTTGTACTACACCTACTTTTCGCGCTCAACGTCACATATAAGTGACTTGCACGTACCCTCAGAGACTCATGTCATACGTATGTGACACACACTATGAAGTATTTGTTTAGGTATATTTTTTCTGAAGTTTCTTTTACGATTTTGTGTGGTATTATGTAGTTTTTAGCAGTATGGCACGTATTTGTGTCGTATAGTTTCCCTGTAAACCCTTTATGCAGATTTTACAAATTTTTGTGTTATTCCCCGAATGTTGCCAGTGCCATAAATCCAACAAAAGAACTGCCACAAAGTGTGAAAACATGATAGCTGCTGAATTCTATTGAACCTGGTATTTTCTTTGAAATAAGTACCTTTCAAGGACGACATGCAATTTATTTGGCAGACGAGTTTTAATTTTATATACATAAGTCCATCATGCCATACTTTGTCGAAAGGTTGCGCCATGACTAGGAACACTGCCGAACAATATTTCTTTTCGTCTAATGCAAATTTAACTGTGTTAACAACTCTGTGCACCTGCTCTAGAGTACCATGTTGGTCTCGAAACCCAAATTGGTATGGTCTGGTATAATCTGTCTTTCAGATAAAACGGATTTTAATTTTTGTAATACCATTTTTTCATACCAAGTTTAGAAATCATCGAAAGTATACTTATTGGCCTGTACGATGTGACTTGTGTTTTGTCTTTTCCAGGCTTTGGAATAATTGTAATTAACGATAATTTACATTATTTAGGGAAATACCCACATATCATAATCGCATTGAAGATATAAGTTATGAGCTGATCATTTTTCCGGTAATGAAATCGTTTCCTGGAGCATTCCTTGGGTTTATACAATTTTTAATGGTATTTTTAACTTTTTCCCACTTAAATTTTAAAGGATTTGGTTTCGAAGGGTCTTCCGTAAACTTTGATAGTGCACTGTTGTTGGTTTTTTCGTTTAGAGTGGATTCGATAATGTTGGCCTTTTTAGTTTTTTTGTTGCCTTTTATAGTGAAAATCTGTCTTCTCGGTCGCCGAAAGTTCAGTAAGGTAACTTTGGATTCCTAAGTTTTCTTCTTTTCTCAAAGCTCGTTTAAGGGCCTTAGTAGCCCTATTCAATTTCCTTTTTTGTAATATAGATTTTTACTGTTGCCATAGCCGGCGTATTGTCCGTTTATCTTGGATTAACTGCAGTATATCAGGTGAAGGCTTATTAACTTTTTCAGAGTTGTTATTATCAGGGGTGGCCTCTTTTGCTACTATTTCCAATATATGGGGTGTGTAAAGTTTAATATCCAATTGGCAATTTAGTTTGTCTATATTTCTATATAGAGCCCATGTAGTTAATTTATTTCTTATACTTTGAGGTGGTTCTGCTTTTAAACCTCTGGTACTCTGGAGTGAGTGATCGGATTAAAAGTCATAGCAATTTTCTACCTGAGCGTTGGTGCGTACAATTCCTTTTGTTATACAGAAATCTAATAAATCAGGTATTTTATTTCTTTTGTGATTTAAGTAGATTGGGTGTCCAGAAAATAAATAATCTAGATTTTTTTCGTTTATTGCTTCATATAGTTGCTTGCCTTTAGGTGTTGTTAATCTCGAGCCCCATTGCAAAAGTTTAGCATTGCAATCGCCTCCTGTGAGAAATTTAATGCCCACCTGATTAACATAATCGATAAATTGCTGCTTTTTATTGTCTGTTTCGGTGGACAGTATAAACAGCCAATATTACACAATTTCCAGAGCATTCCTCTGACGGTATTGTGATCATAATTTGCATCATCATGCTCATTGAACTTTCCATCATCATCATGAAACTATGAATCGGTCAGTTTTTTTATGGTTGCGTGAATATTTAATTCTTCTTCGTTGAAATGAACTTTCATTTTTCCTTTGATTGTAACGTGACTTAAGCATTCGTTGCTCAATACAATAATGATTTTTACCACAATTACTACAGCGTTTTACTGATGGATCATTTCTCGTCTTATCGCATTTTTTTGAATCATGAAGTTCGCTACAAATAACGTAAACTTCACTCAACGTGCAATAACGTTTTGTGTGCCCGTATTCTTGGCACTATTGATGCATTGTACTGGTCCGGTTCGCTTTTTGGGTTCCTCTACAGTGATTTTGCGATGCAGTAAATATCTCAAGTTATATATACTGTGGTTTCCTTTGTTTTTCTCATATGGCTCCAATTCTTTGCGCAACATCGGTTGAGGAACCTCCTCCCGATTTAAAATGTTTGGAATAGATTTGGCATGGAAGCCTTGGACGCGGCGAGAGCCGAAGTGTAATATCGCTTTCCGGTTTGATCGAACTGGTTTACAAGCGCTCTGAAACCATCAATTTCCAAAGGTTGGAATTTTGTTTGTTTAATATTAAAAAGGGCTTTCAATTTCGATACTTCACCGGCACAGGCAAGTTGTTCACTCAAGTATTTAGCATAAATTGTATTCGTTTATTTTTATATATCCACCATTCACATATACAAAAAAGGATACATTATCCCCATCAAATGAATGTAATAAATTTCATGTTCACATATGCAAACAATATCCTTATGTCGATCTATATATAGATACGTGATTCAAATCTTTATGAAATGATTGGAGGCAAATTTTATTGAAGTTATAAATCTAAAGAAATCAAATTCTTCAATTTTATTACAAATCTATTGATTTTCTATATATATACCTAGGAATAAACTACTGTATATACTGAGCTTAACGTGACATGAAAATTAATGAGTGACACGTTATAATAGAATCATATATATGAACATCTACAATTCCCCATTCATTTAACTATATGTATATACTCTTCACAACCCTATCCAAATTAATACACCATAATGGCATACAACATTTTTCATTTATAATAATTATGAACAAACAAATAAACAAACATAACCGAAAATAAAATTTTCCGACATCACTTGGGAAAATTGGCAAAAAAATTAAAAAATGTTCCGTCTCTCTATATAGTCGCCATATATTCACCATATCGTTAATACAACAACAATAATAGAAGATTAAAACGATAAACACGCATCTTTCTAATCGCCACATTGGAATTTTTGTTTCTGCATGAATTTTTGCCCGTACATAAATTATGTAATTATGTGTATGTGCGGCACAAAATAATTACATCATGTTTTATTTTAATTTCAAGCGCAAATAATTTTAATTAGGATATGAAATGAAACCTATATATATGTATATACCTGTTGTGTTGATTAGTTGGTCTTGTACACGCTTTTAAGTGAAATGATCTCACATATAGTTAATTAAATCACACACACACACACACATACATACATGTGTATATCAGAATTCGGTTGCTTCATTGCACATCATCCTATATGTTAAGTAAATTAAATAATTTGCTAATTAAAATTATCTAAATTCCCTCAGTGTATTTATAGCACAGTAGATTCGTTTATGATAAACGAAATAAATAAATAATTAATTAATTAATTAAATTATGAAATTCATCAAAAATTATTGATCGATTTTATGTGGGCAAAGAGTCAAATAGAATTATGAATATTTTATCGTATAAATAGTTTTATGATAATGAATCATGTGGATGACAAATTAAGACTCAGTCATTGAATTAATTTGTGTATGTGTGTGCGTGTCTTATTATCGATATAATTATGGAAATCGATATATGTACGCGCGAATATTTAATGAGCTCAAGTTATTAGCTTTAATTACATTTAGTATATACATACCTGGCGTATACGATTAATTGGTATGTCAAATTAATCTATCAATTTATCGCTTTTATCGGATTAAATATCAAACTTATACATAGTTAATTCACAGGACAAATAAAAACACCAAAAATCGTATTCAATATCAATTAAGATTTACTCCTACTGAAGTGTTTTTTAATATAACTCTCAATGTTTTGTCAAATTTATTAATTCGATCATGTGGCACGGATGTGAAATTGGCCCGAAAATCTAGCCCCAAAAAAAACTTTTCAAAATGTGTCTTGGCTAAAAAAAATTAACGCAGCACGAAAATAATAAAGAGTACAGTAAACCAAAATCAATAAACCAAATTTATCTTAGAAAGTATAAAATAGTTTGAACTTGTAGACTACCTATTTTGAAATTAAAAATTGATTGAAAATAATATGGGTTATGTAAATTAGACCAGCATAGTGATAAAACAAATTTGCGAAGGATGATAAGGGTGTTTTATAGAGCTTCATCCATATGTGATTTTTTTTTGTGGGGTTGGGTAAAGTGTGGAAAATCTTCGGAAGACGATGCATCGGTGGGACAAACACCTCAGCATCAGTGGCAGATTCCTACCACTAAAAAACCACACACCCGACGCTTTCACATCCTCCATGCGGAACTAGCGTTGAACATTACTTCACATGGAGGTGACTATATAGCCATTTGGCTCTTTGTTCTCCCTGTAGCGCCTCAATCTTAGATCGAGTTTGTCACCGCTACCAAATTACGGCATGTTGTTCTTCTCGTGCACGTTCTAAGCGCCTCAGCTCATTCAATATCACTGTCGTCATATGGCTTACAGCATTCCATCTTTCCTCAGAGTCAAGCATTAATTGCGTTATGTTTTCTGGAGTTGGACGCTGCCCTAAGACAGCTGACAGTTCCCTTCGAGTATCCTCAAATCGTGGGCATTGGAAAAAAATGTGCTCCACATCTTCTAGTGTATCTCTGCAAGCAGGACAATCTGGAGGTGTCCTTGAACCTGCACAGGCATGCACCAAAACAACCATGTCCACTTAACAATTGTGTCAAATAGTGGTTGACTTCGCCGTGTTGCCTATTTAGCCATTTTTCAATGGATGGTATAAGACGGTAAGCCTCACGACCCTTTTCCGAGCAATCCCATCGTCTTTGCCATTCTATCATTGTTGAAGTGATTGGGGTACCATTTCTTCGTTTCCCTCGCAAGGAATTCGAATGGGATATACTGTGCGGAAGCCACAAGTTACTTTCAGAGCACTCAGGCGGTACACCAATACCAATTTGCGTCTACATGTCTCGAAGTCCGTCGCATCACCCCATACAGGCGATCCATAGAGAATGATGGAGGTTACGACGTTTGCCAGAAGCATTCTACGACATTGTCTAGACTCTCCAGTGTTGAGCATGATACGAGAGAGAGCTGTAGAAACACTGGCAGCTTTTCTGCTCACTACCCTTAGATGCTCCTTAAAGTTTAAACGCGCATATATTTCTGCACCCAAATATCGTAATGAAGGCTGTGAGTGGGTTAAGATTCCACCTACATCAATTGTTACGGTTTCTTACACCTTTCTACTGGTAACTAAAAATGCTTCGGTTTTATGATCAGCAAGTTCAAGTCCTCATGACATTAACCACCTTTTTATAATTATGATTGTCAACCTACTTATCTCTATTATTTCATCTGTAGTTTTTGCAACAACTATGACTGCAACGTCGTCGGCAAAACCTACGATTTCCACATCATAAGGCACCCGGAGCCTTAAGATACCATCGTACATGATGTTCCAGAGTAGCGGCCCCAATACAGATCCTTGGGGTACACCACCCAGAACATTGTATGTCTTGACACCGTCATCCGTGTCATACGTCAGCACTCTATCATTAAAATAGTCTGTAATGATACTTCTTAGGCACACTGGTACTTGTAACGCCTGCAATGCATTTAGGATACAGCTCCATTTGGCCGAGTTGACTGCGTTCTTAACATCCAGGGTATCAACAGCACAGTACTTTTTGAGCCTCCTTTCCATCTTTTTCCATCTGTTGCGTTCTTGGCTATTTGAACGACATGTTGGATAGCGTCCATTGTCGATCGGGCCTTCCGAAATCCGTACTGCCTCTCAGCAAGATTCTCTCCAGCACTTTGCCAGCCGTATCCAGCATGCATAATGGTCGATAGGAGAATGGTTCACCCGGATGGTTCCTTTTTTTTCTAACAGGACCGTTCAGAGAATACTCCCTCTCTGAGACAGGAATTATATAGTTCCTTAAACTCATCCAGTCTGGCCTGTTGGCCTGTATTGCAGCGTTTAATGCAATATTAGGGATATTGTCAGGCCCAGGGGCCTTTGAATTCCCAAAACGTTGACACGCCTTGGTGAGCTGTTCTGTTGATATCGGCGGTATTTCTTCCATGCCAGGTGCTCGGATCACGTCAGGGATCACATCAACTTTCTGCGGAAACAAAGCAGTTACAATTTTAGGTTTCACATCCCGAGAGGTAGGTCCTCCTCAAATGTATTTGCCTTCCAGCCTGCCGATTTCCTTATATGGTTTTTCCGATTAGTTTCCCTAGCCAGTTTTATTTCGAAGAGTATGGCTTGGTTGTCACTATGCGTATAGTGCTCACTTCCCATTTGGTCAACACTCTCATCAAGCAGGTGCTGTCGAATGTTAGGTCTTTGCCGCACCATTCAGTGGCCAAGGCATTGATATCCCCAGCAATGATGACAGGGCTTCGCATTCGGATATCGGCCACCAGTTGGTCCAGGAAGTATTCAAACTCCTCAATTGTAGCGCTAGGTGGTGCATAGCAGCTATAGATATGTAGGCCGTCAACTTCTGCTCGTACGAATCCTGCGGTGAGATTACTGCTGTTCACCTGGCTTATCCGTCTGCTGCAGGTCCATATGGCAGATTTACCAGTTTGATCAGTTGCCCAAGTACATCGCTCCATATTTTTGTGCTGTTCGCTCGAAATGGCGGCATCTACTCTTGTTACATGCACAGTTAGGACTAGTACTTCCTGTGCAACTTCATAGTGGTTTAGGTTGAGCTGGACAAACTTCATTGTCGACGTGCTCTTCTAAGTGCAAACATGTAGGCCGTGCACCGGCCACTCCCTGCTATGTGGTTATGGTTCGTCCTTCGGTGACAAAGCATACAACTCGCTTCTTCCTTGCATGCTTTTACTTTGTGACCATTTCCTCCGCATTTGTAGCAGAGGCCAGAACGATCAACATATTTTTTACATGACTATGTCCATACTGCCAGCATTTAAAACACCCTAAGGGTAAGGTTTTTTCACGTATACGACAGATCACCCATCCAATTCGTATACCTTCCCATCAGTTTTCATCACTTTGGCTGTCGAGGTTGGTACAGCCACCACTGCTGTTTGGGTGCCTATATAAGCAGCTCTCAGTGACTTGATATATTCTATCGGGAGGTTTTCCGCGCCCCCAAACTTTGATGTGATCGCCTCATTCATCTCTTCCTTTGTTGTGGCCTCATCAATATTTAAATTCGACTACAATATACCATATATGACTTGAGATAACAAAATCGTTGAAATGTCCACCACTGAATCTCAGCTCACAGCGATTGATAGATATTATTGTGTATGCAATGTGTTAGATAATACTTTCACGTTAATAAAATAACAATCCTTATGTCGACGCGATGGGAATAAGCGTCTTTTATAGAGTTCATCCATATATGGCCAGACAAATGTAAAGAAAAAACACGGCCAATATATGTGCAAAGCCCGTACTTTCAGGATTTAAAAAAAATATTGACGAGGTTTGTTTAAGTGAAGAAAACCCTACAATAGTTGGTGGAATTAATAGTTTCTACGATACAAATTTTCAGGACTTAATATTAAAAAATACATGGCTTATTTGCTATTATGGGCCGGTCTTGTAAATAATGGTGTTCGATTTAGCAACAGGCACGTAGAGAATAAATTTGATAAACCCGTTTTGGCAGAACTATTCATGAACGTTATATGAACATTCATCGACCAATTGCAGCGGGTCTCCAAAAAAATAGAATTAAGAAAAAAACTTTTAATACTAGACTAGCCCAGAAATGCAAATAAAATTATTTGAATCAACTGGCACAAATTTAACAATTCATGAATCATAACTATGTCAATCAGTGTGGAAACGCAAAACTAAAGAAGCAACAACTCCCAAAAATAAACCGGCAACTTCCTTTAATTTGGCAACAATGACAGATATTGGAAAACAATCGCCGCAAGAACGTTCAATAACTTTAAAGATGTTGAGTCAAAATTCAAAGGTTGTGGATTTCATTCCTCAATTCAAACATTAGCTGCTGCGGTCGTCTGCTGTGGAGAATGAATTAAAAGTTGCATATATGGCAACAAATGCATCAAGATGCTTGGAGTACAACAAAATTGCGACTGTAATATCCAAGATGTTGCAGATTACATACTAAAAAGCCTTCCCAGCCTAACTTTGAAGCTAAACAGCCAAAACCACTGGAACCATTGTTGTAGAAGAAAGGAATTACCTGTTTGTTAATCTGTTAACATTAACGGAAGTCCTCAAAATAAAAAAAGTAGAAAAATCCTATATGTAAATATGTAAATGGTATGTAGGGCCCAATTATTTATTTCTCTCATTTATCTCCGTGATATCGTAAGACGACTTATCTCTTTAATAACCAAATGATTTATGAACCTGAGACCACTAACCATTTGACGTAGACATCTCTGAAATAGATATTTTTTTCATTTATTTTATTTTTTCGGGCTGAGAATTGAATTTTTCAAAGAAACACACCATACCGAAAAAAATGCCTTTTCGGGATGGTTTTTCGGGCTACATTAGCGATTTGAAACAAAATGCGTCGGTTCCCAGTTGTATTTTGTAAAAGTGCGATTCAGTTAAGCCGTATGAAGAAACTAAAGAATGAGTCAAACTAAATCGGTAATGTATGTTGAAATAGTATCCGCCATATTCTTTTCACTATAGTGCTAAATATTTTTTAATATGTCGAAAACCGGTCGGCTTAGATACTTTGAGATAACATAGACTTGGATTAGGGTCGTACCAATTTATTGCGAAAACATAAAAATCCATCCGCATCAAGCAATTATTAGTCTGCTTAAATTAAAACAAATGGGAATTTATAAAAAATTACATTTCGCCCTAAATTTCTAACCTGCTTTCCCAAGCAGGTCACTTAGTAATATACACAAAATAATTGTCTAGCTTTGATGCAAGACAATCTTCCTAAAAAGCATGGTCCAAAGTCTGGCCAAACCATAAAATTTGGTTTTGTAAATGCAAATATTGAATACTAACCGTGATTTAGATCATATATAACCCTGTTAGCAACATCTATTTATTTGGTACAGATGAAGGAACTCATGATCTTTCAAATTTCTACCCGTTTCTTTTATTTTAATTCATTCCAGTATAGATGTTGCATCGATTTGGTCAACTAAAATATTTCCAACAAAAAAACATTTTAAAAGCTCTCGTCTATTATCCAGTGTTGTCATGCGATAGGTTTTGCATCCAGTAAGATATGGTGGCACACGCTTCAGGTTAACATGGTACGGTAAATCTTTGTCGTAATACCACCCATCTTTCCACACTATATAGCGTATAAACTTTGTTGGATATTTTCAATGTTACGAATATGGTCGTCTTAAAAAGGACACCAGACATTAACAGCATATTCAAGTTGAGACCTGACGTAAGCGTAATACAGGACCTTAATTGTCTCGGGTTCGCAAATATCCCCCGTCCACCGCTTAATAAAACCAAGCATGGAATTAGCTGGTGTCGATGTCTTCCTGTAGTTTGTTGGTATCAGCGATGTTTTCGACAGTTCTGTAGATTTTGAGACCATCCGCAAATATTAATACTTTAAAGTGCATTACATCAGTAGTGCCATTGATGAAAATTATAAAGATCCAAGGACCAATATGGGATCCTTGTGGTACTCCTGAGGTAGCTTCAATTATTTCTGATCTTCTATTTCCAAGCCTAATACACTCTGAATGCGGTTGCTGAAATATGATTTAAACCAGGAAACAAACTGTTTGGAGCGACCGAATTTATATAAGCGTTCCAATGTCTTATAATATGACTGATGGAGTCAAAGGCTTTCGCAAAATCAGTATAAACTACATCAACTTGTTTGTGTTTTTCAATTTCTTTTATTGAGTTGCTGGTAAATTCAATGAGATTTGTTCATGTTGATCTTTTTGGTATGAAACCGTACTGATACTGTGAGATATATCGAAAAACCAATGATCTGAATGAGTTGCTCACTATACCAGTTCTAATAATTTGGGGATTGAAGAAATTAATGTAATCCCTCTATATAACAAGAAACATCATTTCTTGCTCGAGTTTTAAAAATTGGTGTCACTCTGATTGATTGATTAAATAGAAAACACAGAGGAATTGCTAATATTGTGAAATCTTTTAATAATGAAGATGGAAGCTGTGTCAGATGAATTAGCAGCATTATTGATTTTCATTATTGTGTCGCAGCAGGCAGTGTAAGATGATATCGGTGATACAGGTGGAATATATACCACGTAGATAAAAATTGACTTTTTGTTGAGGACAGGTTGAATATTTCAACTACCTCACTTGATAATGTTGATAATGATGCATGGACGGGTATAAATACTCCTCCACCAGTTTGTATAATGCTTGTTTGCTGCGTACGATCACATCTATAAACCACATACTGGCTTGGAAGGAATTCCGAACTCAGGATCCCTTTATTGAATGATGTTTCACAGATGATGTAAACCGGAAAGAGAGTTTTAACACAAAATTGTGAAATTGGGCAGCTTTCGCAGACATTTTATTTATATTTTGTTGTTTGGTCATTGAGGTAGTGTTCTTATAGTTGACTGTTTCCACGTTATATTCAGGGTTCTGATTGGGGATTGTATTGGATCCAGATTTCACAGTGACATGGTGGAGGTTTCGTTGGTTTTCAAATAAGTTCGTATTAACAAATGCAGCTGGTCTCCTTCAATCGATAAATAGTAATTAAATTTGTGTGTGTGTGTGTGTGTGTGTGTGTGTGTGTGTGTGTGTGTGTGTGTGTGTGTGTGTGGTTTTTTTTTTTTTTTTTTTTTCTTTCTATGGGCGGAGGAGGGGAACCTTCGATAGGCTTCACGTGTGAACCCATATATCAACACGTGAAAGTGTCGGATTCTTACCGACCAAACCACCACCCCCGATAAACCATGCCGTTCGACCCCGTGGAACTACCGTTAGGTATTACTTCACGAGGCAGGCTCAGCTTTCGCTGCTCGGATGGAATTAACTCCTCACTGAATTTCTGCTTCTTTCGAGGCGTCTCAACTCACTCGTTATCCGTGAGACACTTCCGCTTACGGCGTTCCACCCATCTTGAGATGCCAGCATAAACTCCACTATATTTTCCGGCGTTCGTTGGACCCCACGTACACAGATACTCTTTCTCTCCTCAGCAAATCGTGGACACTCGAATAATACGTGCTCTACATTCTCCGTTACTCCGATGCATAAAGGGCAATCTGGTGACTCTTCGTGCTTGAATTTGAACAGGTATGATCTAAAGCAACCATGACCCGTCAGAAACTGCGTCAAATGGTAATCCACTTCACCGTGTCGCCTGTTTAGCCACGCCTCGATGTAGGGGATCAGGCGATGGGTCCATCTACCATTCGTCGTCTCACTCCATCTTCTCTGCCATACAGTGATCGTCTCAGCACGTGCTAATCGGTGGTTCTCCGCTTTTGTTCCTTGACCACGACGCAGGTAAGTGGTTTGGCGCTCCTTTGCAAGTAGATCTATTGGGGGCATTCCCGCAAGAACACAAGCAGCATCTTCTGACACCGTCCGAAATGCGCACAATACTCTCAGAGCACTTAACCTCTGAACTGTTGCTACTCTTTGTCTATAAGTATGTTTCTCCAACGAGTTGACCCAGATTGGTGCCCCATACATCATTATAGATGTAACGACGTTGGCGAGCAAAACTCTGCTGATCATCCGCGCCCCTCTTGTATTCGGCATTATTCGTGCTAGTGCCGCATTAACTCTTCTTGCTCGCTCGCTGGTGGTAATGAGATGTGTCTTATATGACAATCTGGCATCGATCAATACTCCTAGGTAACTGATGGATGGCTGACTAACAATTTGTTGGGCTCCAATCTCTAAGGTTACGTTCTCCATTACTTTTCGGCTAGTAATAAGGACAGCTTCTGTTTTATGTTCTGCTAGTTGCAGCCCAGCAGATGTTAACCACTGTTGAATAAGTCTGACCGTCCTATTACAGATGTCCACAACCTCCTCTCTGTGTTTTGCGACAACTACAATCGCGATATCGTCCGCAAATCCAATCACCTGCGCATCCCTTGGTATGGGCAGCCGAAGTACACCATCGTACATCACATTCCAGAGTGTAGGACCTAACACTGAACCTTGAGGAACTCCACCTGTAACCTCGTATGTTTTCTTTCCTTCCTCCGTATCATACATCAAGACCCTCTCGCTAAAGTAGCTGGAAACTAGCCTCAGCAGGTACCTCGGTACGTTCATCCGCGTCAGTGCGTTAAATATGCAGCTCCAATTCGCCGTGTTGAATGCGTTTTTCACGTCCAATGTAACTATGGCACAGTATTTTTTACTACCACGTAGCCATCGAGAACCGGATATCGCCTGGTGTGCCGTATCTGCAACCACTTTAATTGCATCCACTGTTGAGCGCGCCTTTCGAAAGCCATACTGCTGCTCTGCCAGGTTTCCTGCTCTAACTATAGCCTCTTGTAACCGGTCACATACAACTCTCTCTAGGGTTTTGCCTGCCGTATCCAACAGACAGACGGGACGCCAGGATGACGGCTCACCGGGTGGTTTGTCTCCTTTTGGCAACAATACTAGTCTTTGTTCCTTCCATTTACTAGGGAACACCCCCTCAACTAAGCATGCAGTATATACTTCCGTGAATAAGTTTGGGTATGCTTTAACCGCCGACTTGAATGCAATATTCGGAATGTTATCCGGGCCAGGAGCTTTATTGTTACCCACTTTGCCACATGCCTTCAGAACCTCCTCCTCAGTAACTGGTGGTATATCATCCTCCTCGTTGTCTAATACCTCTAGCACACAATCGGGTTGCTGCGGAAACAGGTGTGTGTGTGTGTGTGTGTGTGTGTGTGTGTGTGTGTGTGTGTGTGTGTGTGTGTTGCTGTGATTTCAGCATTTCATCCACTATGTTGTCCGGACCTAAGTTTGTGTTTATGGTAATACACAGGTCCATTCTCTCAGTCTCAAATCGCGGACACTCGAATAATACGTGTTCCGGGTTTTCTACTTTATTGCACGTTGGACAGAGAGGAGTGTCATCATGCCCAAAGCGATGCAGATAGCTTCGGTACCCACCGTGTCCTGTTAGGAATTGGGTTAAATGGTAATTCATCTCTCCGTGTTTGCGATTCATCCAGGGTTTGATATTCGGAATCAATCTGTGTGTCCA
Organism: Tipula unca; assembly: GCA_951394425.1. Lineage (NCBI taxonomy): Eukaryota > Metazoa > Arthropoda > Insecta > Diptera > Tipulidae > Tipula > Tipula unca. The sequence goes on along the minus strand of OX596381.1, from coordinate 169,851,201 downwards.
ACGTCCTTTCGTCGCATTATCCCAACGTTCCTGCCAACTTTGCACGGATTTGGCTCTTTCTGTCGTTTGGATAGCCTGACCGACTGTAGAACTGTGTTTCTTAGCCTCATATATTCTTTTCGCCTCGTTCGCCATGATATCGATCGGTATCATTCCGGCAATGACGCATGCTGCTTCTTCTGAGGTGGTTCTATATGCACTGATGACCCTAAGGGTGCTTAGCCTATAGACTTGTGCCAGCCGTCTCCTGTAGCATTTTACCTCCAGTGCCTCTGACCAGATCGGAGCCCCGTACAGTAGCACTGAGCTTACCACTCTGGACAGAAGAAGACGTCTACTGCTTCTTGGGCCACCAACATTTGGTAGCATATTGGAGAGCGCCGAGTACACCCTCGATGCCTTTCCGCACGTATAATCTATGTGACTCTTGAAGTTTAATCTGTCATCAAGCATAATTCCCAAATATTTTACCGCTTCTTTGGACTTTATGACGTGGTTCCCAACCTTAAACGACACCGTTTCCCGTTTTTTACGGCTACTAATCAGCACTGCTTCTGTTTTGTGCTCCGCCAGTTCCAGGCCAACGGATTCCAGCCAGTCCCTCACTATTGCAATCGCCTCGTTAGTGATCATCTCAATTTCATCCAGGTGCTTTGCAGACACCACTATCGCGATGTCATCGGCAAACCCTATCACTTCTGCTTCATCTGGGATTCGTAGCTTTAGTACGTTGTCATACATAATGTTCCACAAGATTGGCCCCAGAACGGAACCTTGTGGAACTCCAGCTGTTATGTTGTATTCCATGGGATCATCCTCAGTGTCGTACTCTAACACTCTATCCTCGAAGTAGCTATCTAGTATCTTCAAGAGGTAGGCCGGAACATTCAACTTTCGTAGGGAATCCATAATATGGGCCCAGTTAGCTGTGTTGAATGCGTTTTTAACGTCGAGTGTGGCAACCGCACAGTACTGTTTAGTTCCTCCTTTCCATCTTTTTCCCTGTAAGGCTCCTTTGGCCTTAGATACCACTGCATTAATAGCATCCAATGTGGATCGTGCCTTGCGAAATCCGAATTGTTGAGACGAGAGACCGCCATCTCCTTCTGTAATCGGGAGCAACCTATTCTGAATAATGCGCTCCAGTATTTTCCCCCCTGTATCGAGCAGCCAGATTGGGCGATATGAGGATGGTTCACCTGGTGGTTTTCCTGCTTTTGGCAAGAGTACCAGTCTCTGCCTTTTCCATATCCTGGGAAATACTCCTTCCTCTAGGCAGGACTGCGCTATATTGACGAAGAGGTTAGGGTTACTTCGTATAGCCACTTTGAGCGCTTTGTTGGGTACTAGATCTGGACCAGGTGTGTGTGTGTGTGTGTGTGTGTGTGTGTGTGTGTGTGTGTGTGTGTGCCTGGTTAATGCTACTATAGCTTAAGCCTTGAGCCTCATGAATAGTCAGAATTCCACATTAATCAGATAGTTTTAAATTGTTTGTTAATTGCCGATTTATTTTTTTCCGAAATTTACAAACCGACGGATCTCCTATTGTTGTTATTAGTATAGAATTGATGGTATACTCATTGTAATGCATATATCGCACATCTATAAGTTGTACTAAGATGTTCTGAACTTGTTATAAACTTATTTGCATTAAAATAAACAATGTCGACGTAATTTAAGCCGATCGATATAAGGTAATTGGTTTTGATCTCCCAGGATGAACAATTTGCGACAATAACTTAATAAGGCATGCACCAACATGTATACTCATCGACATATACCGTGTCAAATTTCAGAACTATGTTGATTTACCGCAGCCTGGTACTCCTTGAATACATATGATTTAAGGTTTGATTTTAACCAAAGGTAACGAAAGCTCGTGTATCCTTTCAAATATTTTATGGTCCAACATGATTTCAGTAGCATTGGTTCAAAGTGTGGCCAACTATTAAAATTGGTTTAGTAAATGCAAATATTGAATACTTACCATTCAATTTGAGCTTGGGATGATTTTGGTCATATCTTACCCTGTCAGCTTCAAGAGAAAATTTTAAAAAAATCTTAAGCTTTAAATGGACTCTGATTTTACTAGAAATCATGGTCCAAAGTTGGGCCAAACCATTTAAAATGGTTTAGTATCTGAAAGTTTCAAGTTTAGGGTGGTTTTAGGAAATATTTCACAGTAAGAGGGCAAAAATCGAAAGTATACTGCTTCAAACGATTTTTTTATAAAGCCATTGATCGATTTTCATTTCCTACCAACAATTCTAAAATATTTATATATTGTTTAGTTTTTTAGAGGCTGATTGTCTGTTTGTATTAGACAAATATACCAATAATGTAAAAACCTTTTTGATTTCTAAAACCGCAACAAATCATGTCAATAGAACTTTCACCAATTCTTCAAATATGCTGGTACATAATATATTGCAAACAAAATATTAAATTGATAACACCTCCATATCCGCACATAAACGTATTCTACTACTAAACGTAGAATTTTATTATATTTCTTTTTTTAACAGATCATTCGAATATTTTCAATTAGATTACATAAATATTTACATTTCACTTATTCGATTATTTTGTCGAAAACAATATTTTTTTTGTATTTAATTTAAACAAACAGAAGTATGTTGTATTAGAAAGATGAGTTATACAATTTTCTCGATTTGTTTATTTATGTACATATGGTACCTCCATTGTGGCTCCTCAACAAATGTAATATGAATGCTGCACAAAATATATTTTATAATCATAATTGATCGGCAGGCTGACTAATAAAAACAAAAATTCTTATACGTCACAGATTTTAACGGATACATTTCAGTGTTGGATGCGAACTGTATAAACTATCAAAGAATAATGAAAGAATAAAATGAATTATTGCTTTGCTGATAAAATGTATATATACACAAAAGAATTTTGTTGTAAATTTCCGACTTCCTCCATATAGATTGTGAAAATAAATGAATTTTCGCCAAAAGGTCATTTCAAAGTTAATATTTCGGAATATGTGTATATACTAATCGTATACCCAAAAGACATGTTCCGTCTTATTGTATTCAAGCTATGTAGTATAAAAATAGCTCTGGCCTATATACACACACACACACACATAATATACTAATTTTTAATCCGCAAGTATTTCTAATTTTCCCACGTTTACCTGCTTTGTTAAATAAATAAATAATTTTCCAAATCAATAATGACAATATCCACAATAATAACGCGCGACATAATTGCACACGAAACCAATTTTAATAAATTATTTACCAAACCAAATAAATAATTTATTCGGTAAATAACCGAAGGTAATAAATATTTGTACAATAGTTTTGAGTAAATTATGAAGAGGTAGCGTATAAAAGAAGTGATTTTATTCAATCAAACATTTATCGAAAAAAAATCAATAAGATTAAATTAAGATTAGGATTTTCATTTATATATGAATGCATATTATATTGAATCCCAAAGGTGTATGTATATATATATACCTTGTTGCACACACCGAAAAAAATTATATTTCCAAAAGTAAACAATGTTATGAATTAATTTTTCAAATTGAAAATTAAAAATTCATAAATAGAGATGTACAGTATACAAAATACACGACAACATGTATTTACGGATGTATATGTATACATACACTTTGCGTCATTTCGATAAACTGCCTTGTTTAATCCACCTTTGAACCATAGATGTACCAAGGCATATTGTAGGTAAGATTAGCTCCCCCTAATAATTTTATAAAAGAAAAAATTTGTATACCAAATTTTACTCGACCTTACCAAGCGCTCACATAATGAAACACACGAAAAATTGTCTAGCACTGATGCAAGTCAATTTTTCGTGTGATTTACTATATACGTCCTTAGAAAGTTGGATAAAATTTGGATTCGAATTTTTTTTTTACTGTTTTCTCGATTGCTAATTTTTGTCGACCGTTCCAGTTTCCACGCTAGAATAGTTAAAAAGACTGTCGTCCAAAACAGTTTTTAATCTTACAAAACCATTGTGTATATCCTAATGTCGCAAAGTGTATATAATGGAGATAATATATCTATATACATAAGAAGTGAATGAAAACGATACGACAGCATGAATTTTCATTCAATAGGAAAATTCAATTTGTTTGTGGATGTAGGGCAAAAAATCGATATATAGACGAGAGACAAATTAAGCCAATAAAAAAACATTATGTATGTATATATGTTTTGTCAGTTTTGATTCCGCAACACATTATGCAATGGAATGCTATATAACTAACTTCATTCTAGACAAATACTCGTACGTGCTGGAATTAATAAATTTTTAAATAAAAAAATTTTATTTTTTGTTATAGTTGAATGGCGACGACCACAAGAAAATTTAATACATAATCTTCATTCAATTTTCAATTTTTAATTCAATAAAATGTGAAAGATAACATATTCGATTTTATAGAAATTACAAAGTTAATAGAATTTGGATAAATTTAGAATTTTTGGAGATTATAAATAAAATCGTGCAGAAATAATACAAAGGCAGCCATACCAATGATTAGATTATTATTATTATTATTAAAATTGGCTGAAACCCACAAACAAAGAAGGTTCATGAATTGTTTGCATTCCTGGACGAGTTTAAAAACAGTCAAGGCATTTCTTAAAGAGTTAAGTACAGCTTTACTATCTGTACACAGTAGAATACTTTTGTTTTTAACAGCAAAATTCAAACCCTCAATAACACTACGTTATTAGTTCCGCCTGAAAAACAGTACAATGCGAACCAAGACTACCGCAAAGTCTCAGATCCGTCCCAGGACAGTAGATTCGAAAGCCTGCACTGAGGTTAGAACGAGAGCCATCAGAATAAAAGATAATGGACTCATCAAATTTATTAAGAAAAACCTGCGAACTCCACAAACCTCTCGAGGGATAAGCCACCGAGAAAAGATTTGAGAAATGGAATTCGGGTAGTAGTCTGTCGTTAACCATATCGATTTCTGGTAAATATGAAGAATAATTACTAAAAATTTGTCGATGTCCCACGATAGAACCGAAGAGATTCCATGCCCCAATGCACCTCAGACGATAAGCTGTAAACATGCTGAGGACATAGCCCCCGTTATGGCTCTGCAAGCAAGATTTTGTAGACCATTAAGCTTGGCTACAGAAGCCGTCAGGTCAACTACTGGCCACCACACAATAGAGGCATACGATAGTAGCGGTAGGACCAGTGATTTATAGATAAAAGAAAGCATCCTAGGGCTTAGGCCCCAGGATTTCCCAAAAGCTCTTCTATATTGCCAAAAAATGGCAGTAGTCCAGGTGATTCTTCCAGGAAAGTTTACTATCCAGGACAACACCAAGGTGCTTGACGTGGTCACATTAAATCAGTTTTAGAAGGATTGACGTGAAGACCCTTCTCAACACACCATGCCTCCACAATAGTTAAAGCATGTTGAGTTAGGTCGGATAAAACACTGAGATGTTTGCCTGAGCGTGTCAGAACAAGATCATCAGCGTAGCTCTGAGCAATGTAGCCAGATTGCTGCAGCTTCACAAGCAATTCGTCAATGACCAATAGCCACAGCAGAGGTGAGAGCACACCTCCCTGAGGACAGCCTTTGGTGCCCTTAACAGAAATTAAGACCCCATCCAGCTCCGCCTCCACAGTGCGAGACTTAAGCATGGATTCAATCCATAGGATAATGGTGCGATCAATACCACAATTGGTACAGGCAGTAGTGATCATAGCAAACGAAGTGCTATCGAAAGCTCCCGCAATATCCAGGAAAGTACCCACAAGAAACTCCTTATTATAAAGGGATTTTTCAATCCTGAATAAAAGTTCATGTAGGGCGGATTCACAGGACTTACCGGCTCTATAAGCATGCTGCATGTTACTGAGTGGGGATGTGATTTGAAAATGATCTCTAATGAATCTACCGACAATTCTTTCCAGAGCTTTAAGAAAAGTTGAGGATAGACTAATAGGCCGAAAGGACTTAGGATCCATATAATCGGATTTACCAGCTTTCGGGATAAAAACAACTCTACTACAACTCTAAGCAATACACGCTTGAAAAAGGTGGAGCAAATGATCCTGAATTTGAGGAAAACCCTGCTGTAGTTCAGCAGGAAAGATACCATCAGGACCGCCAGCCTTATAAGATGCAAAGGAAAATAGGCTCCATCGCAAGACATCATGATTGATCAGCTTGTGAGCCAAACTCCATATCGCGACTCGCAACAGACGTCCTAGTGAGATCGGCAGTTTCCTTGTTCGAGTAGGTAAGCTGTCCGCCCGGTAGACGAAGAGAATCCAGTTTACACGTACTGTTCTTAGCTAAAGCTTTATTGAGTCCAGCGACAGCAGAAAGATTGTTGATTTCATTGCAGAAGTTCAACCACGCGGCTTTTTGATCGGATCTTAGACTTCTTTTATATTCCTTTTGAGCTAACAAGAAGTTATCCCAGTCAATCTGTTGCTTAGACTTTTTTGCTTTGTTCTTCAATTTCCTAGTAGATTTCCTTAATTTTGTAAGGTCAGAGTTCCCAAAAGGTTTGTTCCGAATCTTTTGATTAGTGATAAGAGGACATGACTTTTCAAAGGCTATCGTAATTGCCAATGCAAGTGACGATGCTTGATCCTCATTGTCCTTCCGCGACCGAATAACCCTCGGTGGCGCAAGTAAACAACCTAGCTCGAGAGAGAAAAAACCCCAATCGGTTAATTGGTCGTTTAAGGTTGATATTAAACGAAATACACCTGTGATCAGAGGTGAGGATGTCATCCGTCACTCTCCAGTCTAAAACTAAATCAATAATGGACATGGAGCATAAACTAATGTCAATCACCTCCTGCCGGATAGAGTTGACAAAAGTAGGCTCACTTCCAGTATTGAGAATCTCAAGCTCAGAGGAGCTTATATAGTTAAATAGCGAAGAACCCTTGTGATTAATGTTCGTACTACCCCAGATCGAGTGATGAGCATTAGCATCACAACCGATCACCAAAGAGTTATGCTTGTTCTTACACCATGTCACAAGATTAGTGAGTTCCTCAGAGGGGGGAGGTGAAGAAGAGTCATACGCGGCAAATAAACTGAGGCGATGACCAGTTTAGTGCAGGAATTAGCGGATACCAGAGTAACAGCCGTAATATCGGCCGAGCTACACTCGTGAATAAGAACTGCATTGATATTATTGCCAATAAAAATGCACGCTCGAGTTTTATTTACAGAATTCTTACAGAAGATTCTAGGATATGAAATATCTGAATTTCAAATTCATTGAATTTGAAAATAGTCGGATTAGAAATATGCAAATAAACAGTCTTATAGTATTACTAAGGTGACCACGACCCTAATAAAAGGTAGACTGCTTTTCATTCCAGAGTTTACCACATTTTTGAAATGACCCGAATTTAAATGCAAATCATTTACCAACCAACTTATATTTCTATAATTTTTTAAAGACGAATATCAATTTTGTTCTCAGCCTATTTAAAAAAATAGATAGTCATGGTCTTGCGATATCTGTAAAATCCGTAAAGAGAATATATGTATATCTGCTGTGTATGACATTACCAATTAGTCACACATACAAAACGCTAATGTTAACTCTACCAAAACATCAACGTTATCTCTCATTCTAACTGAAATTGCCGATATGAAACAGACATTGCATGAAAGTCTGGTTAGTACACCAACACAAATTTTAACAAAATAAATTGGCAAACTACCAATTTAGTGAAGGAAATGTTGAGTTAATCCAAAATAAGTTAACTGACCGTTTATCCAACCTTGAAACCCGTCTGGATAAATTGGATCAAAAAATCGAAAATAATAAAATTACAACATTCCGCAGTGTAGCTTGTTAAATCCGAAGTCAAATGTATCAGCTCTTCTGATTAAAATGAACATCTCACGGAGTATCGCAATTTAAATGCTTATGAACTCGCAATGATATCATCCTGTTTCGGAGGGAGGTTGGTGAACTTTTGTGTTTGATCGTAGAAATATTCCCTTGACTTAAAAAGCAGGCATGCTACAAAGGTTTACTGTAACAATTTTTTATTTTTTGATGCCAGATACATCAGGTAGGGTTAATAAAGTTATTTGCCATAATTTGTCTATAGCCGATTGTCTCCAGGTAAATATTTTGGTTAATGGTATCTCCATCTCCTTCCCATGTGTTTATAGATTTTACTTCATTGCTCAACTACCCAGGATCTTTGATGATTTGAGAATTTGGCTGAAAATCTTAAATTTCTGCTTCGAACAGTAAAGTGATGTGCGATCATAATCTACTTGTAGTATAGAACCTCTCCGTCATAATTGGATAGGCAATTCTTCTATACCTTTGTTCCCAATGAGTTTGACATTTGTAATGAATTTAACTATTTCTTTTCCACCATATTCAATTGCAGTATTTGCAACAGCGAACCACTCGGTTTACGATGACGGTGTGAGTAACTTTTTTTATCAAAAGAATTAAAAACCATATTTACGATGTTCTATCACATATCTTAAATCTCACCTTTTCTACTGGCGTTTTCCCTTATAGTTATTCAAATTCACTGTGGTTATCCCACTTTACAAAACAAGATCTTCCCTCGATACAAATAATTATCGCCCAGTAATATTCGAAGTCCCAATCAATTTGGCTGTATTTCTGATCGATCTTATTTTACCCATTACAACAATAGAAAAGTAGCTGGACTATTTACTGATATAACCAACGATTTGACTCTGTTAATCATGAGGTTTTATTGCGTAAGCTTAATGATGTTGTCTTTTGGGGTGTGGCCTTGGGATGTTTTAAAAGTTACCTTGAAAATAGGCGCCAGAGGGTGAAGATAAATGACTCTTTTTCCTCTCAGAATACATCGGGAGTTGATAGCTTCTGCTAAAGCTATCTTGTATAGATTAAGAGTTTTATTTTGGCTGACCTGCGTTCGTTACGCAAGTGGTTTGACACCCATTACACGGTACTTAGTAATAAAACAAAGTTGATCTTTTTTTAGTATTTCCAGTGATTATAATCCTGTTCATGGCTTAATATTTCACATAGTATACGAACTGCTGGCTGTAATAATAGTAGTTGCGTTAAAATTGATCATATTCAAAATGTTAAATACCTAGGTCTTAATATCAGTATAGTAACTACTGTTGGAAAATGCAGTGCTACAAATTTACTATCAAACAATGGTTCATTCACTAATGGCATTGAGTCTATAATTAAAATTATTCACTAAAAAACTCGATTGTGGCCTTCTTGTCTGCAACATCCTCCACTTTCGCAATCTGTATATGTATTCAAAGTGTTAAAATTAGTGTTTAAGAAACTAACTTTGTAAAAGGATTCCTAGTTATTTAATGAGCGAAATAAATATAAAATTGCGTGTGAGTTATTTAAAATTCTAGTTACAATCTATTTACTTTCTTTGTATAAAAACATGTCAACATCTTAGGTTCCATCACAATTGGTAGAAAAATTCTCAAAATACAGAATCGGCGCCAGCCTACGCGCATACGAGTTCGACTAGCTTGGTCGGTTTTCTATAAAGGCTCTCGGGCTATTATTATTATTATTATAAAGTTGGCTGGAACCTAAGCAGGTTCCGCACTCAATGCCACTCTGGGCCCATGGTGCAAACCGAGGATTCTATCATAATTCGCAAATGCGCTCGGCTGCTCTGGCAAACTGTAACAGCTTAAACCATGGCAGGGATGACAATTGACCTACATTTAAAGATATATAATTAAAAAATCGGGACCTAACTATCTCGAAAGCGGGACAGCCACAGACAAAGTGATTGCTGTCATCGTCATCTTCAAGACAGTTGTCACACAAGGAATCTTGGACAAGTCCCATTCTTTTTAAATGGAGTTTAAAACGACCATGACCGGTCAGAATGGCGACCAGAACTCTCAGTTGGTCTTTCTTCAAGGATAGAGCAAACTTCGTGAGTCTCAGATTAGGTTCACAAATGAAGTACTTAGCCACTCGGCAAGTAGTAGAAGCTAGCCAATTACGCTTACCTTGCAAAAACATATAGTTTTTAATAGCTTCCTTACCACAATTAAAGGTCAGGGGCACTGCCGGTTCAGGTCCAATGAATTCCATCCTTGAACCTGTTTTAGCTAAAACAACAGCTATCTGATTTCCTTCAATGCCACAATGAGCCGGAACTCACATAACTCTGACACGATTATTAGAACAAAGGACGTTAATAAAATGTTTACAGTACTTGACCAGTTTGGAAGTGATCATAGGATTTCGTAATGAATTGAGCACAGGTTTACTATCACTGCATAGAATAATGTCTTTTCCGGAAACAGCGAGGTTAGAAGCGTCAATCGCACAACGTGTGAGTGCAATCAGCTCCGCTTGGAATACAGTGCAGTTCCGGCCTAGACTCCCACATGATTGTAGGTCATGTTCAGGACAATAGGTTCCAAAACATGCACCAAAATTAGGGTGAGACCCGTCAGCAAAAAACACTAGCGACTGAGCCACCCAGTCCTTGAATTCTTGAGACGACCACGAGGTCCTCGTTGGATAAACCACCGAGAAAGAGATATCAAACCATATTA